>CM046881.1:330314794-330914794 GCA_025667525.1 Glebionis coronaria | reverse complement strand
CACCTTCTCCCTTTTCATTTTTCTCCTTTATTTTCTGAATTTTGTTGATTATGTATGATTGTTCTTGAATCTGTGTTATTGTTGTTCATTATTGTTCATCTGGCATTGTTTGATGTTTATGAGGTGTTGTTAGCTTGATTTGTTGGTTGAATCTGGATAAGCCTTTGAAAATTTGTCAAAACAGGTTTTTAAGGGGTGTTTGGGTTAACTGCATAAGCAGGTTTTATGGTTTGTTAAGTGCTTGTATTGTTTTGTTTATTGTTGGTATCTGTTTACTTGGTGCTCTTGTTCATCTGTTTGCAGGTTTTGTGCTTTGAAACACTCAAATCCATTAAAGGGCTATAAAATCTTTGTTACTTGGTGAAATTTGTTGTAATTTAGAGGACACCTAGATCTAATCATAGACTAGGGTTAACAAGTGTTAAATCTAGGTTAATTACACCAGGGAAAGAGATTTGAATGCTTGAAATTGGATTTAGTGTCAATTAGATCAGCAAAAGTTTCTACATATTCACCTTGTTCTTATCAGTAACTGTTTATGCTTGATTCTGCTTATTTACTTTGATTCAGTGTTTGATTTAAGTTTGTTTGTGCTTATTCATAGTTTATATAGCTTGTGTATGCATCCTGTTGAATTTGGTTGGCTTATTCATGCTATATTTGCTTATTTGTGCATTATTGCTTATTTCACATGTCTGAGCAATAACTGGTGACTGTTTGATTATTTCTGGCTTATTGTGTGAACCAAATTGTGATTTTCTTGTTGATATTGGCTCCTTGCGATTCACTGGTCCCAAGGGTGCCTTTGTTTCCAATTGAATCCAATAAATCTCTCTAAAAAGCTTGGTCAAATAGTCAAAGCAGTGGGAACTCCTTTCCCCTGCTGCTAGCCACTGCTAGTGTTAATTGGGTTTCAGCTTATCAATAAGCTAAAATAGCTTATTTTAACCAGCAACAACATAGATTTTGTAATAGGTGCTCATTATTTGACCCATTTGTTCATACTGGAGCATTTGGTGGGTTGACTTTAGGGTTTGACTAGAAAACCAACTTATTTGACTTTTTCATAAGTGCTTATTGGTTCATTCTGGCTTATTGGTTTTGCTTATTGGAATTTTGTTGATTGATTTGGCTTATTGAGTTCATTTGTGACATTTTGCAAGTTGAATCAAGTTCTGAGGTGCCCTATATCTCAAACCCGACTATTTTGTCTTTTAGTGAAATTGTACTTTGCTTATTTCTGGCTTATTGAGTGTGCTTTTTCAAAATTTATTTTTACAGATCTCTTAAGCATCCCAAAAGAAGGTTGTGTGTCAAATTAGAGCTTATGGCATTAGCTTATTGCTTAATGGGTTAAAAAGCCCAATAAGGATAAGCTGTTTGCTTAATAAGTTGTGATAAGCTCACTTTCAGCTTTTGAGTCAGATTGGGCTTTTCCAAGTCAATTGGGCCAAGTTTGAATTTTTGGGCTAAAAAGCCCATTGGTGTTGACTGTTTTTGGTTTTGGCCCATTTGAGGGCCCAATAGGGGTATTTTGGTCATTTCACTTTCATTTTCTGTTTATTTCAGTTAAAATAAACTAGTTTGCAAGTTTTTAAAATTTTTTATAATTTTTGGATTTTTACTATTATTTTAATATTATTTTATTATTATTTTTCAAATTTCACATTTTTCAACTTTTTACATTTTTCTTAGCTTAAATACATTAAAAAAGGATTTCTGCAACTCTTAGAATAATTTTATCACTTTTAGATTAATTTTAATAATTATTTTAAGTTTTTATAGTTTTTAAATCATTTTAAATAGTTTTTATTAGTTTAAAAATTTCTAAAAATAGTTTTTAATCTTTTTAGGTCATTTTAGAGGTTTACCAATTGAAAACTCTTTATTTGGGCTTTTTGATAATTTATTTGATTTTTAGGGCTTTACTTAGCATTTAAAAATTGAATATTTAATTATTTAAAAGGTTTGAAAAAGTTTTGATTATTGGTAAACTCTTAGTTTATATATTTTGATTTTTGGTGAATTTTTGGTAATTTTTAGAATTAATTTTTATTTTAGCTTGCTTTACGGTTTTACGTTTTGTCGTCGTTGTAATTAATTTCACGTCTTCGTCATCCTCTTATCTCACCCCTTTCTAAACCAATATTAATCTCAAACATTTAACAAGTTTTTCACACACATATACCTCCTTGGGAAACGAACTTTCATATCATAAGGGTCATTAGTGCTCGATTTTCCTAAATCATCACTTAATACTTACCGCTTTTACGCTTCTTTTCCTAAAGGTCGTAGTTTACCACAATCATTTTGGCGCCGCTGCCGAGGAGGTGTGTCGTGATTAATTTGTCTTGTTGTTTTAATATTAACCATATATAGTATTTGTATTAGTAGAAATCTACTAATACGTATTATCGTTTTTTTTTGTTTTTCTTGTGAAATTATTATTACTATATTCTATTAAGTATCACAATCAATATACAATATCTCCAAAAGTGTAAAAACACAACCTTAATTGGGATTTGATCTCCTAATTAATGTATTCGTATCTCAAACCAAAAGAAAAAGGCAAAAATAGATAAATACTTTCGTGAAGCTCGATTTTGAAAAATACAAACTATAAGGTGGGTATAAGGCGGGTATTATAAAATATACAGTAAGGAAAAAGGCTCTTAAGTGCTTCGCGCCGCCTCGTTTCCCCGCTTGCTTGTGAGTATTTTGAGATTGAAGGCTAATCGACGGTTTTGCCGCCCAAAGTATTATTACGTATAATATATTTGCTTGGTTTTCTTTGTGATTAAACCCTCTTGAACAATTTGGTTTTCACCAAAGTTCTAAAGTCATTCGAATGCGTTCACTCCACGTGATCGTTTTCATTCCTTTGAGGCTTCTTTAATCAAGAGTTTGATTCGAGGAGAGATTTGGTAGATTGTTGTCTACGAAGATACACCAAAATCCGAAAAAATTAGAAAACAATCAAAAACACAAAAAAATTGAAAATTCACAAAACACCCAAAAAGAATCTTCTTTGCTCACCTCCCATTCTTCGTGAAGTTTATGATCACTCGCAATCAAGCAAAACGAGCTCGTAAATGTCTTCAAAAGCAAGTCAATCAAGAGACGTTGATTGAAGAACAAACTCCAATTGTTGAACCTATTGTAGAACAAGAAGTCGTCATGGCTAATCGTACTATGATGGAGTTGCTAAAAGCACCCACCGAGGGATTTGGAGAGGCCATTGTGATTCCCGCTATCCTTGCGGAGAATTTCGAGATTAAGACGGGTTTAATGTCGATGTTGCAAGCAAATAAGTTTATAGGTCATGAGAAAGACAACCCGCATTATCACATTAGGAATTTTAATCGTCTCACCGCCACTAGCAAGTTTAAGGATGTTCCACATGACGCCATTAAGATGATGTTGTTTCCATACTCGTTAGATGGACCCGCTAAAATTTGGCTTGTGAAAGAACCGCCAAATTCGATTTTGACATGGGGTGATCTCGTTTCTAAGTTTGTGAACAAGTTTTTTCCACTATCTAAAACAACACATTTGAAAAATGAGATTTCAAGATTTGTTCAAAGAAATAATGAAAGTTTTTCAATGGCATGGGAACGCTTTAAAGAAATGTTACATGAATGTCCACACCATGATTTTTCCGAATTGCATCAAATTGATACTTTATATAATGGGCTTAATGATCATGAACGAGATTACTTGAATGCCGCCGCGGGTGGTAATTTTTTGTGCAAAACGACCGATGAAGCTTTAAAGATTATCGAGAATAGATCCAAGGTTTATAGCCCTCGTAACACACCGAGGGTTGCCAATTTGGGTTCGTCATCTTCGTCATCGTCTCGTAGCATTAATTCCTTACATGATGAAGCTAATGAGGAAAATCGGTTTTTCGATAGATTTGCTAATCTTATGTCTCATTGGAAAGCTCAAGAAGCTTCAAATTCTGCTTCGGTTAAAGCGGTTTCTAAGAGTTGTTTGTCTTGTGGTAGAGCTCATGATCTTTCCGAGTGCATTACCACGGATGGTAACACTTCGAGTGCTTATGTAGCAACGGGAACTTACAACCAAAACGGTCAAGGTTCCCGCCCAAATCAAGCTCCACCAAATCAAAATGCTAATAACTATCGAAACAACAACCAAGGTGATAATTACCAAGGCAATTCACGTAACTACAACAAGGGGAATTATCAAAGTGGGAATGGACAAGTGACTAATCAAAACCAAAACCGTGATTTTCAAAACACTACACAAGGTTTTCAAAATGCTCACACTAAAAATCTTCAAGGAGAATTTTTTGATTATGCTAAAGCAAATGATGCTAAGTTTGATAACATGCAACGTGAGATGATTAGCTTAAGATCCGAGTTGAAAAACGATCTTAAAAATGAACTTGCTAATGAACTTAAAACTCATGCAAATAAAATGGAAGGAAATGTCCAACGTCTTCAACAAAATCAACAAAAAATGGAACAAGGACAACATGAGATTAAGCAAGAATTGTTAAAAGCGGATGCTAGGCAATCAAAATTTGAGGACCGAATGGAAAAAATATTTGAAGCAATCATGTGTAAACCCTCTTCCTCGGGTGGTCTTCCTAGTGATACCATTGCAAACCCGAAGGGAGAAATGAAGGTTATTACTACACGAAGTGGTAAAACTTTCAAGGAACCAATCTCTCGTCCAAGTACTTCTACGGAGAAGGAAATCGAGAAAGAACCCGAGGTGATGGTCGAAAAGGAGCACATTACAATCCCATGAAGTACCGCTCATACAACACCTACGGTTGAACCAATACCAATTATGGAACCCGAGATTCCAAGCCCGTTGCCTAATGTCCAACCCACACCACCGTTACCTTATCCTTCGAGACGAAACAAAGAGAAATTGCAAGAACATAACAAAAAACAAATCGAGCTTTTTTTAAAAATGTTTCAACAAGTGCATTTTGATGTGAGTTTAGCCAACGCGTTGTTGTATATGCCTCGTTTCGCTTCCACTTTTAAAAGTATGATGAGCGATAAGGAAAAGCTTTCAAAGCTTGCTAATTGTTCTTCGGTTTATCTTAACCGCATACCGGAAAAAGTTGGTGACCCCGGAATGTTTCTCATTCCTTGTGACATACTAGATATGAAAGAATTCCTCGCCTTGGCTGATCTTGGTGGGAGCATTAATTTGATGCCATTTTCCATTTGGAAATCGCTTTCGCTTCCGGCTCTTATTCCTTCGAACATGTCTATCAAGATGGCCGATCATTCTACGATTTTAGCGTGTGGAGTAGCCGAAGATGTTTTCGTGAAAGTGGGGAAGTTCTACTATCCCGTTGATTTCATAGTAGTTGACATCCCCGCGGATCCTCAAGTTCCTCTAATTTTAGGTCGTTAATTTTTAGACACCTCGAGATCGCTTATCGACGTTCATGCAAGAACTATCACTTTGAGATTCAACGAAGAGGAACTTGTTATAAACGCTACTTAAAACTCGAAACCTTCTCATGTTTATGCAATCGCTACCATCAATCAAATTGACATCGTTGATGTGGTTTGCGATGAGTTTTCACAAGAAGTGTTAGGTTTTTCCGATAGCTCGTCAAGTGGCAATCCCACTATTTTGGATCCGATTCTTGCTAATTCTACACCAAATCTCACTTCCTTCCAAGGAGGCGATTTTACTTCAAATGAAATCAACAATGAAGATGAGGTGTTGATTAGTGATGATACTTCTATTCCACCATTTCTTCCGCCGATGGAAGTTATGAGTGTTGAACCAAAATCTTCAATCGAGGAACCACCTATCCTTGAATTGAAAGATCTTCCTTCTCACCATGAATACGCATTCTTGGAAGGTGATGACAAGTTGCCGGTTATTATTGCAAGAGGTCTTGCTAATGATGAAAAAACCGAGCTCTTGAAAGTTCTTAAAGCTCATAAAGGGCAATTGCATGGAAAATTTCCGACATTAAGGGTATTGACCCAAAATTTTGTACTCACAAGATTTTAATGGAGGAGGACTACAAACCCGCAATTCAAAGTCAAAGAAGGGTGAATCCCAAAATTCACGATGTCATTAAAAAGGAAGTCTTAAAACTCCTTGACACGGGAATGATTTATCCTATCTCCGATAGCCCATGGGTGAGCCCAATCCATTGTGTCCCTAAAAAGGGAGGGTTGACCGTTGTACCTAATGAAAACAACGAGTTAATTCCCACTCGTGTTGTGACCGGTTGGAGGGTGTGTATTGACTATCGAAAGTTAAATGACACCACTCGTAAAGACCACTTTCCTTTGCCCTCATGGATCAAATGTTGGAGCGACTCGCGGGAAATGAATTCTATTGCTTTTTAGATGGTTTTTCTGGTTACTTTCAAATCCATATCGACCCTCGTGATCAAGAGAAGAATACGTTTACGTGTCCTTATGGAACGTTTGCTTATCGTAGGATGCCTTTCGGACTTTGTAATGCACCGGGTACGTTTCAACGGTGTATGATGGCGATTTTTCATGATATGATCGAGAAGTCGATGGAAGTGTTTATGGATGACTTTTCGGTGTTTGGCAATTCGTTCACGTCGTGTTTATCAAATCTCGAGCAAATGCTAAAACGTTGTGAAGAAGCCAATCTTGTGCTTAATTGGGAAAAATGTCATTTTATGTGTAAACAAGGAATCGTCTTAGGACATAAGGTGTCAAAAGCGGGGATTGAGGTCTATAAAGCTAAGGTAGACGTCATCGCCAAGTTACCTCATCCCAAAACCGTTAAGGGAGTTAGGAGTTTCCTAGGCCACGCGGGCTTTTATCGTCGTTTCATCAAGGACTTTTCGAAAATCTCTCGACCTTTGACACACCTTCTAGAGAAGGATGCTCCTTTTAATTTCAACGAGGATTGTGTTAGAGCTTTCGAAACTCTCAAAAGGAAACTTACCAAAGCTCCCACTTGTTGCTCCTAATTGGGAATTACCCTTTGAAATCATGTTCGATGCAAGTGATTATGCCATAGGGGCCGTCTTAGGGCAACGTTATGACAAGCATTTCCGTCCTATCCATTATGCTAGTAAGACGATGACCGAGGCTCAATTAAAGTACACCACAACGGAAAAGGAATTCCTTTCCGTGGTATCTGCTTTTGAGAAATTCCGACCTTATCTCGTCTTAACTAAAAGCATCGTGTATACCGACCATTCGGCTATCAAGTATCTCTTAGCTAAGCAAGATGCTAAGCCAAGATTGCTTCGTTGGATGCTCCTCCTCCAAGAATTTGATGTCACCGTGCTTGACAAAAAAGGAGCCGAGAATCTAGCGGCCGATCATCTCTCTCGTCTAGAAGATCCTCACAAAGATGTTTTCGAGAACAAGGAAATCACCGAAACATTTCCTCTTGAGACTCTCGGTGTAGTGAATTCTAAAGACACCACCCCATGGTTTGCCGACATTGCAAATTACCATGCGGGCAATTTCATAATCAAGGGTATGACGACACAACAAAAGAGAAAATTCTTTCGTGACGTCAAGTTCTATTTTTTGGACGACCCTTATCTCTTTCGGGTTTGTGCGGATCAACTCGCTCGACGTTGTGTTTTTGGTGCCGAAGCTTCTAACATCCTTAGAGCTTGTCACGAGGGACCCACGGTTGCTCACCACGGTGCTAATCTCACGGCTAAGAAAGTGTTTGATGCCGGTTTCTTTTGGCCTTCTATCTATCGTGATGCACACGCACTTGTGAAGTCGTGTGATTCATGCCAACGTCAAGGAAAATCGTCTCAACGTGATGAAATGCCACAAAACATAATTCAAGTGTGTGAGATTTTCGACATATGGAGAATAGACTTTATGGGGTCGTTCCCATCGTCTCACGGTAACAAGTATATCCTCGTCGCAGTGGACTACCTTTCTAAGTGGGTGGAAGCTAAGGCTTTACCTACTAATGATGCTCGTGTGGTAGTGAAGTTTTCGAAGCAATTATTCTCTCGGTTCGGAACCCCTCGTGCTATTATAAGCGATCGTGGAACCCATTTTTGTAATGACCAATTCGAGAAGGTTTTTAAAGAAATATAGAGTTACTCATCGTCTTTCTACGGCTTATCACCCGCAAACGAGTGGGCAAGTCGAGGTTTCGAACCGAGCTTTGAAGAGGATTTTAGAGAGGTCAATTGGAGAAAACCGTGCTTCATGGTCCCGACAAACTCGATGACGCTTTATGGGCCTTTAGGACCGCTTATAAGACCCCTATCGGTTGCACTCCTTATAAGTTAGTCTATGGGAAGAATTGTCATTGGCCCATTGAATTGGAGCACAAGGCATATTGGGCCCTTAAGCATGTAAAATTTGACTTGAAGACCGCGGGAGATCACCGGAAAATACAATTGAATGAATTGGATGAATTAAGAGAGAATGCTTAAGAAAATTCATTGATTTTCAAAGAAAAGACTAAAAAGTTTCATGATGCAAAGATTAAAAACCGGGTTTTTAACGTTGGTGATCAAGTGTTACTTTTTAACTCTCGACTTAAGATATTTTCCAGGAAATTGAAATCTCGTTGGTCGGGTCCGTTCACCGTTACACAAGTGTTTCCTTATGGGACCATCGAGCTAGATCAAGATGATGGTCCTAATTTCAAGGTGAATGGACATAGGCTTAAGCACTACTTTGGTGGGGAAATTCCTTCAATGGTTGCCCTCGACCAAGTCACCTTCCCCAATAATAATTAGCATTGAGGGGATCGAGCGGAGCTCATGACTCGATAATCAAAAACGAGGTGCCTCGTGGGGGAGATCCCATGCTTAACCTTTTTTGCTTACTATTCACTAATAAGGGGACTTGTATCCTTCCAACTCGTGGTCTCGTGGTTGTTTGTGATTGTGTTAACTAGATCATCATCATCATCTACGATTGAAGACTCTCGTGTTCGTTTACGTGAGCCTCCATCGTTTGCTTGAAGAAGTTTTTCACGAATCCATGACATATCCTTTATTGTTCTAACAATTATCTTTTAGCATGCTTAATAAACGGCTTTAGATATATTGTTGATCACCATTTCCATGCTAGATCCTAAGCATTCGATTCTTCGTCTCTAGTATGGGGGTGCTCCACCCTTAGACTCAAAACATTGAGGACAATGTTTACTTTTAGTATGGGGGGTGAGTAGATACTTGCTTTGCTACGCCCTCACGCTTTCCAACTTTCAATGTTTTGTTTTGTTGCTAATAAGGCTAAAAATGGCCAAATTTTAAAATTTTTCTTAGTTTTCATAAGTGTTTTTAAGACATGAATGTATATTTTCCGATGGGTAGAATAAGAGCTAATTTTTGACTTGATGGGCATTTGGAGCCATTTACATTCCTTAACCCGCTCAATTCAAGTTTTGCTAGACTTTTATATAGGGAGCTTTAAAATGCGAAAGTCTTAGCTCATACGGGTTAAGAACAAGAACTTTTCGCAAGTTCCTATAATTGATCCTAGAAAGTTACTTATCAAGAGAACTATAAAATGCATTCTCTAAACTTGAAAAAGTCCAAGAAAGTGCAAGATCCTAGAGGTGGCTTGAAAACCCAAAACTTTGATTGATATTGTCTTAATGAAAGCTAATCCAAATTTGGCTTAATTTTGACTTGCATGGCTAAGTATTCACGACTCTCTTTAATTAGAGGTCTTTATATAGTGAAGAACGAGAGATGATAGAGTTAGACAAGTGATCATGCTAAACGTAGAACATGAAAATGTTCTTTCAAAAACTCATATGTTTTTAATTGTGGCTTTTTCTTCCCATAAGATCAATGCATTAGGAACAAAAATAACTGCAATAAGTAAGGTCATACGATTTGAAAGGTTACTTAGCCTCTAGCGCAAGATCGTTTAAAAGTTGCTCGGGGTTGAATAGAGTTCATAGCCAAGGCATATCTTATTGAAGCAGGACGCGAAGATTGGTGATCATCCAAAAAGGCCCTAACAAGGCATGAGGAGCCCTATTTTGTTGCTAAAGATCCAAGATGATGTGAAGTATCATTATTCCTAAACCAATATGAAGGATCGAGACACACGACGAAAAGCAATTACTCCCCTAAATATCATGGAGAAAGTCTATCCGAAAAGACCCTTACAAGGTATGAGGATAAATATATCCAAGTCCGAAAAGGAGGCGGATCGTTGTATATCAAAATCCAAAGTGAAGATTGAAGAAAAATGATGAAGTCGTGGTCCAAATATGAAGAATCTCTCAAAAACGTCAAGTGAAGAAATTCCAAATATATGAAGAGAAGACCATAATTTCAAGAACGTCTTCCCAAGATTTGAAGTATGAAGTACATGCCAAATATCGGTCCGAGAAAGGTCTCAAATCGTGAAATGAGTTATGCCAAGATATGAACTTAAGGAGATACACGAGAAGCCGTTTTAAAAGATTTTGTCCTTCGGCTAACTATCAATTAAATCATGCGACTTTGCTTTCGGACTAATAACTACTCAAATAAGTCAATATGAATCACTTGTGATCCATGACAAATAGTTAAAAAAATGTTAGTAACCCATTTCTTTTTATAATAACTAGGATTGCGGGGAGAAAAAGTATTACACAATTTAGACGTATGAGTAGTGTTAGCATTGTGACTTGTACCAACAATTATCTCGTTTTTGCACTTAGCATGGAATGTATGACAATCAAGGATGACGAAGTTTACTCTAAGGGACATTTTCTTGTTTCTATTCTTTGACCCTAAAAGTCACACTCGTGATGAAAATCATACATTATGTCTTTACACATCTTCGTAGCATGTTGCAATTCTTCAATAAAGGTTAATAAAATTGAACTTTGGTGATGCTTAGATACTTTATTCTAGCATTGCGTGAGGGCACAACAATGGCTTAGTATGGGGGAGTGATGAGATGGCATTTATACATGATCTCATCGTTCTTTTCGGGCTTTAAATGCATAAAAATGTCATAAAATACCATATATATGCTTGTGTTTGTTTACTTGTGTGTTTTATGTATGGATATCGTGAAAAAGAAAAAAGATCACAAGAAACAAGGAAAAACGGACACGAGAAACGAAGCCGTACAAAGAACCGGGCCCTAGTTCATGATTTATCCAACAATTACCCTTGAAGATTTGAAGATATGCAAGATTAATCCTCAATGAATGAAGAAATGACACTTAAAACCCTTGTGAATTCATAATTACAAGTTTGGTCCCTTAAGTTTGTTAAAATTGCAAAAAGGTCCTTCAACTTTGAAGAAATGGCAAGATTAGTCCTTCAAGAAATCCAAAATGTCAAGAATGTCCCTTCATTAAGTCCAAGATCCAAAGAAGCCCTTGAAGTTCAAGAATATTACACTTCTAGTCCTTTAAAAATGAATTAAATATCAAAAGGACTGAAGTTGTAATTATGCCAGAGTTGAAAAAGCCCTAAATCCTTTTTCCTAAACATTTTGTGGCCAAAACCTAAATTTAGAAACTTTAAATACAAAGGAAACGATTTTACAACACAAATAAACTTGTTATTCAAGTTTTTCCAAAGGATGAGGACCATAGTTGCCAAGTTCAAACATTCAAACCAAGAAATGCGCCAAACAATTTTACTTCCCCCAAAATCGGATCAAACTTACCACTATTTACCATTCATACACCCAGAAATTACTTCACTTAAACAAAGGGTAATTTTCAATTACCCTGGCACATGTGTGATTCACACATGTAGAAACTCATCCCACATCAAAACCCTCACTCCCACTCACCATGGACCCCACCCCCAATTCCCTTTTAACCAATCATGTGACAACTTCACCTCCAAGTTATCCAACGTGGCCAAATCAACAGCTGAGAGTCATTGCTTCATCACAAAGCTAAAATGAACACTCAGGATCATTTTGGACAGCTCATAACCAAGAATCGTCTAGAAGACCTCAAGGACATTATAGGAATTTCACTTCTAGGGTTTGTGAATAGTGCATAGCTAGCATTTGCCTATAAAAAGACTCCTCAACCTGTGAGAGAGCTTTTGTTCCAGTTTTAGGCTATCAATCTTTGTAATCCCTTTCTAAGTTAATAAAATTTGATTTTCTAAATTTTGAGAAATCTTGTTCTTGTTTATTAAAAGTTGGTGTTAGAATAGCCTAATTTTGAGTTCCATTTTGATATTTGAAGGTTTTTGAGGCAAGGTTTTAGTTGATAAAGATTGGGTTTCAAAAATCAGAAAGTGCTTGTTTATTGTGCATCACTTTTGTTTGTTCATCTTAGCAGGTACTTGGAAGTTGGTACTTGTTCTGCTAGTACCTCAGCTCAAACAATCCAGGGCCTGGATGTAGGTCTTGGAGGTTTGCACCTTCTCCCTTTTCATTTTTCTCCTTTATTTTCTGAATTTTGGTGATTATGTATGATTGTTCTTGAATCTGTGTTAGTTGTTGATTACTGTTCATCTGGCATTGTTTGATGTTTATGAGGTGTTGTTATCTTGATTTGTGGGTTGAATCTGGATAAGCCTTTGAAAATTTGTCAAAACAGGTTTTTAAGGGGTGTTTGGGTTAACTGCATAAGCAGGTTTTATGGTTTGTTAAGTGGTTGTATTGTGTTGTTTATTGTTGGTATCTGTTTACTTGGTGCTCTTGTTCATCTGTTTGCAGGTTTTGTGGTTTGAAACACTCAAATCCATTAAACGGCTATAAAATCTTTGTTACTTGGTGAAATTGGTTGAAATTTAGAGGACACCTAGATATAATCATAGACTAGGGTTAACATGTGTTAAATCTAGGTTAATTACACCAGAGAAAGATATTTGAATGCTTGAAATTGGATTTAGTGTCAATTAGATCAGCAAAAGTTTCTGCATATTCACCTTGTTCTTATCAGTAACTGTTTATGCTTGATTCTGCTTATTTACTTTAATTTAAGTTTGTTTGTGCTTATTCATAGTTTATATAGCTTGTGTATGCATCCTGTTGAATTTGGTTGGCTTATTCATGCTATATCTGCTTATTTGTGCATAACTACTTATTTCACATGTCTGAGCAATAACTGGTGACTGTTTGATTATTTCTGGCTTATTGTGTGAACCAAATTGTGATTTTCTTGTTGATATTGACTCCTTGTGATTCACTTATCACAAGGGTGCATTTGTTTCCAATTGAATCCAACTAAATCTCTCTAAAAAGCTTGGTCAAATAGTCAAAGCAGTGGGAACTCCTTTCCCCTGCTGCTAGCCACTGTTAGTGTTAATTGGGTTTCAGATTATCAATAAGCTAAAATAGCTTATTTTAACCAGCAACAACTTGGATTTTGTAATAGGTGCTCATTATTTGACCCATTTGTTCATACTGGAGCATTTGGTGGGTTGACTTTAGGGTTTGACTAGAAAACCAACTTATTTGACTTTTTCATAAGTGCTTATTGGTTCATTCTGGCTTATTGGTTTTGCTTATTTGAAGTTTGTTGATTGATTTGGCTTATTGAGTTCATTTGTGACATTTTGCAAGTTGAATCAAGTTCCGAGGTGCCCTATATCTCAAACCCGACTATTTTGTCTTTTAGTGAAATTGTACTTTGCTTATTTATGGCTTATTGAGTGTGCTTTTTCAAAATTTCTTTTTACAGATCTCTTAAGCATCCCAAAAGAAGGTTGTGTGTCAAATTAGAGCTTATGGCATTAGCTTATTGCTTAATGGGCTAAAAAGCCCAATAAGGATAAGTTGTTTGCTTAATAAGCTGTGATAAGCTCACTTTCAGCTTTTGGGCCTTTAGAGTTCTGTGTTTAGAATTGAATTTCGAGTCAGATTGGGCGTTTCCAAGTCAATTGGGACAAGTTTGACTTTTTGGGCTAAAAAGCCCATTGGTGTTGACTGTTTTTGGTTTTGGCCCATTTGAGGGCCCAATAGGGGTATTCTGGTCATTTCACTTTCATTTTTTGTTTATTTAGGTTAAAATAAACTAGTTTGCAAGTTTTTAGAATTTTTTAAAATTTTGGGATTTTTAATATTATTTTAATATTATTTTATTATTATTTTTCAAATTTCACATTTTTCAACTTTTTACATTTTTCTTAGCTTAAATAAATTAAAATAGGATTTTTGCAACTTTTAGAATAATTTTATCACTTTTAGATTAATTTTTATAATTATTTTAAGTTTTATAGTTTTTAAATCATCTTAAATAGTTTTTATTAGTTTAAAAATTTCTAAAAATAGTTTTTAATCTTTTTAGGTCATTTTAGAGGTTTACGAATTGAAAAAACTTTATTTGGGCTTTTTGATAATTTATTTGATTTTTAGGGCTTTAATTAGCATTTAAAAATAGAATATTTAATTATTTAAAAGGTTTGAAAAAGTTTTGATCATTGGTAAACTCTTAGTTTATTTATTTTGATTTTTGGTGAATTTTTTGTAATTTTTAGAATTAATTTTTATTTTAGCTTGCTTTACGGTTTTACGTTTTGTCATCGTAGTAATTAATTTCACATTTTCGTCATCCTCTTATCTCACCCCTTTCTAAACCAATATTAATCTCAAACATTTAACAAGTTTTTCACACACATATACCTCCTTGGGAAACGAACTTTCATATCATAAGGGTCATTAGTGCTTGATTTTCCTAAATCATCACTTAATACTTACCGCTTTTATGCTCCTTTTCCTAAAGGTCGTAGTTTACCACAATCATGTATTATCATGAACAATATTGGTTGTAGTTAGTACCTAACTGACGAGATTAGAACTGTAGGGATAGAGATTAGCAACGAGAGCAGCTTGGGCTGAGTGAGTGTCATCATAATCCGAGTCATATGCATCAAGATTATCTACTTGATATGCTACATTAGAAGTAGAGACGACTGCAATGACTTCATTATCTGCTGCCCTGGGTCTGCAAGAAATGCTAATTCCTGTGAATCCAAATTTTTTTACTTATATTGGCCGTCGACCAAATACATCTTCTCCTGAAACCACGCTGCATCCATTCTCCTTTTCGGCTGAGTGCATTGCCTAGCCATATGATCTTGTCCTCGATAATTGTAGCAAGTCACAACCTTTTAAGGACCATAAGACTTCCATTTCCACTAGCTTGAGAATTCACAACTTGAGCGTTCATGGTCCTTGTAGTGGGTCCATATGAATTTTTCCTTCTCTGAATCGAAAGCACCGTCACTTGACGTCTTGAATAATGGCTTGTTGTCGAGGATTAGAAGATGTACGGAGCTGATTATTTGTAGGTGGAAAACCTCTAGTGGCAACAAGTTTTGTTGATACAAAAGTTGGATGGACCTTGGTCGACCCAAATTAGGCTTAATTCGGATATAGGAGGCTCCGGCTCTTGAACTAAGTGAATGTATGGTTGAGATCCTGCACACTAAACAACACGCTGTTAGGCTTACCGTAGCAACGTATCCCACAATTAGACTCTGGCGTGAGAGTAAGTAATCGGTTTAGGGTTAGTAAGCGGTGATATGTAAGAGTGAATGTGATCGTACCTTTGTGGAACCCTTGGGGGTTCCTTATATAGGCGATGAAATCCCAATGGGATTTACCGAATCTTCGGCCCCATTTAAAGGATAATTATTATAATTAGTTTATTATTATCTTCTAACTATAGTTAGTGTATATCCTCTACTTTGGAGCGAATAACAATCCTAATTAGGTTGTGATTCTGCCTAACCCTTTACTGGTCGTACCGGGCCGTGGGCCGCACATGACACATGCGGCCACTATTCATTCGAAACCCATAAGTCCAAATGACAAAAACCTAACCCAGATGCGGGTAGTACCCGTAGGACGGGTCCATGACCTGGATGGGGACTATACGTCATCATGTCCACCAGTCTAGTTGTGACAGTCGTAGGCGTAACCTCTAGAGTAACAAATGCCCCACTATTATTCGTAAAACATAGCCGCATAACTATAGATTTCGACCGAGACAACATTAATGAAGGCCTTAATGGTAGTCAAAAAACGGCCGTGTTAGCGTCTGTTCACCTATCAGTCCTGAAAAGTATACACCATGGGTCCCATTCTCAAAACACGTATAATCCTAAGAATGAAATGACCCGTGGAGCCCTTATGACGTTTCATCTGTTCTTCAAATCGTAACCGTTAAATGGACGTAGTGGTTTACACGTGTCCCTTTTCCAACAGTCCTCAGAAGTCGATGCAACCCTATATAAAGGCATGTGTGTGACAGTTCACACACATAGTTTAGAAAACCTTCATCCACCATTGTTGAAACTTTCATTCCTTCCACTCCTACTTACGCACAAATAGCAATTACTCCAGGTTAGATCCCTACGCCCTTCTCCATATTTAAATAAAACATGGTTAAGGACAATCCCACCATCATGTCCATGCTCAATGTATTCCCGTACGTCAAATTCGTGAATTTTGTTCGAAATATTACATACCTGAGAACATTCATCCCACCTATCCTGGTGAGAATGAGGCAATCACTGATTGCCCTGCCAAGAAAATAGGGTTATACACACGCCTATTTGACTCGACCATTTACCGTATCCCCTTCTCTAGGTTCCTTGTAGATGTGTTGGCATACTATGACTTCAATATCACCCAACTACACTGTATAGGAGCGTGCAAAATAAATCAGTTCGAGATAACATGCCATACTTGCCAGGTAGCTCCTGCTGTGAGTTTATTTAGGTTATTTTACGTCCCTCAAATGGTTAACGGATGGTTGTCATTTAAAAAGCGTCCACACCCATGTGCTATAGTAAGGCACTAGATTCTCTAAAAAATTGGCACGACCGATACTTCTTTGTAGATGCCAATGTATTCCCCTTCCCCTTCGTGCTAAAACATTCAATCGACCCGGATTATCCACCCCCTTCCAACACTTATAGTGAAACGAATGTTAGGATCTTAGATACACACCGTACCCACTTCCAGAAGGGTTTGACAGTAAATTTCTTGTGCCTGATAGGAATCGACCGTAACTACTTCGGCAGGTTGGATCGATACCCCGTCTTCCTTAACTAACGTAGAGAGGGTGGGTTAACCTTTGAATGAAACTCATAAGTGTTTTTTGTTTTCTTTCTTTTTAATAACTAACTCATATCGTTTGTCGATCGCTCTTGTATGCAGCCATGAACCTATTCGGACTAATTCGTCAAGGAGACCCATCCTAGATCCCTGAAGGTACTCGAGGCTTGGCCCAGGCTGAACAACCGCTACTCGATGCGACCATGAACATCACTATCCCTTTGAATGTGACCCCCGAGCCACATTATGACATGGAAGGATCACATGTCAAAAAGTCACCGCTAGATTTTGCTAATGAGGTTGGAAGCCAACCATTGCTAGATGACACAACCGGTCGTTCAACTGGAGTAAAAGATCCCCCAACCAACCCGAAAGAAGATTAGGGAGATAACTTGGATCAGCTGTCAGAAGACGTGAACATATTGTTCGGATCTGAAGATGAGGAGGAAGCTAAGGAGACGGGCACCACGACGCAGACCAAGCCCGCTTCAAGGAGGCATAAGTCGAAAAGGAAAATAGTGAAGGAGACACAGGTGGGGATATTCAACGCACCGCCCAAAAGGACTCGGGAGGACAACCCCTAATTTCAAGAGGGAATCAGCACCAGCGCACTAAAGAAGAATACCGTGGCCCCACAAACTGGTGTGTAAACTCAACCTGACCCTATCTTGTGGAAGGCCACGCTAGTAAGCACCGTGCCGCTGACACCTTCAGAGATAGCTAGGGGTCATACGTAAGTACTCATACACTCTTCACCAAGGTATATATTTTATACTTAGCATTTTCGTATTAGTAAAACGATCGTCTGCCTATAAGGAAGAACCAATCAAGGCCATGCCTAACAAAGAGGATACTGGTCGGACAACCCCCCAATCATTAAGGATGCGCCACCATCACCACCTCTCACGGAAAACGAAGAGTCACTCCCAGAAGGGTCACCTATACCCTTCTGCCCTGAATGGCATATATCTATAAAGAGTAGGATAGAGACGACGGAAGCATGCAAGGACTTTATGGACAACTTAACCACGCCCGGCTTGATCCAGGATTTAAATGAGCTGACGCATAGCACGCTGATAGAACAATTTAACATATCCACAGCTCATTAGATGGCCACCGGTGCGGCCATGCGCCACCGCTTTGAAGGGGCGTTAAACCATGTCTAGAGTGCCAATAGGAAGATTATCCATAGGGAGAAAATGAAAAAGTATCATGAACAGACTATTGCCACGCTGCATTCTAACCTTGCCACTGCTGAGGCCACCATGAAGGAACAAGCACAACATGCCAATAGTCAGGACGCCCTAGTAAAAAAACTAGAAGCAAAAGTCCAAGCTTTAAGCAAGAATGTATAACCCAAAATTCGTTCACAAGCCATTCTCTAGCCAGTATGAATGTATCACATTATATTAATTGTATAACCATCTTGAACAGGCCACCACTGTGGAAGCATATGTGCAATCACTGTCCACAGAGGTTGACAACCTCACCAAAGACCGCGACCACCTCCAAACCTTGGGGAAGTGTGAACAGCAGTTGGCCGAGGAGTTCCTTAGGTACAGGGAAGCCAAGGAAAAGGTTGTGGATGTCCGTCTAGAGGATATAAATGCGAGGCTTGATGCTTTGTCCATAGATTTTGACGAAGAGTTGTATCCCCACCTACTCACCCCCATAGCTGGCCGTAGGTGGGTGATTGGTCATGGTTTGCGGCTTTCGGTGATGAAAATCACCGAGTCCCCTGAGATGGCTCGGTCGTTCGCCAATGTCGTCTCAGATGGCATCGACCTCGGTAGGCAGAAGGATTAATTGCAGGGATGGCGTGGGCTGAGCAAAAGCGGGCCTTAAAGGACCATATTTATCATAAGCTGGAGGACGCAAAGAACATGTTTGCATCAATGAACGCCCTGAAGGATTTCCAGCACCCTATGCTTGAGTCCCTCAAGGACGCTCCCATTGACTTGATTATGGAGCGCTTGCATCTGAACACCGACTTTGGTGCACAGAGTGCACCCGACTGGTGGGTCAACCCAGAACCACATCTTTCCCAACGTACCAACCCGGTTTATGCTGACAATCCTCCAGTGAATGATCCATGAGCCTTGAATGGGGAGAATACTTTGATTGAATTCATACAAGGAAACATAGTCCAGGCGCAGGGGAAGAAAGAGAACTGCATTCTATGCCGTACCCCTACTGCTGGCTTCGCTCACTTACCCGGGTAAGATGGTGTGTCGGTGGCTGCTCCCACCCGTACTAGATTGGCAATAGCCCTTGAAGATGAAATCGGTGTTGGTGTGTCCACCTTGGCTTCCATTAGCCAACAAAGTAAATAGATCGAAGAGTCCATTCTTCTGCGGTGATTATAATTCTAAAAAAGTTGTGTATTTATTAAACAATTTTATGTTTTGTAACACGCAGTCGTTGATGTCCACGACTCTTTATTTTGTGTATATACTTGTCATTGGTTTGTCCACATATAGTGTGTTAAGATAAATGTATATCTTTCTTATGCGCGCCCAAGCACGTCTTATAGAAAAGACTAAGTATTAAAAGTTACTAGACATGCACAGTGTGTTTTTACGCATGTCCGCTTGTGTTATCCATGCGACATGTCAACATTTATTACAACGTCTTGCGAATAAGGTGTCTAGTAAGGATTCATGATCCATGACCACTGGGGTTGCATCCCTCTTATGTGGAAAGTTGAATTATTAGGTTCATTCAATCCTCTTGTTTCTCATGGAAACAAACAGTACATGTACGACTGATGAAGGAATATGAATAGCAAAAAAGAATAAACTAAACTAAGTATAACAAAAAGAAAATCTTGAACAAGAACAAGCCGTGTAGCTAGCTAGGCACCATGGTATTTTATTATCATGTTTACGATTTTTTGGAGGACATAAAACAAATCCTAAGACAAATGATTCCTAGATAAATGTAAAAATTACATGGACCTTATTGGTGCTGACTACAAATGAGTGTCCATGCGGGAGGACGTAGCCTTAAAGATAGCACCTTTTGAGATTGCTAATATTCCATGTCCGACCTAAGTCTCGAGCGTCCATGTCGCGCAACCTGTACGCGCCATTACCCAAGGCGTCTGTGACCTCATACGGACCTTCCCATTTTCGGCCTAGCTAGCCTGTGTTTTTGGCGCGACTTGTTGCATTTTCCCGATAAACAAAGTCTCCTCGTTTGAAGGATATACCCCTTACCTTAGCGTCGTAATACCTTTTCATATTAGCCTTAGCTTTTGCCTCATTAATTGCAGCCAATTCCCTTTTTCCTTCAAGAGATCTAAGTTAACCCGTAGTTCCTCATCATTCATGGTAACATTCACTTCTGTAGGGAGAATTGTTGGAATTCTAATTTTGGTTAGTATTACTACTTCGGTACCGTATGCCAGTGCGAATGGAGTGTCCCTATTGGCGGTTTTTATCATTGTTCTATGCGACCATAACACATGTGGTAACTCATCGATCCACTTGGCACCTGTGCCATCTAGGTGTGCCTTAATTCACTCTCCCAAACTTCGATTGGCACGTTCCACTAAGCCATTGGTCTACGGATGCTTAACGGATGCAAAATACAGCGTAATATTCAATGCCTCGCACCAATCTCTGAAGGGGTTATCTTAGAACTGCTTGTCGTTGTTTGAAATTATCTCCACCAGTAAACCAAAGCGATATACAATGTTTTCCCATAAAAACTTTTTTACTTGTTTTCCGGTGATTGTGGACACTGCCTTGGCTTCAATCCATCGGGTAAAATAGTCCATGGCAACAATTAAGTATTTATCACCTCCAGCCGCCACCGGGAAAGGTCCGGCTATGTCAATTCCCCATTTGTAGAATGGCCATGGTGATGTGATTGGTGTTAACTTCTATTTTGGGTGCCGTAACACTGGCCTATGCACCTGACAATCATTACACTTGAGGATAATGTCCCGTGCGTCTATATGCATGGTCGGCCAATAGTACCCCGTCCTTAAGGCTCTTACTATGTTTGATCTAGGACCCACGTGCATACTGCATGACCCCTCATGAATTTCACTAATCACGTAGCTCGCTTTTTTGGCCCAACACAACGCAACTAGGGCTGTAAGAATGATCTTTTGTATAGGACCGCGTTACGGACCTCAAACCCTTGCGCCTTTCGTCGAATTCGGCGAGATTCAGTCTCATCCTCTAGAAGTGTTTCATTTGTCAAGTATTCAATGAGAGGGGTCATCCACGTAGGTCCCTCCTCCTCGACTATTGATAGAGTTCCTCCTCAGTGATTGATTTATCTTTGGGGATTTCTACCAACACTTGTTTGGATAGTTGAGCGAAGCTAGTGGACGCGATTTTATTTAAAGCGTCCGCCTTCTTGTTCTCGCCCCGAGGTACTTGCTTAATGGTGAATCTAGTGAATCCTCCAATGAGGGATTTTACCTTTTCAAGGTATTGGATCATGTTGTCCTCTTTGGCCTCATACTCCCCAAGAATGTGGTTAGTGACTAGGCGTGAGTCGGCATATGCTTCTAGATTCCGCACTCCCATTCGAGTGGCTATTCTTAAGCCCGTGATTAAGTCTTCATACTCAGCTTCATTATTGGTGCCGTGAATTCGAATTGTAAGGCGTAAGTGAACTCTATTCCTTCTGGGTTGGTAAGAATAAGGCCTGTGCCAAATCCATCTGTACAAGAATACCCATCCGTGAACAAGATCCATTGGTCTTGGAGTTTTTCCTCCTTGGGAGTCTCCCTGCCTTCTTCCTCAGTCTTTTCAATTAGAATGTCCGCCAAGATCAGACCTTTGACCATCGTGCAGGGTCTATATGAGATATTGTGTTCTCCTAACAGGACACTCCATTTTGCAAGCGTCCTGCCGTTTCTAGCCTTGACATGACCTGTTTAATTGGCTGGTTTGTTATGACCAAGATAGGGTGTGACTGGAAGTAACGGCGCAACCGCTTTGTGGCATATACTAGCGATAAGACTAGCTTTTCCATTGGCGTCTACTTCAGATCTAGTCCTTGTGGTGCTCTGTTGACAAAGTAAATGGGCAACTGCACCGTATCCCTATCTGTCATCAAGACTTCGCTGATTGCGCTGTACGTAGCTGATAAGTAAATGATGAGTTCCTTATTGGGTCACGGTGTGACCAACATCAGTAGGGATGCCAAATGCTTTTTGAGTTATGTGAAGACTTCTTCTGTCTCCTTTTTCTAATTAAAGTTACTCTTCTTAACATATCGCTTTATTGTTTTAAACAGGGGTAACGATTTTTCCGCAGATTTAGATCAGAACCTGTTTAGTCCCGCCAACTTACCGTTAAGGGATTGTACTACCTTACGCGTCCTTGGGGCTGGCAGCTGTATCACCACCACCGTCTTGTCTGGGCATGGCTTGATTCCATTTGGATCATTCATATATCCTAAGAACATTCCTTTTGTAGCCCCAAACGTGCATTTCTTATGGTTTAGCTTCATATTTATCTGTTACAGCATGGCGAAAGTTTATTCAATATCTCTAATAAGCCCATATTCTGTGTGACTGTTGATAACCAAGTCGTCAACATAGACTTCCAGGTTATGCCCGATTTCGTTGTCGAATGGTTTGTCAACCAGCCTTTGATAGGTTGCCCCCACATTCTTGAGACCGAACGGCATCTTGGTGTAACAGTAAACACCATGGCTCGTGTTGAACGCCGTTTTCTCCTTGTCCTGCTCGGCCATCTGAATCTTGTTATAACCCTTGTATGCGTCTAGAAAACATTCTAAGCGGTACCCGCACAAGGACTCCACTTTCCAATCAATCTCTGGAAGTGGGTAGCAATCATGTAGACATGCTTTGTTGAGATCTGTGAAATCAACGCACATACGCCAACTGCCGTCGTGTTTCTTTACCATGACCGGGTTAGATAACCATTCATGGTAATATACCTCCCACATGATGCCTATGTCCACCTGTTTCTTAACTTCTTGTAATATCACTTGGTTTCGTTCCTGGGCCTATCCGCGCTTCTTTTCTTTTACCGAGGGATATCCTTGTCGGATTTGCAACTTGTGTTCTGCTATCGAACGCGGTACGCCCTTCATGTCCTTTAGTTACCAAGGGAATACATCGAGTTTTGCATTTATCAGGTCTCACATAGCACTATTACCTTTGTCGTATAAAGTTCCTCCAATCGCTATTTCTTGATCTGGATAGCCTAGATGGACTGCTACCTTCCTATTTGGTGGTTGTTGTTCCTTCCCTTTGGCGGCTGGTTGGACTGGTGAGGCTATCGCATGGCACTTCGATGGTGGGACCACCGTTTTAAAGATGGTGACTATTCCTCCTTCCACAGATCATACCATGTGTCGTGGATGGTATGGCTTGGATGGCCAATATGCCAGCCAGGCCGTGAGCACGGTGGGGACGACCTTCCCAAAAAGCCACAAAATGAAATTTTGAAAAGTAAGCCCCTTACTTGATAGGGGGTCGGATAGAGGGTCTTCTTTAGCTAGCGCTACCTTTGCTGTAGTTAAGTTCCAATGATGTCGTTATACGGTGATGGTGAATGTATCACCATAAAATTCATCCACGCTGTGGTAGATTGTTCGTCATATCCGACGATGACCAGTAGTCGCAGCTGGCCTATCGGCCAGATGGTTTCTCCACTGAAGCCGGTGAGTGGTGATGTAGCCGACATCAACTGCTTCTTTATATTTGGTCGTAGCCGTGAAAAGAAGTGTTCATAGAGTATCTCGACTGATGAACCTTCGTTCATGTACATGTGGCGGACATTGTGGACTCCCATATTTACTTCAATTGTAAGGGGTCCTTGGACCATGTTTCTTGAAGTTATGGGAGGGAACGAGATTTCCTTGGAACTGGAAAACTTTTGACTAATTTTTTGCTTCGTCCGGCGCTGCCCTGATTGTACCATGAATATGGTAGTCGGCTTGTCTTTTGGATGGTCCTTTCTGTCACGCTCTTATCTTTCCCGTCCTTCCAATCTTTGGCAAGATGCTTGAGTTGTCCTGATTTTACCAGTGACTCTTTGAGCTGGATGTAGTCATCAGTGTCGAGGCCCTTATCGATTCCTTTGACGGCAGTCGTCTAGAGTTGTCATAGGAGGTGGCCGTTGGAAGTTCGCACTCTCAGACAACAATATCTCACGTGGAGACATCTTTAGAGGGGTAAATTTGTTACAAGCTCGTCCTCCCCTTTGCTGACAACGGTAGTCCATACTCCTTCTACTCACCTGATTGGTTGTTATTTAGGTTGTTCATGATTCCGATAACCCTGATTTCCTTTTGTGGAATAGGCCGCTGAGACCGCGGTCTCCCCTTCCACAAAGGATCTAACCCTTTTCATTAACTCATCGAATGTTTCAGGGCGCTTGTCATTCAGACGCCTAATTAGTTCCTTATCCGTTATGGCGTGCATGTAGTCCAATATCTTTAGAACTTCAGGGTAATGCATTGATTTTTGTGCATTCGTCCTTGAAATGCTCCATGATGTCTTCGTGGATTCCTCGTGTTTTTGTTTCACTGTAGCTAGTGAAACTGGGTCTCTATTATACTTCTTCCTTTGAGTATAATTCCTTCTGAGGTCACTCCGCAGCTCATCAAAGTTGTCGATGCTTCGATGTGAGGGCCTTTCAAACATATCATGGGTGTTCCCAATGAGTGTCGAATTAAACATCTGGCACCATATGGGCATAGGCCATCGTTCAACCTTTGCTTGAGTTTCAATAACTTTTAGATGGTCATCCGGATAACCGGATCCATCGTAAGTTCTCACACAGGTAGGCATGTTTCGCTTTTGGTCCTCGGAGTAGTCGCGGATGCGATTTGTGAATGCGTCCTCCTTCTCTCGGCACCATGGGAGAGAGAGGTCTTTATCAACCTTATGGGATCGGCGGCGTGATCGCCTCCTACACTCCCTACTACCACCTGATGAGTCCAAAGAGAAGTATCTTACCTTAAGATATCTAGGATGATAGTCTTCGGATATAGATCTGGATCGATCATCATTAGGTGAGCGCCTTCCACGCCTTGTGGTGGAGGGGGTGATATCCCTCCCTTTAGGATGTTTATCCTATCCAGGACACTCACACGACGGGTGTTATCCCGAGACGTTTCTTGGACATCGTGTTCCATGGATTCATCCGAGAGTTTTGCGTCCCCTTGGTTTGCCTCGAGATCCTCACGTATTTTGTCTCCAATTCGTTCGAAGACATTCCGCGTTTAGGGAGGTTCCTCAACTCGAGGATCTGCGTTAACCTGACGCTTTCTGTTCCTTTTTCACGACCGTTGTGGCGTGTCGCCGGTGACTCTATCAAAGTTTAGCCTCGCTTGGAGATTCCTCCCAAGGTTCATCCTCGCTGTTATGACAGGGATAATTGAATCAAAATTCTGAGTTACATAGTATTCGATGCTCTCGTCATTAACATCTTGGTTGATGGTGTCAACTTCAGGCTCCGTGACCGGAGGCTGTGACTTCTCTTTGTTAGGAGGTGGTGGGGCTGACCCATGATCTCGGTTTTTCAGGATTAAGATTGATGCAGGGGTACTGAATTGAGCTTCCATCCCTCACGGGGGTTGGTTTGCAATGTTCCGATACGGTCCTGACCCCGCTCCTCCCACTGAGGATTGGATGGTCGGGGTTTCGGCACCCGAATTTCGACCGACGTTCTTTTGGAATCCTTAATTTGGGTTTCCCTTTGTATCTGGTAGAGTTTAGTGTAGGGTCCCACGGATGGCGCCAACTTGTTGATACAAAAGTTGGATGGACCTTGCTCGACCCGAATTAGGCTTAATTTTAATATAGGAGGCTTCGGCTCTTGCACCAAGTGAATGTATGGTTGAGATCCTGCACACTAAACAACACATTGTTAGGCTTACCATGGGAACGTATCCCACGAGTAGACTCGAGCGTGAGAGTAAGTAATCTGTTTAGGGTTAGTAATCGGAGAGATGTAAGAGTGAATGCGATCGTACCTTTGTGGAACCCTTGGGGGTTCCTTATATAGGCGGTTAAATCCCATGGGCTTCACCAAATTTTTCAGCCCCATGTAAAGGATAATTACTATAATTAGTTGATTGTTATCTTCTAATTATAGTTAGTGTATATCCTCTACTTTGGGGCGAATCACAATCCTAATTAGGTGGCGATTCTTCTTAACCCTTTACCGATCGTACCGGGCCGTGGGCCGCACGTGACTAATGCGAACACTATTCATTCAAATCCCATAAGTCCAAATGACATTAACCCAACCCATACATGATGGGCCAGATGCGGGTAGTACCCCTAGGCTGGGTCCATGACCCGGATGGGGACTGTATGTCATCATGTTTCGAGAAGTAGGAAGTGAGATGGTTCAAAACGTTGGTTGGAGAATTATTTTGGCTTAGGACCGGTACTTGAATTGCTGGAAGTTCATTAGAATAAAAGGCTTGAGATTGTTGTGCTTCAATTGGAAAATATCCTTGGTGAGGAGTGTAGCCCATTGGAGAAGTGATAGCGTGTGATGGTAATGCCTGCTGTGATGGTTGTTGTGGATAAGGCTGTTGAAGAACACTTTGTTGTTGAAATTCTTGTTATGGCATCATTAGTGGTTGATAAGATGGTTGTCGTGGTTGCTGATACGTGTGTTGTGGTGGTTGCATATATGACGGTTGTTGATAAGAGTGTGCCAAGTTGTGTGAAGGAATCATTTGATGAGAAGCAGTCATGGCAAGTGGATCATGGACTTGAGGTGTAAAACCTGTTATAAAATAATCCTGAATATTAAATGCAAGAAATCTCGATTAAATTAAAACTTTATAATTAAATGATGTATGACACGTATCATGAACATTTAATACAAGTATTACATAAATTAATTACGCCAAGTACTACGTATATTATTAATAAGTATTTACGTATAATGCTTATAACACGACAAGATTAAAACACGAGAATTAAAAACGAACACACATGATAATAATTAAAACACGAAAATCGCAACCTTATGTATGTGTGTGTTGGCCGGCGTGTAAGACAAAGAAAAGAAGCGGGCCTTTTGCCCGACCCACTTAATAATTATCAAGTCAGGAAACCTTTTCTTTTCATTTATCATTTTTCATACAAATCACAAACCGTGGTTCTTTGCCCTCCTTTGGCCGCCGACTTCACAAAGTGAAAGGGAGAGGGAAAAGTGTTTGATCATTACAATTGTTACGGGTTCGTGTTCGGGTTATAAAACCTTTAATAAATACATATTGGTAAACATTTGATCCTTAATCCTTTTAATTCTTTTCTTTGATTCATGAACTTTTTATTTTAAGAAATGAACACATGATGTAAATAATTAAAACATGGAATGGATCGGGATTAGTTTGGTTTCGGGTTTGGTTTTGTCACGGAAACCAGGACCTCAAAGGTCTCAGTTTGTAAATGTCTCGACCAGTTGATGTAGGTAAAATCGTACACATTTTAGGAAAAACGCGTATGAGCGGCAAGTATTAAGTCTTACGCTTTAGGAAAAAACGTAAAACCGAATAAGTGCGAGTTCATTCTCGAAGGAGGTGTGTGATTATGACTGCCAATAATATAAATCAAAATTTGGATTAGTGCGTTTTTGGATGAGAAAAGAAGGAAAAATAAGACGAATTACGCTAAAAATTACCCTACGACGTAAAACGCGATGAAAAACGAAAGTCTTCTAAAAATTACCAAACAATTACCAAAAATCAATAAAAATATAACTAAGATAAAAATGCAAACAAAATTTTCCAAACTTTTTTAATAATTTTATATTAATTTTTAAAGTCTAATAAAAAAAGAAAAATTAAATAAAATTAAAAATAAGTTAAAATGAAAACTTTTTTCTTTGTAAACCTCAAAACTATTAAATAAAACCTAAAAATAGTTTTTATAAAATTGTAAACTAACTTTTACTATTTTTTATTAATTTTCTAAAAAACGTATATAAAAATAATAATAAAAAATAACTGAAAAATGTGAAAAATAATCTTTTTGACTCAAAAACACCTAAATTATAACAGAAACAAGGGAAAAATAAAAAACCACTAAAAAGCTTATTCAATAAGCTGAAATCCAGCTTATTTGATTCGAATTGATATTAATAAGCCCAAACAAAAACACCTTGAGTAATATTTGAAATGAAACTAGGTCAGTAAAAGACCTAAGGGCGCGATGGTTATGTTTTGGTGTGTGAGAGGAGTGGCGCAGGTTCGAGTCCTGGCCACGTCCTTTTTGTTAAAAAAATATTTTTTATAAAAACTGAAACCAGGTTTAACACAACACAAAAACACAAATAATATTAAAAATGTAACAAGATTAAAGCAGAAATTACACAAAAACGTGCCTAGAATTCAAATGATGCTACAGTGGTGAATATAAAGAAAAGCTTTTGTTATCCGAGATATAAACACACCAAGAACGTTATCTGACAACTCAAAAAACTCAAGATGACTAGTGACCTGTTTTTCGGTTGTAACTGATTCGTTTGTTGGTATTTCTTGGAACCAAAGGCACCCCGACAACTAGTTGGGTTTTGGGGAGTCAATTAAGAAAGAAAAAGTTCAAGTCTAAGGCAAACAAATCACACATAAAGGAAAAATAAGGTCACTGTATGCTCTACATAAGGCTGTGAGACTTTTGACTGATGCAAATGGTTCTAAATTTGATTTCAATCCACCCAAATTAGCTCAAAACACCACCAAAATATAACTAAATGATTACAAACCCTAGATCACACTCACACGTAACAGATATCCCAGATTTGATGGCCAAAAAACTACCAAAACCCACTAATTTATAAGCCTACTAAATTTTAATAGGTTTTTACCAAATATTAGCATGCAAATCTGATTATCTCAGACCAAACTGAAACTAAAGCATTAAAATATCCTAACACTACCAAAGTGAGTATGTTTGACTGAGTTTTAGACCAAAAAGAATCACCCTATGGAGTCTAAAGCATAAACCCAACCATCCCTTTAGAAGCTGAAACAAGATTTTTAACCAAACAATTGCATACAAACTAACTCAAATCCCAATCAAACTTAATCTAACATGTATAACAATCATCAAATGACAGACATCAACTAATAAAACAAGCATTCAACTCATATCATAGATTCACAAAATCACAAAAAGGAAAAAAGGTAAATAGGTTTTCAAGCCAAAGATAACCTGGCTGATGCCTTCTATTTGGAGGCTTTTTGGCTTTTAAGAGCTTATGAAAACATGTAGAGAATACCCTGCTGTTTGGAATCTAAAGAAAGACCCAAGGGTTGCATATGTCTTCAAGGAAAAAATGAAAAAAATGAATGATGGAGTGACTTGTTTTCTTTTTTGTTTTCTGCACACAACAAACAACCAAAGAACAAACTACAAGTAGCTTGCACCAGGTCACAAGCTCTTGTCAGTAGCTTGTGAAAATGGTGTTTGCTACAGTAAGCAGTTATAAAAGAAAATGATAAAAGATTTTTGGCAAAATCTTTAAAAAATGAAACTTTTTGAACCAACTTCAAAACTTTTTAAAACTAACTATTTCTGAAAACAAGAGTTTATACAAGGTCTAATAGCTTATTTGGTTGTCAACCAAATAATCCAATAAGCCTCTATAACCTACAATAAGAAAAGCAGTTTGGGCTTAAGTGTCCTCTCACCCAAAATTTTTCTTGATGAAATTTAACAAACACTTTTACAAGAAAAAGGTAACTAATTATACTAAAGCAAGAATTAAAAAAGGAACTCAGTATCATATAAAAATTAAATTTTCATTTTCATTAATCATTAGATTTTTATACAAAAAACTGGAACCAGGAGAATGTACAAGCCACATTATCCTTTTATAAGCTAACTATGAAGCTTCTAGTGCTATTGAATAAAAAATAAAGCTTAAACCCTAATTTCTGAAAGTCCATATTTTCCCTCTGAGTCTTGACTGATTCATGGTCAATAGCAGCTCCATGTGATGCCAGGCTATTGTCTTGTTGTGAAAAGTGATCTCCAATGTTTAAATTTTCGTAGGGAGAAAGCACTCATTCAAAATCGTTGATCTAGTCTGCTCCTTGGGTTTGAGGGAAAGTGACATACGTAGGGGACAAATGGGGGGCCACATGGGTGTGGGTGAGGATAAAATGAGAGTGGGGTTGGGTTTATGTTACTGGTAATTAGGGATCTCGAAAAGGATTACAAAACCCCCTTTGTTTTTGACTTGATTGGACCTGGTAATCTTTTAGGGTTTATGGGGTGATTACGGTGAGTTTCGATCTGGGTTAGGGGATTAGTTGTTGTTTGGCGCCACTATTAAGTATATAATAACCAGATTAAACTGAATATATATATATATATATATATTAAAAGTGTTTAAGTTTGTGGGATTCAGACGTGGAGGGGAGAAGTGTGGTGATTGGCTGGTGGGTTGTTAGTGGATGACATGTCGTGATGGCAGTGGTGGAGAGGAGTTTTATTGTCTGGCAGGATAGGTCCCTTAGCTCCCATGTTGTTGTCACTTTGCATAAAAAAGCCACAAAACTATGAATCCTTTGTTATGAAAGTTTTATTTCATATATTGGCCACACCAAGTTTATCAAATCTTATCAAAAGGGTATAAAATGCAATGTTTGCATTCTTCAAGGGCCTCTTTGCCATGTGTTCAAACTTTAAGGCTTTTAGTTGTACAAATGAATTCTTCAAGGGCCTTTCTTGCAAATTCTTCAAAAATGATGGACCAAAGTTGACAAATCTTCAAACTTTAAGGGTATTTTTGGAAATTCCATACTTGGGCCCGGTTCTTTGTGCGGCTTCATTTCCCATGTTCGTTTTTGCTTAATTCTTGTGATCTTTTGTTGAATTCATGATATCCGTACCTACAATACACAATGAACAAACACAATCATATTTTTTGTATTTTGATGATATTTTAAGCATTTTAAGCCCGATTTGGACGATGAGACTATGTATAAAAGCAGTCTCATCACTCCCTCATACTAACACATTCTCGTGCCCTCACGCAATGCTAGAAATAAGTATAGTAGCACTTCCAAAATTCATTTTTATGATGACATTTATTGAAGACATAAACTTAAATAAATTACTACATGTGTTTTAGACATAATGTATCGTTTTCATCACGATTAAGTGAATTTTAGGGTCAAATAATAAGAACACGTGAATGCTTCGTTTAGAAATAATTTCTTCGTCCTCGATTTTTACCCGATTCCATGCTAAGCGTGTAACGAGATCATTGTTATTATAAGTTAGCAACACGATCATATCTCATGAGTGTTAATTACATACCCAAACTCCCTTATTCCTAATTGGTATCTCTTATATTTTATTTTGTCTTAATGATCACGATGATACATGTTTGAATTATTTCGATAATTTATTAAGGCCGAAAATAAAGTAGCACGATATAATCGATAGTTAGCCGAAGGACACGATCTTTTAAAACTGCTTCTCGTAATCTCCTTAAAATCATATCTTGGCATAACTCGATTCACGATTTGAGACCTTTCTCGGATCGATATTTGGCATGTGTTTCGAACTTTAAATCTTGTAAGACGTTCTTGAAATAATGGACTTCATATATGGAATTTATTCACTTGACGTTTTGGACAACGACTTCATCATTTTTATTCGATCTTTAATTGGGATTTTGATATACAACGATCAGCCTCCATTTCGGACTTGGATATTTTTATCCTCATACCTTGTTAGGGTCTTTTTGGATAGACTTCTCCATGATCTTTAGGGGAGTATTGCTTCTTGTCGTGTGTCTCGATACTTCATGTTGATTTTGGATTAACGATACATCACATCATCTTGGATCTTTAGCAACAAAATGGAGCTCCTCATGCCTTGTTAGGGCCTTTTTGGAACTTGCCAATCTTCGCATTCCGCTTCAATAAGTTATGCCTTGGCCATGAACTCTTTTCGAACACGAGCAACTTTTAAACGATCTTGGGCTAGAAGCTAAGTAACCTTTTAAATTGTACGACCTTACTTATTGCATTTATTTAAACAAAAGCGTGGGGAGAATAAGCTAATAATTAATACAAATGAGATCGTGAAAGATTACAAGATTTATAAATAACTCTATCATTTATCATCCTCATTTAAGAGACTTAGCCTAAAAAGTTAAGGAATCGAAACTAAGTGCTCAACACACACGGTCGAGTAAAAAATTACTTTTTTATTCTCACCATCGGAAAACCTACACTAGTGTCTTAAACACTTATGAAAAATAAGAAAAATATTAAAATTTGGCCATTTTTAGCCTTGTTTGCAACAAAATGAGAACAAAATGATGAATATTGGATTTCGTGGTGACGTAAGCAAGGTGAAGTATCTACTCACCCCCATACTAAACTAAACATTGTCCTCAATGTTTCGAGTCTAGGGGTGAAAACACCCCCATACTAGAGACGAAGTCTAATGCTTAATCTCGAGCATGGAAAGGGTAAAACGAATAACCTAAAAGCCGTTTATGAATTATGCTAATAAGATAATAGTTAGAACATAAAAGGATATCATCGGATATCAGAATCTCCAAGGGCAATGATCGAAGCTCGAGTGTTACGTAAAACGAACACGAGAGGCTTCAATGATGACGATGTACCTAATGAATCACAATCACAAACAACCACGAAACAAAGGTTGGAAGAGCACAAGTCCCCTCGTTACACTATTAGAAAACGATAATATTTACAAGGATAAGCATGAGAATCCCCCACGAGACACCTTGTTTTTGATAAACGAGTCAAAGGATCGACCCGAATCCTCATAAATGTGATCATTTAGGGATAATCTCGGTATGGTCATTTTTGGTGGGGCTTACATGATAAACAATGCCCAAAAGCAACCGGTACTAAGGACTAAGTCCTTTGATGATGCAAATTACCAGGATAGAAGATGGCGTCCTCGTTTTCATAGGATAAACGAACCAACGCCACTTCAACACATGCTAAAACCCAAAAGGGGTAGAAGAAAATAAATGAGAAGTATAAAGGTTGGACAATGGGTAAGGCAAACTTATGAGCTACTCGAGGTAGACTCACACCAAGCAAATGAATAAGATTTCCATTTATTGCATCAGTGGAAGACCAAGATTTCCCTTTACAAGCAATTTCGGGATCGAATATCTCGTCCTCGGTGGAGAAATGTGAGGCAACATAAAGGGTTTCCCCCACACTAAAACCACACACACCATCGTCAAAAGGAGTAGACGAGGTGGTAGCACTCATAAAACATAGTGATGACGGAGTTAAACTTGTAGAAAATCTTTTAAATCAAATTTAAAATCCTTTCCTTTTTCATCGTTCAAAAACTCTTTATGAAAACCCGATTTGATAATGTCAAAAATATTTGGCGTGTCAAATTCAAAATTAGTCGCGCTAAAAATCCTCACATTTAAGTCGCGGTTAGGGGGTGGTTGTAAAAGTTCTCAAAATATTGATCAACAAAGAACACCGCCCCCTCAGGGTCAACATATTCGTCATCCACCACGGTTTGTCATTCCCCTCTTGTAAGATTTTAGAAACTCTCTCGAAGAGATCACGATCAAGCACGAAACCATCATTCTTTTGTGAGGATTGTTAATAAGTTTAATCCTCACGAATGTGGTAAACGTAATTCTCATTTGAGGAGTGTTGATTAGGTAACTCCTCGAGAATTGGATTTTTAGGCACGTGAGTTGGTTCGTCCTCGAATATAAGATGTTCCAACTCATTTAGTTCATCCTTGATTTTGGAAAGATCGACCTCACTTGTAGGTGGAAGTAGAGGTATAAGAGCTAGCTCTCGGTCAATGATTTCCTCAATCTCGGGATCAAACTCGTAATCAGCGTACTTCACATGATAAGAGGTCTTTTTAGGAGAATCCTCAAAAATGGCATGTGGATTTCGAAGTACGTGATCAATCTCGGCAAAATCGCCATCGTCGTCGTCAAAGAAAGAGTCGATCTGGGTATATGATGTTTGGGAGGATTGTGAGTATTACTTTCAGATGATGAATGCACTTCATCTGGCCTCAACTATCCAACTCATCAGACTCAAACAGGGCATCCTAAGGAACTGCAAATTAGCTGATGATTTTGAGTCTGAAGTTGACCTGATCATCAACTCCAAGGGTGATAAAGTTGAACCTTAGAGAATCTGTGACCAAGGCCTCGATCACTGAAGAACCACTTGTTTTGTTTTATTTTACACCACTGGGTGTCTTTATCATAGACTAGGTTCTTTATGTTTAATAAAACTCTGAGGTATGTTTGTTAAAATTATGTGTAAGAAGAAGCTATGTACTCACTTACAATAATTCTTGACTTAGAATAATTTATAAACAAATAGGGGGAGATTGTTGGGCCAATGAAAGTTTTAACTATGGCACAGTCTAGATTTGTTTAAATTAGACTAAGTGTTACGGATCGCTGAGAGGACCAGCGACAGAGACCAGACCAGCGGAAGGCAAAGCCTCAGCTGGGACACCAGGAACATTCAAGTCAAAGACAACGTCAAAGAAGTCGAAGACAATCTAAAGTCATACTTACCAGCGATTATGGATAGCTGGGATGTAGAAGGAATGTGCTGGTGTTTAAGGATCTCTGAGTTGAAAATACGTACAGATCACTTAAGAACCCTAGTAGTCTGATACAAGCAAAGCTTTTCCAATCCTTTATAGTTTAGGCGGGAGAATCTACAAAGTTTTTTGAGAGGTACAAAACAAGAGATTCAAGATAAAGCCTAGTACGACCTAGTGGGACAAAAGGTGAACAGTTGACAGAACTGTTCACCTAAAGTTGTTTAAAGGTATGTCTTGATTTGTACATGCATTTAATACGTTGTACTCTTCCATTCAGAAGAGGACATGTATCAACTACTCCCACTAAGGAAGCAACCTCGTACCATGATAAAATAGGAGTGAGAAAGAAGAGTTAATGCAACCTTTATGCTTGGATAAATTATCTAAGTTCTTTCTCTCTTTGGAACCACTGATCCCTCAGCTGTCTACCAGCGTCTCATAGGTTCCCTTGTAAACTTGAGTCTCAAATCAAGTTTACTTGTTCTAGGGTTCAATTCTTATTGTCATTCAACGGGTGTATTCATAGCACTTTGTAATACTTTGTTTATAATAGTTAATAAAGCATAACGCGTTTCAAAAGTATTTCGTTGTGTTTTTGTGTTTTTACGAGTTATAGTTCTGACAACTGTTATATTAATGGACTTTCAATTGCTATCAAAGCGGGTTAGATTTTCTCTATCCAGATCCGTTCGATTACGGCTGCTAATAACATTTTTAGCATTATCAAAATTATCAGTGTGTTCAAAAACTGCATTTACAGTAGCAGTTATTAAGGAGGAGATGAGCACTTTTTTTTAACTTTTGATAATGTAATATCCACACAATCCTTATCCAAAACAAAGAGCTGGTATGAACACATGTTGTAAAACTTCACATCAGAAGGTTGTTATTTATTGTATCCCTGTTTTGTATCTTAGTATGTAAGAAGAAACCGTTATGCTCACTTACTACTAAAAGACTTAGGCTATATTTATATACAAATAGGGGGAGATCGTTAGGCCAATTTAGAGCCTAAATTATCCCTGTACTGATTTGAATGAAATATACCCTAAGTATTTTATAGGTCGGTAAACTCATGATTGTTTACTCTCCATCCCTTCTTGATAATGCATCTATCAAAACTCTTATTTATTTTATTTTGGAGCTATTTGTGATTTGATTTAAGGAGGTTTTAATATCATATGCCAAAATCACGCCATAATAAACGGAATTTAGGAAAAGGATAAGCATGACCGAGTATAATAGTGTGAGTTATGGCTTTGTCAATTATTACGTATCAATATTAGTAGGGCAATTAGATCATCTATTTGTTTTGTAAGATTATGCTAGTTTAACAATATATATGGAGAAAATCAAAAGAGATACCCGCTCCACAATCATTATTTCCAGATATACACGGATCACTTCAATTAACAATACTATACAAAATTTGACCTTGACCGTGAATGAGTTTTTGCATTTTATTTTCAAGATAGGATCATCACGTGTCACCACACAACATATTTGGATATATCAATATGATTACTATCGTTTTCAAAATGATATCATGACAAAGAATGTGAAGGCCTATGTCATTAATTGTTCACCAATGATCACCAAATGATATGTTTCCATTTTAAGTTAATAAATTGATTTTTATTTTCTCTATTTTTTATAAAATATAATAATACATAAATAATTATGACATAAGGTTTTAATATCAAAAGATTAGTAATTAAACTTTATGTTATATCCAAAATGATGAAATAAACTCCAAAATAAAATTTTGGGAGTTACAATAACCGTGGCAACCTGACTCTCGGTGGGAATGTTGGTCAAGGCAGGAGGAAACCGGCTCAGCCGGTGGAAACCCTTTGGCCAACTGTGGCACCGGTAGCAGCCCAGGGCTACTTGGCCGCCGGTTTGAGACCACAGCCGCCGGCTGTGGTGATGACTTGGGTTCGGTTTGGGTTGTTTTAGTGCAACCGAGACGGGTGTCTAGGTAGGCTCAGGTTTGGGGCTCGGTACACGAAAACATAAGGAGTGTTTGGTTAACATTTTTTTTTGCTAGACTACATTATGTTTAATTTTACTAATTAATTATATTAATTAATACATGGTTTAATTAAATTACATAAAAACAAGAGTTATAATCTAATCAATATAATTATCATGACATAAATTACATGGCTATTTTATTTAAATACAATAGGTTATAATAATTATTAAAATAATTATTCATGTTATAAGTACATGTACATTTAATTAATTTATTTAAGAACTTAGCTTAATAAATTAATTACATTATTAACCAAGGTTTAATTAAATTAATAACTATACGTTAATTTAATTATACAATAAATCATTTAAGGTAATGTTTAATTATTAGAATCATGTAATATTATTAATCAATAACTACTTATGATATCATGTATTATATTATTAATTAATAATCATAAGTTAAAACTAAGGTATTAATATTATTAAACTTTACTATATTATTATTATTTAATAATCATGACTTATTAAATATAAGATTATTACTAAATATGGAAACTTTCTATTTTTAGAAACATACTATTTATGGAAACTTACTATTTTTGGAAAGTTACTATTTATAGAAACCAACTATTTTGGAAAGTTACTATATATAGAAACCTGCTATTTTAAGAAATTTACTCATTATGTTATAACAAGTACTATAATACATAAAACATGAAATATGCTAATCAATAACACATGAATCACTAAGAAACACATGATTAAACATGAAACAATAAGACGAGACAAGAACATGTAAAACAAGTTAAGAACATGCCAAGTAAACTAATAATCAGTAAATATAAGTTAATCAGACAACTCAGTCATGTCTCTTTTATTATGTAGCTATTATGAAGTCGGAGTGATCTTCCACTTTCATTTTCATCCTCACTACTATACAAAAGGTACGGATATTTTGTCCTTCAGTAAGGACACTCTCTTCCTATATTAGGATTTTCCGTTTGTAGTCATCTGTTTTCCCAGTAGTTTACTTAAACTAAACAGTACTTATATGATTGATATTTTAGATTGCCTAAGCTATATACATGCATGCCAATTCCACCTAGTTATGGGGGTACCATAACCGTAACACTTGAGGCACCAGTGTTATGACTCCTCCACGGTGAGAGTGGTTGCTCGCGGTGTCCCTATCAGATATTTGGCCTATTTTATTATTTTCATGTGGGGCGAATGGGTGTATCCTAGGAAAAGTTTAACATGATTACATGGTAACTCTGGTGTGTGCCTTACATCCCTTACATGGAGCTGATCCCTACACCTAGACTATTATAATCAGAGGCAACCCCTCTAATTGCATGATGAGGTCACCCCTCTATGTATTCATGCACGATGATACCTCATGACCTATATGGGCTCTGGGCATATTTAAAATACACTTGTTAGTATAAAAATAAACATAAGTCTTTTCACAATACAAATCAGTTTATAAACATACATCAGGTTTTTCCAGGATTTACATTATTCCGCTGCACTTTCATTTCATTATTTACTCATGTTTATGCTATTCATTTCATTGTCATTATTTTCGTTCTCTGAGCGTATTGCACAGCCGAATGTTTTCTTTCATGACCCAAACGGCAGATACCCAAGGACAGACTCAAGCATGGAGAGGACATGCCTAGAATGGGAGCTGCCTTATACTTCTTTCCCTTTTCACTTCATTTACTTTATGCATCTTTTGAGTTTATGTTTAGGGGCCAATGTTTGATTCTGACTTTACTTATGGTCATTTATATTTTAGGACATTTACCTTGTATGCCTTGATGACACGCCATAATTATCATGTAACGCTCTACTTATGATAGTAGGGTGTTACAATTATGGTATCAGAGCCCAAGGTTTCTACATGTAGGCTCTTTAAATAGACCTGTGACTAGTGGGTAGTCACCAGCGTCTTCCTAAACTTATAGTTGATTTCATTTATTCATTTCATATATCATTGCTTTATGTTGAGTTTTTGACTAAGTAATGGTTGGGACAGGATTGGCCATATTTAGTCGCATGTGTTTTTCATTTGAATTTTTTTTGTGCACCGAACCATAGGCGTTCACACTTGCTTATGTCAATTTTCATGTTTTTCATTCGAATCTATGTTTTGTGAACCGACCCATAGGCGTTCACCCTTGCTCATGTCAGATTTCGTTGGATATGCCTTCATAAACTATTCCATGCATCCCTTATGTTTCCTTGAAATTTGACCAGTATGAATTGAACCCTAATCATCCATACTTTGTCACATGTCTTTTCTTCGAATTTTATGGATTGACCCATAGACATCCACACCAATCAATGTTAAATCCCAACTGATTATGCTTTTATGTTTTTATGACAACGATATTTTTATGATCTCATGTCAATTATGTTTTCATGCAGATTATGTTTTCATGCCTCCTTATGTTTATTATGTTCTCATCATTTTGGTTATGCTTTCATGATAGACATTGATGTATTTCATTTAATCATGCTTTCATGATAGTCATGGTTGGTTTTCATTAATCATGCTTTCATCCTGATCATTGTTAAATTTCGTCTAACTGTACTTTTGGTGTCTTCTCTTTGCAACCAGAATGATGTTTACGCTGGAAATGCTAGACTATCATCTTGCTCGCTTCAGTTCAGCTTTCTAACCGTTTAATCACTTATTTCCTTTTAAAAATCATGTCAAGTGATTGCCACACATACCAATCACCTCATGTGTACTCTACATGTACTCTATGTAACATATTCCACGTGTACGCCATGTACCATATTCCACGTGTACTTTATGTACCGTGTTCCACGTGTACTCCATTTACCGTATCCCATGTGTATTACATGTACAGTAATCCATGTGTATGTCACTTACAATACTCCACGAGTATTCGCTAATCAATTCTCAATCATCTTAGGCGTGTTTCACTTGCTGATATTCTACAAGATGCTGATGCCGCTCATAAGTTAGGGATTTTACAAAAAAATGATGTTGCTTATATTTGGAGATTCTACAAGATGCTGATGATGCTCACATATTGGGAGATCCTATAAGACGAAGACTAAGGCGTTAGATCGAAACGATTAGACTAGAAGGATGCTTCACCACCAGACGATTTCCATCACAATCGATATCCTTACCTTTTTAGTTAAATGCCACCCGTCATTCAAGTTGTCTGTTGAACAGTTATGTGAATCATAGTCATGATAATGACCGTCATGGAACTGAAAGACAAGGAAGTAGTGACAACTACCTTGACAGCAAATATCTTGCAATAACGACAGAAACTCCGGTAACGGACGTGACCAGAAATATAAAGGGTCAGCAGTCCAACCGATCCGCCAGTTCTGTCATTTTGACCAGATTTTCAAAGTTATTCATTTTTACGCATCTCGAGACACATGTAAAAGACATCTGTCAAGACACATGCCTCAATTATATTTTTTGATGACACATGTCAAGACATCCATCAAGACACAAGTCTCACGTACATTTTCTGAAGACACATGTCATAAGTATATTGTCTCAGAACATGAGTCAAGACACACGACTCACACATAACTTCTGAACTAGGCCTCAGTAATTCAGGGTACCCTCCAAGGGGTATACCAATCCTGTTATGCCATATGTGAATCAAATCATTAGAATTTCAGAACCATCTCTGTCGTATTGTTCATGTTTGGACACGCTGTGTACGTTCTGTGTTAGACGAGCGAAAAGATAGTCAGTGAGATCTGCCACGTTTACCTCGTGTATATATATATGACACTTTCATTTCTCGGTCCCATATTTCATATATTTATGTCCATCAAAGACGCCGTTGTATCACCCAAGGGTACAAGGCTTTACTCTTAGTTCTATGACAAGATCCATTCTGCTAATGCACTTTCCATTTGGTATGAGTGAGTTCGATAACATCGCACCATGCTACGGCTGATTTCCAGTTCACATCGAGTCATGTTAGGCGATATTAAGGTCCCTGAATATAGTCTTCATGTTTTGATACCGGGAAAAAATCGGAACAAAATAATTCTACTTTTTGAGCACATGCTTCATTATCCCATGGATACAGAGACTTTCTAGCTACCCTTCATGACGTGATTTTCTGAAGATACTAAATCCATAACCGGCTGATTGTGCCAGAATATCAAGAAACAATTCCATAAGAACTACCAGGCATACCACCCATTCTTGAAGAGAAGTTTTACATGTAGCTCAAGGATTTGGAGGAACAACCGCAGGAGTCGCTGGAACGAGGTTTTATTCGCCGAGTGTATCACCTTGAGTTGCGCCAGTTCTGCTTATTAGAGATGAAAGACGGTAGCATGAGATTATGCATCGATTATCGTAAGTTGGACTATATCACAATTCATAATTGTTATCCCCTCTAAGTATTAATGATCTATCCGACTGACTACCAGACTCTAAACACTTTCCAAGATCGATTTATGATCCAGGATATCATTAGTGGCGAGTGAAAGAACAAGACATTTCCGTGACTGCTTTTCGCACACGTTATGGTCAGTATGAATTCTTATTTACGTCTTTTGTTCCCGCGAATGCTAATAGAAATAATGGATGTGACAACATGATATTTTCAAGTAGTAAATTTATTCACGTAAATTATTTTTAGATTTTATTTTAATGTTGGTTCATGAACTCACAAATTTACGGGATGAAATTTGGGCTTACGTGCATAATTTAACGTCTTTTACGATTAAACCGGGAACCCTAGGTTTACGTATTTACGCTTTTGTGCTCCGTTTTTTATGAGACAATTTTTGTTAGAACCGTTTTCTTCCGTATATTCATAATTTGTAAAAACGTTTCTCGTAAGTCGACCCGAGGGCACGCAAATCAAGGAAACTAGAATCAAGGAGTACCTGTAAATTAGTGGGGATGAAACAAGTATACACTTGTCTCAGCCCCACTATGGGCGGCCAAGACAAGCCAACACCACACCTTGGTGGCAAGTTTATACAAGCTTAAGGAAACTTGTCCTCAAGCTTTTCCTAAACCACTAAACAAAACCTCAAGACCATTTCCCACTTTCTCATAACATGCAAAAAAAGCTAAAAACTTTCTCCACTCTCTCCCTTGTCTCTCTTTGCCATCCAACATACACCACCACAACACCACCACCATCAAAAATTTATCATAAATCTTATACACAATCTACATATGTTGATAACCCTTTGAAAAAATGAAGATTGGAGGTGATTTTAACAACTAGAAAGATGTTTCCAAGAAGATTTACGGCTGATTTTCAAAGAAGTATACATACATTTGGTGATCTTAAAAGTGGTCTTTCTATCTCATAAGATTTGGTTACCAAAAACCAAGTCTAGTTCATCAAAAACCTTAACCTTTCATCATATTGGTTGGTACAAGATCAATTCTTTCCATCACCTTATTGTCATGTAAATGTACTCATGTATTTTCTTCAAAAATGTATATGTATATGATGATAAATGATGATCAATATAATGTGTGGGGATTTTGTGTTACTAGATTAGGATAAAAAGGTTAAAATCTACAAGTAAAAATGTTAAAATCATGACTAGTCACATAGGCTGTATAAAACAGTAAGTTTCAATATTCACTTTGTTAAATGGCTAAGATTATTAAATATACAGATAGATAAATGATTTTTACATATGTGGTGAGTTGGCCATGCAATGGAATGTTAAAAATGAGCAAGATATGGCCAAAACACTTTTGTAGTACAAATCTGTATAGTCTGTATAGGGAAAATTATTAAAAATACTAAGAGGATGTTTGAGCAGAAGCTATAAGAGAGCTATTTGTATCACACATCATTTAGTTTATTCTTTTAAAATTTGAGGTTTTATCTCCTTGTAGAACTCAAGATATGACAAAAATGGTGGACTTGACTTTAGAAATCAGATTTCTTAATGAACTATATAATATAAAAAGAGCACTCAAAATAAAATACTATTAAAAATAAATATATAAAAGCCACTAACTAAGAATAACTATTATAAAATAATTTTGAATACTATAATAAATAAACATTACATTTTATAAAAGTAAAACTCAAATGTTTTCTAAAAACAACAAACTATATATAAGTTTTACGTCTTTTCGGCTAAAACCGAAAGATTAACGTTTTTGCCAAATAAAACTTAGATGGTCGGACCCGCCTAATGTAACATTTTTATAAATCATATACTGATATGTAAACACATTTGACAAGTGAAAATCGGCAAAACCGAGCTTTGTAACTAATGGACCATAATAGGCCAAATTAGCCTTGTTCGACCACTAGGCCCAACTAGTTTGGTTTAATGTTATTGGACATACTTATGGGCTTAACCCACTTAGGCCCAACATATGGGTATGGACCTTGTCTTAAAAATATAAATGGACTAATAAAATGATATTGGACTTTTAATGGGCTTATTGAGCCTTAATATGTAAATGGACTAAAACTAGTGTAACTAGTATGATAAGCCTAAGTTAACTAACACTAAAAAACTAGTAATGTTGTATAAGGAATAAAAACCCCACATGATCATCATGTTATGACATCATTACATATATATAACAACGTTTATAAATATTATTTGACGATAGTCGAAGACCGAGTATTATTTGTCTAGGTTTCTGTGATCGAGACACGTACCCTACATCCTAATTGCCAATAACTCGCCTTTCCCGACCAACGTGGGTTCATAGCCTCACACTCTTTTCAATGTTTTATGAAATGTTTGTAAACCCGCGAGGGAGATAACATGCGAATTTTTAATGAAAAATAGAACATAAGTAGTCCCGATTGTATGCTTATTCAAATGGATCCGATTGATTGTATGACCCAAAATGGATGACTGAAATGGATTATTAAAAGTTAGGTTATGTCACTATAAGTCCCATTAGCATGAATTGTGAATTACCGGGATTAGTAGACGCTTATGCATATAATAGTACTATTTTGGGAAGATCACCCCAGTTCGCGCCTTGACGGTTGATCCCCATCGTGCCATAATGTTGGTAAGAGAATTTATGTATGAGAAGATTTAATATAGAGTGATATTAGTGACGACCCGCTAATTTAGATGGGCACATATTTTTCGGGCTCGCGACGCGTTATATTTTATAGAAAGGCAACAATGTCATGCGTCTTATAATAATCCAACACCAACAACAAATATAATAATACCAATATTGGTAAATACTGAGGCCGCGGTCTCATAAATAATGTATGCTATACGAATGGAATTATAATATATTGTCTGACTAGCAATATGGGATCTCATTACTAATATAAATCTTGTGTTTTTTTGTAACACTCTCAAATTTCGTATCGGTACAGCGGAAGAGTCTTTTAGAGTGTTACGGGATAGCACAATAACTCCAATCATAGACAACACATAAAAATGGTTGTACAAGGTTTAACATACATTCATTCGATAAAAAGTTTAAAGTGTACAACAGGTCCCAAATTATACAGGTCATTAAGTTTATAAAACATAGATCAAATGAACATTTTTATTATTATGTGGGCCATGAGAGTCGATCTCCATCCGTATTACCTTCAAGCACTTGAGATAAAAACATGCAAAAATCATATCAGCGAATGCCGAGTGAATTCATAGAGTTTAATAAAAACGTTATATAAAACAATCGTTGAAATCAGAACACAAGTATAATATCAGAAGTAAGTCCTCGTATTGCTAGTCAGGAAATATATAAATCAAAGCATACATCTTAAACCGTCCATGAGACCATAGCCTCAATATTACCATTATAGGTAATATTATCATCGTTATTAGCATCAATATTAAATCGTATTGTATTGGAATACATTTTTGGATTATTATTAGTCGCATGACATTGTTACCTTCCTATCACAACAACGGGCCGCGAACCCGACAAAAAATTTGCCCATCTAAGTTAGCGTGTCGTCACAATAATCACGCTATGTAAATCTTCTCATACATAAATTCGCTTACCAATCACTGTGGTACGACGGGGATCAACCGTCAAGGCGCGAACTGGGGTGATCGTCCCCAAATAGTACTATCATATGCATAAGTGTCTACCAAATCCCGGTAGTTCACAATTCATGCTAATGGGACTTTGAGTGACATAACCTAACTACTAATAATCCTTTTTATCTCTTTTATTGGGTCATCGCATCATTCGGGTCCATATCATTAAGCATACCATCGGGACTACTTGTGTTCTATTTTATCAAAACTAGCATGTTATCTCCCTCGCGGGCTTACAAATAATTTAATAAAACATTTAAAAGAGTGTGAGGCTATGAACTCACGTTGATAATGAAAGGCGGATTATCGGCTACGGGCGTTCTTCGGTCACGGAAACCTATATAAATAAAAATCGGTCTTAGACTCTTGTCCAATGAATTTATCAAAATAAAAAGTATACATATGATGATTTTATATATATGATGATGATCAAGTGGGTTTATATATTCTTATTTACTCATTTTAGTGTTTATGTATTGGTAACTTTTATACTAGTTTACTAGTTTTACCTATTTACATGTTTTAGGTCCAATAAGCCTATTATAAGTCCATTAACTTGTATTAATCCATTTTATACTTTTATTATCATTATTATACTTTACATGTTGGGCCCAAGTGGGTTAAGCCCAATAAGTAAATTTATAAGTGTTTAGCCATTTAGTTGGATTAATACTCCAATAATGCTAACTTAGCCCGTTAATGTCCATATGTTATATGTTCGGGTTTTATCGGTTTGTACTTGTATTAGGTACTTATATATCGGTATATGACTTTTAAAAAGTTTACATTAGACGGGTTTAATCGTCTAAGTTTTAATTGGCGAAAAACGTTAATTTTACGGTAATAGCCGAAAAGACGTAAAAATCATGTTTATAGTTTTTATAACTTATAAAACTTATCAAACTACCATTTTTATAAAATGTCCATTTATTTAACCTTATTCATATTTATATAAATGAAAAATATAAGTTAGTAGGTTTTAATTCACATTTTATACTATATTATTTTGAGTGCTTATATAATACTATTAAACTTTAATTTCACAAAATCTGATTGTTAGTTTTATCTTCACCATTTTTATCATATCTTGAGTTCCATAAGGAGATAGAAGCTCATTTTTGGATGGCATAAACTTGATGAAAACCAAATATATCTTCAAGATCATCAACCACCAAGATTGTTTGTTGAGAAATTAGCCCTAGGACACAAGCAAATCACCTTCTTTGATGTTAATATGATCACCAATCAATCAAGGCTTCAAGGTTTCTCCATGATGTAAATAGATAACATAAGATTTGTGGCTTGAATTGATCAAATGAGGTGTTTGATGGTGGATATGGGATGGCAAAGGGAGGAAGGTGAGAGAGTTTTTAAGTTGTTTTGCATGTGTGTGTTGTGAGCAAATGGTAAGTTTGAGTGGTTTTGATGTTTAGTGGAAAGTTGTAGCTACATGCTAAGTTTATGCTTACATGTGTAAGCTAGTTGCTACAAGGGTGCCACATCAAGTGATGTGGTGTCCCATTTTGGTCGTCCCTTTGTAGTGGGGTGGGATAAACTTGTTTTGTCCCATCCCGCTAATTTACGGGTATTCCTCGATTCTAGTTTCCTCGATTTGCGTGTCCTCGGGTCGTTTTATGAAAAACGTTTTTATAAATTATGAATCAACAGCACAAAATGAATCTAATAAAAATTGTCTCATCAAAAACGGAGTTCAAAAACGTAAATACGTAATCCTAAGGTTTTCGGTTTAGTCGTAAAGGACGCTAAATTATGCACGTAAGCCCAAATTTAAATCCGTAAATTGTGAGTTCATCAAACAACACAAAAATAAGTTTCAAAATATTATACGAGAAAATAATTTACTATCTGAAAATGTTAGATTGTCACAGTTTTTCCTCCTAAAATGGATCAACGTCTTCGTGATCCATTTCATTTTGATGTCCGTTTCTTATTGAAATCAAAGAGGTTCGGATATTTCTTCCACATTTCATCCTCTCGTTCCCAAGTAAATTCCGGTGCATGCTTTAAATTCCATCGGATCTTGACAATAGGTATCCGACATTGTTTCAGTTGCTTTACCTCACGATCCATAACCTCTACGGGTTCTTCGATAAAATGCAACTTCCCATCTATTTGAACCTTATCCAACGAAATTTTCTCATCACTCACTGCTAAACATTTCTTCAGATTAGATACATGGAATGTGTTGTGAACACCATGAAGTTCTGGGGGTAACTCTAGTTTATATGCCACCGGACCTACTCTAGATAAAATCTTAAAGGGTCCAATATAACGGGGATTCAATTTCCCTCGCTTTCCATATATTATAACGCCTTTCCATGGAGATACTTTCAACATTACTCGGTCACCCACTTTAAACTCCATCGGCTTCCGCCGCACATCCGCGTAACTTTTCTGTCTACTACGGGCAGTCAACAGCCTATTCTTAATTTGAACTATCATCTCCGTAGTCTCCCGGATCAAATCCGGTACCGTGAGCTGGGTATCCCCAACTTCACTCGAACATACAGGAGATCTACACTTCCTACCATTCAAAGCTTCAAACGGTGCAGCCTTAATAATAGAATGGTAACTATTGTTATACGAAAACTCTGCTAAAGGAAAATGTTTATCCCAATTCTTACCAAAATCTATCACACAAGCTCTCAACATATCTTCTAGTGTTTGTATCGTTCTTTCACTCTGCCCATCAGTCTGGGGTGATAAGCAGTGCTCATGTCGAGATTCGTTCCCAAAGATCTTTGGAGACATTTTCAAAAATTCGATGCGAATCTATGATCTCGATCTGAAATGATCGATACAGGCACTCCATGCTTGCATACAACATTATCAAGATAAATACGAGTCAACTTCTCCAGTGAGAACTGCTCTTTAACCGGAATGAAGTGTGCGGATTTGGTCAGTCTGTCGACAATGACCCAAATCGAGTTATTTCTAGATGATGTTCTAGGAAGCTTGGTGATAAAGTCCATCGTAATTCACTCCCACTTCCATTCAGAAATCTTTGGTTGTTGAAATAGTCTTGATGGCTTTTGATGTTCAGCTTTGACTCTAGCACAAGTCAAGCATTGAAGAACATACATAGCAATATCAGCTTTCATATTCAGCCACCAGTACAACTTCTTTAAATCATGATACATTTTATCAGATCCCGGATGAATGGAATACTTAGATTTATGGGATTCTAACAGAATCAAATCTCTTAAGCCTCCAAACTTAGTATCCACATACGACCTCTTAAGCATTTCACTCCATCAGCTCTAACCTCTAAAGGATCTCCTTCTCCTCGGAACCCTTCATTAACAAAATTTTCTTTCTTACAAGCTTCTATTTGCGCATTTCTAATTTGCTCAGGCAAATTATTGTGCACGGTCAAGACTAGAGAACGTACCCTGATAGGCTCTCTATCTTTTCTGCTTAATGCATCGGTAACAACACTGGCTTTTCCTGGGTGATATTTTATATCACAATCATAATCACTTAACAACTCTATCCATCTTCGTTGCCTCATGTTCAATTCCTTCTGATCGAGAATATATTGTAGGCTTTTGTGATCGGTGAATACCGTACACTTGGTGCCATACAGATAATGTCTCCACAACCTAAGAGCAAAGACTACAGCTCCTAACTCAAGATCATGAGTAGTATAATTCTCCTCATTCTTCCTTAATTGCCTAGAAGCATAAGCTGTCACTTTTTCTCGCTGTATCAATAGCTCCATAGCCTCTAAGAGATGCATCACAATACACTACAGCATCTTCACTCCCGTCGGGCAATGATAGAATTGGCGCACTAAAATGCTCCATCTTCATCACTTCCCCAGACGAAAGGTTTATTCTTCTTGGTAAGCTTAGTCAAGGGTTTAGCTATTAAAGAAAATTCTTTAATGAATCGCCTATAATAGCCAGCCAATCCTAAGAACTGTCGCACTTCCGTTGATGTTGTCGGTGCAGACCAATTCTTAATGGCTTCAACCTTTGCAGGATCAACATGAATTCCATCCTTATTAATCACATGACCAAGAAATTGCACAAAATCTAACCAAAAATCACATTTTGAAAACTTAGCATACAACCTTTCATCCTTTAACAAACTCAAAATAATCCTTAAATGTTCTCTATGTTCATCTTAATTCTTAGAATAGATTAGAATGTCGTCAATGAACACAATCACAAATTTGTCCAAGTAGGGTTTGCACACTCGATTCATTAAATCCATGAAAACCGCAGGTGCGTTAGTTAACCCAAATGGCATTACTTGAAATTCATATTTACCATAACGAGTTCTAAATGTAGTTATAGGAATATCTTCTTCACGGAAACAGAGTTGGTGATATCCAGACCACAAACCTATCTTAGAATACACACTAGATCCTTGTAGTTGATCAAACAAATCATGAATCCTTGGTAAAGGATATCGATTTTTAATCGTCAACTTATTCATTTCCCTATAATCAATGCACATACGGAAAGATCCATCCTTCTTCTTAACGAACAAGACTGGAGCTCACCAAGGTGACGAGATCGGTCGAATAAAACCTCTATCAGACAACTCCTTTAATTCAGAAGGGGCTAATCGGTAAGGCGCACGTGCCACCGGTGCAGCACCAGAAATTAAATCGATTCGAAACTCAACTTGCCTTATCGGTGGAAGTCCGGGTAAATCTTTAGGAAATACCTCAGGAAATTCACAGATAATAGGTACATCTTCCAATCGTTTCTCCTTAGACTCATTCCCGGTCACTTGAGGTAAGAATAACTCACAACCGTTCCTGATGTACTTTTGGACTTTAATACATGAAACGATTTTCAAACGGGATTCACCTCGATTACCATCAATTACTAACGTCCTATTCCAAAGAGGAATCTTAACCTTCTTTTCTCCATATAAAATAGTAGCATTATTCAAGGACAACCAATCCATACCAATAATAATATCAAAACTACCTAATTCTATCAACATCAAATCAATCGGAAAAGAATAGTTCAAGAGATTTAGAGAGCATCCTTCTAATAGCTTATTAGTTTTCACTAATTTACCATCAGCCAATTCCACCTCGTAACTAGTATTTATCTCAACAGTTTCAATGTCAATAAGGGCACTAAATTTAGTGGATATAAAGCTGCTATCAACACCCGAATCAAATAAAGCAACAACATAATGGTTGTTGAGTAAAAACGTACCAGTAACGACATTTGGATCCTCTTTCTTCACCTCAACTATTCCAAGTTGATAAGCACCACCCTGGGGGTTTCTTCCAGGTACAATCGCTTTCAACTTAGGGCAATCCGATTTCCTATGACCTTCTTCATTACAGTTGAAGCAAATGGTTCCCTTTTTACACCTTTCAACATTGTGTCCAAGCTTTCCGCAATTTCAGCACTTCCAGTAGTCGCCAGCATGCCTCTTGTTGCCACACTTAGGATATCTATCATCGTTGCGCGGTGTGTTGTTGGTAAGAGAATTTGCATTCCCCTTTCTCTGGTTCTGACTGCGATTGAAATTCTTCCTATTATCACCTCTATCTATACGATCACCGTCACCCTTTCTTTTCTCACCAACACGGGCTTCATCTTCCCTATCCTGAATTATCTGTCCAATGAGTTGGTAAGCCATTCGTACAGCATCATCAATGGTCAGTGGTTTCGATGATGTCACGTCCCCCCGGATATTCTTGGTCAAGCCTTTAATATATTGCTTAATTCGGATCTCTTCGGTTTCCACCAATCGAGGACACAGCAAGGCCAACTCATGGAATCGGTTTGTGTAGCTATCAATGTCCACACCTTTCATTCTTAGATGAATCAAATCTTGTTCTAACCTAATGATCACACTACGGGGACAGAACTCCAAAGTCATCCACTTCTTAATTTCAGCCCAAGGAGTAGCATTAGTAGCATAATTACCTATGAAAGCAATTCTCCCATTCCACCAAGTCAACGCATGACCTTTAAGAGTAGCCATAGCAAAATTCACTTTATCTTCCTCCTTACACTTACTAATCCGAAACACCGACTAAATCTTCTCAATCCACTGGCTTAATCCTACAGCACCTTCAGTTCCATTAAAAGGTAGAGGTTCACACTTCATGAACGTCACATAAGTACAGCCACCAACTTCAGGTGCATTAGTTCCAAGTCCTCCTACATTTCCTCCAGCATTAGCATTCCCATTATTAGCATTCACATTATTAGCATTAACATTCACATTAGTACCACCAATTCCACTACCGCCAGCTCCACTACCGCCAGCTCCACTACCACCAGCTCCACAACCGCCAGCTCCACTACCGCCAGCTTCATTTCTAGCATTTGCCATAAATTCAGTCATAGATGCGGTAACTTGCTCCGTAATAATCCTACGTACATCATCCTCAGTCACAGCTTTCTTGGGTGGCATAGTTCTATAATTTCACAATTTCAAAGTATTAAGCATTCACCCAACAAGGGATTCATATAATATGGATTGACTTCATAATCAAGATACAAATAAGGCACAATATGGAATTCAAGACAAGATACATATTTCATTGGATTTGAAACAAAAGCATTGTCTTAATTTACATCCCATATCAAAGTTTCTAGCACTATACATACTCAAAATTTGTGTCAGGTCTACTAACTAATAAGTCGGTTCAGTCAAAGTTACAAAGGTACAAAAGATACAAACGTCACTACTAAACACAGATTGGTCTACTGAGAACCGCTAGATGGTCCATCATCCATCGTCTTCTGTATCTTTGTCGGACGATCACAAGACACATCTTCAGCTGGGCGCTTGCGGATCACTCCTCTTTCAACCATATCAGCATAAAATCTACTATTCCAACCCACAGATATATTCAACTCCTTCTCAGCTTTCTCACGCGTCGCACGAGCTACATTCAACTGAATCTCCATAGAATTCACCTTTTTCTTCATTGCAACAAACTCACCACTTTCTAACACATATAACCTCCTAAAAGCCTCATTCAAACCACGCTCTACATCAGTCAAATCCAAACTAAGCAATTCCCGCTCTTTCTCACCAACCTTAGTCTTCGACTCCAAATAAGCAACATGAGTCCGAACAACACCTAATCCAATCTCTGTCATACTACTCTGAGCACATGAAGCATCTAAATCACGTCTCAAGGCCCAAGGTGCAAGACCATCCATATGAGTAGCCTCTCGAACACTAGACGACTCTCCTACCACATGTCTACGAGTAGCAATACCATCTGTACCGTCAGGTGCATCATCATCCTCATCCTCCTCTGATTTAGAATCAGATTCAGATGATTCGGACATTTCATCTCTAGGTAACTCAACCTCAAAATCAGACAAATAAACTTGAGGGGGTAAGGGCTCGCCCTCCGGAACATCATAAGGGTAAATAAGCTCAGCTTCCTCATCATCAACAACCTCATCGTCTATATCTATATCCTCCTCGACATCCTCGTCGTCAACCTCATTATCTAAATTATCTATCCCAATCTCATCATCATTCTCAATATCAACATTATCAATCTCATTCTCTACCATATCAACCTGATGGGCAATCTGATCTTCTAGTCCTATCTCGGGCTCGGGATCCTCAAATGGTTCCTCCTCTTCATCCATATCATAATCTACTAAGTCTAAATAAGGGTCATCATCTACATTAGGTTCAGGAATAGCATGGTTCTCTACAGGAATATTAGGGTCAGCCATGACAATCTGCATTTATATATATCTCGTATTAGGATAACATACTTATTAAACAATTACACACTGAAACCACGATATATAAATATATATAAATTAAATTATATATTTCAAAATATATATTTTCTCAATAGGGCTTGTTGGTAACGTCGGAGATCTTTGGCACCGTTATAGTCAAAAGATTTTTCAAATATTTTCTCAAATGTTCATAGTTAAAAGATTTTGAAAAGCTTTGTTTAAAACGTTGGTTTTTAAAATCTTTCGTCCTATATAACGAGAGCTCTGGTACCAAACTGTAACACTCTCAAATTTCATATCGGTACAGCGGAAGAGTCTTTTAGAGTGTTACGGGATAGCACAATAAATCCAATCATAGACAACATATAAAAATGGTTGTACAAGGTTTAACATACATTCATTCGATAAAAAGTTTAAAGTGTACAACATGTCCCAAATTATACAGGTCATTAAGTTTACAAAACATAGATCAAATGAACATTTTTATTATTATGTGGGCCATCAGAGTCGATCTCCATTTGAATTACCTTCAAGAACCTGAGATAAAAATATGCAAAAATCATATCAGCGAATGCCGAGTGAATTCACAGAGTTTAATAAAACCGTTATATAAAACAATCGTTGAAATCAGAACACAAGTATAATATCAGAAGTAAGTCCTCGTATTGCTAGTCAGGCAATATATAAATCAAAGCATACATCTTAAACCATCCATGAGACCGTAGCCTCAATATTATCATTGTAGGTAATATCATCATCGTTATTAGCATCAATATTAAATCGTATTGTATTGGAATACATTTTTGGATTATTATTAGCCGCATGACATTGTTACCTTACTATCACAACAACGGGCCGCGAACCCGACAAACAATTTGCCCATCTAAGTTAGCGTGTCGTCACAATAATCACGCTATGTAAATATTCTCATACATAAATTCGCTTACCAATCACTGTGGTACGATGGGGATCAACCGTCAAGGCGCGAACTGGGGTGATCGTCCCCAAATAGTACTATCATATACATAAGCGTCTACCAAATTCCAGGTAATTCACAATTCATGCTAATGGGACTTTGAGTGACATAACCTAACTAGTAATAATCCTTTTTATCTCTTTTTTCGGGTCATCGCATCATTCGGGTCCATATCATTAAGCATACCATCGGGACTACTTGTGTTCTATTTTATCAAAAACTAGCATGTTATCTCCCTCGCGGGTTTACAAATCATTTTATAAAACATTTAAAAGAGTGCGAGGCTATGAACTCACGTTAAAAATGAAAGGCGGATTTTCGGCTATGGGCGTGCTTCGGTCACGTAAACCTATATAAATAATAATCGGCCTTAGACTCTTGTCCAATGACTTTATCAAAATAACAAGTATACATATGATGATTTTATACATATGATGATGATCAAGTGGGTTTATATATTCTTATTTACTCATTTTAGTGTTTATGTATTGGTAACTTTTATACTAGTTTACTAGTTTTACCTATTTACATGTTTTAGGTCTAATAAGCCTATTATAAGTCCATTAACTTGTATTAATCCATTTTATACTTTTATTATCAGTATTATACTTTACATGTTGGGCCCAAGTGGGTTAAGCCCAATAAGTAAATTTATAAGTGTTTAGCCATTTAGTTGGATTAATAGTCCAATAATGCTAACTTAGCCCGTTAATGTCCATATGTTATATAGTTCGGGTTTTATCGGTTTTTACTTGTATTAGGTACTTATATATCAGTATATGAATTTTAAAAAGTTTACATTAGACGGGTTTAATCGTCTAAGTTTTAATTGGCGAAAAACGTTAATTTTACGGTAATAGCCGAATAGACGTAAAAATCATGTTTATAGTTTTTATAACTTGTAAAACTTATCAAACTACCATTTTTATAAAATGTCCATTTATTTAACCTTATTCATATTTATATAAATGAAATATATAAGTTAGTGGGTTTTAATTCACATTTTATACTATATTATTTTGAGTGCTTATATAATACTATTAAACTTTAATTTCACAAAATCTGATTTTTAGTTTCATCTTCACCATTTTTATCATATCTTGAGTTCCATAAGGAGATAGAAGCTCATTTTTGGATGTCATAAACTTGATGAACACCAAATATATCTTCAAGATCATCAACCACCAAGATTGTTTGTTGATAAATTAGCCCTAGGACACAAGCAAATCACCTTCTTTGATATTAATATGATCACCAATCAATCAAGGCTTCAAGGTTTCTCCATGATGTGAATAGATAACATAAGATTTGTGGCTTGAATTGATAAAATGGGGTGTTTGATGGTGGATATGGGACAGAAAAGGGAGGAGGGTGAGAGAGTTTTTGAGTTGTTTTGCATGTGTGTGTTGTGTGCAAATGGTAAGTTTGAGTGGTTTTGATGTTTAGTGGAAAGTTGTAGCTTACATGTTAAGCTTATGCTTACATGTGTAAGCTAGTTGCTACAAGGGTGCCACGTCAAGTGATGTGTGTCCCATTTTGGCCGTCCCTTTGTAGTGGGGTGGGATAAACTTGTTTTGTCCCATCCCGCTAATTTTCGGGTATTCCTCAATTCTAGTTTCCTCGATTTGCATGCCCTCGGGTCGTTTTATGAAAAACCTTTTTATAACTTATGAATCAACGGCACAAAACGAATCTAATAAAAATTGTCTCATCAAAAACGGAGTTCAAAAACTTAAATACGTAATCCTAAGGTTTCCGGTTTAGTCGTAAAGGACGCTAAATTATGCACGTAAGCCCAAATTTAAATCCGTAAATTGTGAGTTCATCAACCAACACAAAAATAAGTTTCAAAATATTATACGAGAAAATAATTTACTATCTGAAAATGTTAGATTGTCACATTTTTATTTATATAACTATTTTATATAACAGTTTTGCTAAACTCTATGAATTCACTCGGTATTTGCTGATGTATTTTACGCATGTTTAATCGCAGGTGCTTGAAGGTAACTTGGATGGAGATCGACTCTAATGGCCCACATAATAAAAATATTCATTTGAACTATCTTTTGTAAACTTTATGACTGTGAAACTTGGGGACCTGATGTAAACTTTAAACTTGTACTCGAATGAATGTATGTTTAACTTTGTACAACCCTTTTTATGCGTTGTCTATTATTTGAGTTATTGTGCTATCCCGTAACACTCTATTGACCTTTCCGCTGTACCTATATGAAATTTGAGAGTGTTAGAGTTTGGTACCAGAGCTCTCGTTATAGAGAACGAAAGATTTTTAAAACAGAGGTATTGAACAAAACATTTCAAAAATCTTTTAACTATAAACATTTTGAGCAAAATGTTTAAAAATCTTTTGACTATAACGGTGTCAAAATCTCCGATGATACCAACAAGCCTTATTGAGAAGATATATATTTTGATATATAATCTAAGTTATATATATATAGATCGTGGTTTTAGTATGTAACTGTTTAATGATTATTTTTATGCTAATACGAGATATATTATAAAATGTAGATTTGTCATGGCTGACCCTAATATTCCCGTAGAGAACCCTGCTATTCCTGAACCTAACGTAGATGATAACCCTTACTTATACTTAGTGGATTATAATATAGAAGATGATATGGATGATGAAGAGGATGAACCATTTGAGGATCCTAAGCCCGAGATAGGACTAGGAGATCAGATTGCCCCTTAGATTGATGTTGTAGAGAATGATAATCATAATGTTGATTTAGAGGAAGATTATGAGGTTGGTATAGATAATGTAGGTAACGAGGATGACGATGAGGATGACGAGGAGGAGGTAGATATAGGTGATGAGATTGATGATGATGAGGCCGAGCTTATCTTTCCTTATGATGTAGAGGATGGTGAGCCCTTACCCCTCCAGTTGAGTGGTCTGATTCTGATTCTAAGTTACCTAGTGATAAATCTTCCGAGTCTGAGTCTGATTCAGAGGAGGATGAGGATTATCATGATGCACCTAATGGCACTAATGGGATTACTACCCGTAGGCATTTGATATGAGAGTCGTCGAGGGTTCGGGAGGCTACTCATATTGATGGACTTGCACCTTGGGCCTTGAGACGTGATTTAGATGTTTCCCGTGTTCAAGGTAGTATGACAGAGATTGGTTTAGGTGTTCTTCAGACTCATGTTGCTTTACTGGAGTCGAAGACTAAGATTGGTGAGAAAGAGCGAGAGTTGCTTGACTTGGTTTTGATTGATGTGAAGCGTGGTTTGAATGAGGCGTTTAGGAGATTGTCTGTGTTGGAAAGTGGTGAGTATGTAGAGATGAAGAGAAAGGTGAATACGATGGAGATTCAGTTGAGTGTGGTTCGTGCGATGCACGAGAAGGCAGAAAAAGAGTTAAATGAATCTGTTGGTTGGAACAGTAGATTTTATGCTGAGATGGTTGAGCGAGAAGTGATTCATAAGCGCCCAACTGATGATGATGAGTCTTGTAATCGTCCAGGAAGATATCAAAGAAGAATGATGATGTACCTTCTAGCAGTTCTCAGTAGACTAGCTTATCTTTAGCAGTATCTTTGTATCTTTTGTAAACCTTTAACTAAACCGACATATTGGTTAGTAGATCTAGCACGAATTTTAGGCTTGTACAGTGCTAGAATTATGACTTGGATGTTAACTAAGACTATGTGGTTGTTTATGATATACGAAATGTGTATCTTTTGTGTTGAATTCCATGTCATACCTTATATATTTGCTTCCTTGATTATCAATTCGACCCTTTTTAATTAAACCCCTCATTGAGTGAACGCTTAATATACTTTGAATTGTGAAATAATAGAATCATGCCGCCCAAGAGAGCCGTGACTGAGGTGATGTGCGGAGGATCATTACGGAGCAAGTTTCCGCATCTAGGTCTGAGTTTATGGCAAATGCTAGAAATGGAGCTGACAGTAGTGGAGCTGGCGGTAGTGGAGCTGGTGGTAGTGGAGCTGGTGGTAGTGGAGCTGGCGGTAATAATATGAATGGTAATAATGTGAATGTGAATGCTAATGCTGGAGGAAATGTAAGAGGACTTGGACCTAATGCGCTTGAAGTCAGTGGTTGTACTTATGTGATGTTCATGAAGTGTGGCCCACTCCCTTTTAATGGTACTAAAGGTGCTGTAGGATTAAGTCAGTGGGCTAAAAAGATTGAGTCGGTGTTTCGCATTAGTAAGTGTAAGGATGAAGATAAGGTAACTTTTGCTATGGCTACCCTTAGAGGTCGTGAGTTCACTTGGTGGAATGGAAGGATTGCTTTTATGGGCATTGATGTTGCTAATGCTACTCCATGGGCTGAATTTAAGAAGTGGATGACACAGGAGTTTTGTCCTTGTAGTGTGATCATTAGGTTGGAACAAGAGTTGATTAACTTGAAGATGAAAGGTGTGGAAATTGATAATTATACTAACCGATTCCATCAGTTGGCTTTGTTGTGTCCCCAGTTGGTTGATCCCGAGGAGATAAGGATTGAGCAATACATTAAGGGGTTAACCAAGAACATCCTAGGAGATCTGACTTCGTCAAAGCCGTTGACCATTGATGATGCGGTTCGGATGGCTTACCAGTTCATTGGACAAATTATTCTGGATAAGGAGGATGAAGCATATGCTGGTGAGAAAAGAAAGGGTGAAGGCGATCGTGGAGGTCGAGGTGACAATAGGAAAAGTTTTAATCGCCGTCAAAACCAAAGTAAAGGAAATGTAAACGCTTTGACTAACAATGCCCCGCGAAGTGATGAGAAGTGTCCAAAGTTTGGTAATAAGAGGCATGCTGGCGATTGCTAGAAGTGCCGAAATTATGGAAAGCTAGGACACAAGGTGGAAAAGTGTAAGGAAGGAATTGTTTGTTATAATTGTGGTGAAGAGGGTCATAAGAAGCCAGATTGTCTGAAATTGAAAAAGATTGGCCAAGGAAGTACCAATCAGGGAATGTGTTTATCAACTTGGAACGGTTGCGGTTAAGAAGGAGGATCCGAATGTCGTTACTGGTATGTTTTTACTCAACAATCATTACGTTGTTGCTCTATTTGATTCGGGTGATGATAGGAGCTTTGTATCTACTAATTTTAGTGCCCTTATTGACATTGAACCTATTGAGATAGATACCAGTTATGAGGTGGATTTGGCTGATGGTAAATTAGTAAGAACTAATAAGTTGTTGCAAGGATGCTCTTTGAATCTCTTGAACCATTCCTTCCTGATTCATTTGATGTTAATAGAACTAGGTAGTTTTGATATTATTATTGGTATGGATTGGTTATCCTTGAATGATGCTACAATTTTATGTAGCGAAAAGAAGGTTAAGATTCCTCTTAGGAATAGGACGTTAGTAATTGATGGTAATCGAGGTGAATCTCGTTTGAAAATCGTTTCATGTATTAAAGTCCAAAGGTACATCAGGAACGGTTGCTAGCTATTCTTAACTCAAGTGACCGAGAATGAGTCTAAGGAGAAACGATTAGAGGACGTGCCCATTATCTGTGATTTTCCTGAGGTATTTCCCAATGATTTACCCGGAATTCCACCGATAAGGCAAGTCGAGTTTCGAATCGATCTAATTCCTGGTGCTGCACCGGTGGCACGTGCGCCTTACCGATAAGCACCTCCAGAATTGAAGGAATTATCCGAAAAACTCAAGGAGTTGTCTGATAAAGGTTTTATTCGACCGAGCACGTCACCTTGGGGAGCTCCAGTCTTGTTCGTTAAGAAGAAGGATGGATCTTTCCGTATGTGCATCGATTACCGTGAGCTGAATAAATTGACAATTAAAAATTTATATCCTTCACCAAGCATTGATGATTTATTTGATAAACTACAAGGCTATAGTGTGTATTCTAAGATAGATTTGCGGGTTGGATATCATAAACTTCGCGTCCGTGAAGAAGATATTCCCATCACTGCATTTCGAACTCGATATGGATACTATGAATTTTAAGTAATGCCATTTGGGCTTACTAACGCACCTGTGGTATTCATGGATCTAATGAATCGAGTGTGCAAACCCTATTTGGATAAATTTGTTATCGTGTTTATTGACGACATTCTAATCTATTCTAAGAATAAAGAGGAGCATGGAGAACACTTAAGGATTATCTTGAATTTTTTAAAGGATGAAAAGTTGTGTGCAAAGTTTTCCGAATGTAATTTTTGGTTCGACTATGTTCAATTTCTTGGTCATGTGATTAACAAAGATGGAATTCATATTGATCCGACAAAGGTTGAAGCCATTAAGAGTTGGTCTGCACCGACAACACCAACGGAGGTGCGACAATTCTTAGGATTGGCTGGTTATTATAGACGATTCATTAAAGAATTTTCTTTAATAGCTAAACCCCTGACCAAGCTTTTACTTAGAAAAATAAACCTTTTGTATGGGGAAGTGAAGCAGATGAATCTTTTCAGGTATTAAAGCAGAAATTATGTAGTGCACCTATTTTATCATTGCCCGAAGGTAGTGAGGATTTTGTGGTATTTTGTGATGCGTCTCTTAGAGGTTATGGAGCTGTCTTGATGCAGCGAGAAAAGATGATAGCTTATGCTTCTAGGCAATTATGGAAAAATGAGGAGAATTATACTACCCATGATCTGGGGTTAGGAGTTGTAGTCTTTGCTCTTAGGTTGTGGAGACATTATCTATATGGCACCAAGTGTACGGTATTCACCGATCATAAAAGCCAACAGTATATTCTCGATCAAAAGAAATTAAATATGACGCAACGAACATGGATAGAACTGTTAAGTGATTATGATTGTGATATAAAATATCACCCAGGTAAAGCAAATGTTGTTGCCGATGCATTAAGTAGAAAGGATAGAGAGCCTATCAGGGTACGTTCTCTAGTCTTGACTGTGCACAATAATTTTCCTGAACAAATTAGAAATGCACAAATAGAAGCCTGTAAGAAATAATTTTTTTCTAATGATGGGTTTTGAGGTGAAGGAGATCCTTTAGAGGTTTGAGTAGATGGAGTGAAATGCTTAAGAGGTCGTATGTGGATACCTAAGTATGGAGGCTTAAGAGATTTAATCATGTTAGAATCCCATAAATCCAAATATTCCATTCATCCTGGTTCTGATAAAATGTATCATGACTTAAAGAAGTTATACTGGAGGCCGAATATGAATGTTGACATTGCTATGTATGTTCTTCAATTTTTGACTTGTGCAAAAGTCAAAGCTGAACATCAAAAGCCATCAGGACTACTTCAACAACCAAAAATTCCTGAATGAAAGGGAGAGAGAATCACGATGGATTTCATCACTAAGATTCCTAGAACCTCTTCAAGAAATAACTCGATTTGGGTCATTGTCGACAAACTGAGCAAATAAGCTCATTTCATTCCTGTTAAAGAGCAGTTCTCACTGGAGAAGCTGACTCGTATTTATCTTGAGAAGGTTGTATGTAAGCATGGAGTGCCTGTATCGATTATTTCTGATCGAGATCCTCGATTCACATCGAATTTTTGGAGATCCATCCAAAGATATTTGGGAACGAATCTTGATATGAGCACTGCTTATCACCCCAACCTATTGGGCAGAGTGAAAGGACGATACATGCACTGGAGGATATGTTAAGAGCATGTGCAATAGATTTTTGTAAGAACTGGGATAAACATTTGCCTTTAGCAGAATTTTCATATAATAACAGTTATCATGCTAGTATTAAGGCTGCACCGTTTCAAGCTTTATATGGTAGAATGTGTAGATCTCCTGTATGTTGGAGTGAAGTTAGGGATACCCAAGTCACAGAACCGGAATTGATCCGAGAGATTACGGAGATGATAGATCAGATTAAGAAACGATTTTTGACAGTCCAAAGTAGGCAGAAAAGTTACGCGGATGTGCGGAAGAAACCGAAGGAGTTCGATATAGGGGACCGTGTGATGTTGAAAGTGTCGCCATGGAAAGGTGTCATAAGATTTGGAAAGCGAGGGAAATTGAATCCCCGCTATATTGGATCATTCAAGACTTTATCTAGAGTTGGTCAGGTGGCTTATAAATTAGAGTTACCCCGGGAACTTCATGGTGTCCGTAATAACCGTTTTTTTTAATATCGTTTTCCCTCGACTCGACTCGAATTGATTTCCAATTTTAACACAAGATTAAATTTTTTTGGTTAATAATACTTGTTTGGTAATCTATGCCTATTTAAGTGAAAAATGGGGAAAATATGTAGGCTAAGGACTATATAAAAAGAAAATCGCAATTAATTCACGTAAGATTATTCTAAAATGCAACGTAAAAATTCAACTACAAATTTAATCTAGATGCAACAAAATGAACTATAATTAAAAATAAATCTAAATGCGAAATCTAATGCAAGCACGTAATATCAAGTAATAGTGACGAAAAATGAATTCACAAAGATAAACTAAAAAATAAGCATAAAGCTTCAACCTTTTAAGCTTATTAATCTTTTTATATGATAAAGCTACAAGCTTTATATACTAATAAGCTTAATAATCACAAAAAGGTATAAACTTTTTACTAATAATGAGCTTATCTAAATGAAATCCAATTTTAAAAACTTTTAAACTATTTTTTAACACAAATAATAATAACTAAAACTAATTAAACCGATTTTTATAAAAAATATAACTTTAATTAAAAAGAATTTAAACTATAACGATCTAATTAATAAAATTAAAGCGATTAAACTAGAAAAATAAAAAGGAGAGCTTTAGTACCCGTAGTCCGTAGAAAACCGCTCTAAAACAACCAACTTCAACAACATCAACAAAATACGGCCCGTTAAGTAATCGACCTCCCAGTATCAAAACTATTAAAAGCAAAACCCAAATTTGGCCCGTAAAGTACACGGCCTCTCAAATCAATCTCTAACCAAATCAATCAAACCATATCAACTTGAACCGAATTAATCAATTATAAGCTCTTCTTCAAAAATGATAGATCGATATGCCGAGATCAAAGAAAACATAAAAGGTTAGAATAATAAGAAATAATTATTAAATGATAAAGAGATTTAATTAAAACTAATAGATCTAAAATATTTTTTATGTTTCATAAAAGTTTTTAAAATTTTAAAGCTAAAAATTATAGATCTACTTTATCTATTTAAAAACCTAATAGATCTAAATATTTTTTAAGGTTTTATAAAAATACTTTAAATTTTAAACTCTAACCTTATGGATCTAAACTTTTTAATATAAAAAACTAATAGATCTAACTATTTATTTGGTTTTTATGAAAGTATTTTTTTTATTTTTTTAAACTTAAGCTAATAGATCTAAAAAACTAATTAATAAAAACTAAAAGTGCTTAAATAAAAAGCTAGCTTATACATAAGTTGTAAGCCTAAACTTAGAACTTATAAGATTTAAAAAGCTAAAAAGCTAATTAAATAATTAATCCACAATAAGCTAGATCGACTAAAATAAGGCATCAATAACTGAAATTAATATTTTGCTAGTTGAAAAAGTTCGTTTTCTCGGTGTTTAATCGAATTGATTACCAGTTTAAAGTGTGACTCAGTCGTTTTTGGTTAACAAAAAGAAAGTTGATTATCTATAACTAATTAAAAAGTAAATGCGGAAAGTATTTAAAAGCAAATTAAAGACAGGTACAAATAATAAAAGTAAAACAAGGTGAAGAATTAAGCTAGAAAATTACTAGAAAAAAACTTAAATAAAATGCAATCTTAAAATAAAATTAAAATAAAAACAATTTAAAATAAAGTTTAAGAAAATGGTGTATAAAATTTTGATTTGAAAATAAAGACAAGACATAAAAACTAAGACTCCATCGGAATCCCAGATCCGAATCCTAGATCGGAATCCCAGATCCGAATCCCAGATCCGAATCCCAGATCCGAATCCCAGGTCGGAATCCCAGATCCGAATCCCAGATCCGAATCCCAGATCCGAATCCCATATCTGAATCCCATATCGGAATCCCAGATCGGAATCCCAGATCCGAATCCCATATTGGAATCCCAGATCCGAATCCCAGATCCGAATCCTAGATCGGAATCCCAGATCCGAATCCCAGATCCGAATCCCAGATCGGAATCCCAGATCCGAATCCCAGATCCGAATCCTAGATCCGAAATCCCAGATCAGAAACCGAGATCTGAATCCCAGATCCGAATCCCATATCCGAATAAGGGTGAGTATCACAATACCGATCACAATGTAGAAACCCTTGTGGTTTTTACGATCGTAACAAGCTGTCGGAATCCAAATCCCATTCCGATGGAATGTAATACAAAATAAGCAAAACCAACAAGCTAAGACTAATAAGCAATAACCGAAACTTGATTAAAAAGATAATGAGACGAGACAAAAAGCAACAAATTTAAAGACTTTTTCAAAACACAAAATAAGCAAACAAAATAAGCAAACTTTAAAAAGATAAAAACTTTTTAGAAAACTTTAAAATCAAATAAGCTAAATACAAAATAAGCCAATAAGATTGTCAAACTTATAGCTTATATCGTATACAAGCCTAGATGGAAATAAAAAGATGAACTTTTTAATCAAATAAGCAAAAAGATTAAGCAAAATCAATGCTTAATCCGAACCACAATCAAATCAAAACAAGAAAAGTAGAATAAGATGGATAATAGAAAGCTTGATTAAAGGAAAAATAAAGATTCAACAACAAAATGTACTTACTTGGATTTAAAAGGCAAGAAATTTAAGACATGAAATCAAAATGACATGAAAAATAAATGGTGCAAGGAATGAAAATGGTGGAAAGACTAATTTTGTCAAAATTAGCTAACAAAGAGAAATGAAGTGAAATGGGTGCTATATATAGGGAGAAGGGAAGGATGCATGTGTTGCTCCTTCTTTCTTTCTTTCTTCACGTCTTTTCGTCTTCTAAACTCTTCGACTTTTTCGACGTTTTCTCGGGATTGATTAAACTCGTCTTGAAAATTCTTCATTAATTAGACTTGGGTTCCTCGGCTTTATTAAACTTCCGTCTTCAGACTTGTTCTTTGATGAATCTTTAGAATAGGTCTTGGACTTCCGTTCTTTTTGCACTCTTGATCTCTTGACTTTGTCTTTTGTCTTTTTCTTCGATAAAAGCCCGTGAAAGCCCGTGTTTTCTTCCCTTTTCACATTTTGGTCCTAAATCACAACAAAAACACAAACCACGCATAATTCCGACATTTACGACATAAAATACATGTTTTGGCTTGGTTATTATTATAATTAAGTGGTAAAAGGATGGGTGTTTTCACACCTATCAAATCCCCTACACTTGACCATTGCAATGTCCTCATGAAATGCATTAGTTATAAAGCAAGTTTTATCACAATCAATCCACATTGGCCTTTCTTAAAAGGATAGAAAATTTCTAAAACAAGAAAACAAGTAAAGAGATCAAAAACTTACCTTATAGTTTTGGAAATGTCATGAATAATTATCACCCTCAAGTTTCACGTTCCCCAAACCAAGCTTAAAAATGATATCATTGTTATTATAAGTTAGCAAACTAACACGAACTCATATGGGCCAATTATTCACTTAGACTCCCTTATTCCTAGTTAAAGCTGTCGGAATGTTAGTTTTAATCGGAATGTTGTAATGAAATTAGAACCATCGGAATGTAAATGTTTGTATCGAAATGTTGTGTTTTTTTTTTAAACTATCGAAATGTAAAAAGAGAATCTATCAGAATGTTATAAAATAATCTATCGGAATACTAATTATAAGAAAAGTATTTGAATATGAAATCAAAATCTATCGGAATGTGGCTATTGAAAATTGGGCAGCACTTCGTCGCAGTATACCTTAAATCCCAATCGCAATCCACGATGCCAGGGGCAATCGCAATCCTCGATCGAAATAAGGGGATATTACACTTAGATCGCAAAGTAAAACCTCAAAGGTTATTGCGATACAAAGAGCACTCCAATAATCCGAAAATGGAGATAAGCCAAAGTCTCAATAAGCACTTCCAATAAGCACACGAATAAGAACTTATCCAAATCTTAATCAAACGAACTCAAGCATAAATTTGAAAGCTTTTAAATATGAAAATTGCAAACTTTATAAAAGAAACTTTAAAAAGGCTAAACTTTTTAAGAAAACTAAAAACAATAAGCTAAACACTAAATAAGCTAATAAGCATGAATAGCTCAAAGCTTAATCCGTGTAAGACTTAGAAAAGCATAAAAAGATGAACTTTTTAATCAAGTAAACCATAAGATTAAGCAAAATCAATGCTTAATCCGAACCTCAATCAAATCAAAACAAGAAAAGTAGAATAAGATGGATAATAGAAAGCTTGATTAAAGGAAAATAAAGATTCACAATAAAATGAAATTACTTGGAATTAAAAGGCAAGAAATTTAAGACATGAAATTAAAATGACATGAAAATAAATGGTACAAGGAATAAAAATGGTGGAAAGACTAATTTGTCAAATTAGCTAACAAAATGAAATGAAGTGAAATGGGTTCTATTTATAGGGAGAAGGGAAGCATGTGTTGCTCCTTTCTTTCTTTCTTTCTTTCTTTCTTCTTTCTCGTCTTTTCGTCTTCTTAATTCTTTGACTTTTTCTGACTTTGTCTCGGGATTAATTAAACTCGTCTTATAATTTCTTCATTAATTAGACTTGAGTTCTTCGGCTTTATTAAACTTCCGTCTTTGGACTTTTTCTTCGATAAATCTTCAGAATTGGCCTTGGACTTCCATTCTTTTTGCACTCTTGATCTTTTGACTTCGTCTTTTGTCTTTTTCTTCAATAAAAGCCCGTGAAAGCCCGTGTTTTCTTCCCTTTTCACATTTTGGTCCTAAAACATAAAAAAACACAAACCACGCATAATTCCGACATTTACAACATAAAATACACGTTTTGGCTTGGTTTTTATTATAATTAAGTGGTAAAAGGATGGGTATTTTCACACCTATCAATAACCTTAAAATAAGCTTGTGTATAAATCTAACTTATTAGGAAAAAGTTATATAAACTTATCCCAAATAATAGGCTAGATTATAAAGAAAAGTAAAAAAGAAAGGAAGAATGAGAATAAGGAAAAGAGATTAAGCTAAATGATTAATTTTATTAAAAGATGAAAAAGCTTAATGATTAAGCTATTACAAGGTTTGAAAAGGACAATACAAATTTAAACTATGTGAAAACTATATAAGCGAAAAACTAGTGAAAGAAAAAATAGTGAAAAATAAAGGGAAGGGGACTTTATATAGAGCCAACATTGAGGGTATTTTAGTCATTACTAGCTAATTTTGCTTGGAGGCTAAGTTTATGGGATCACATGCCTTCACATTCTGAGACACGCCCAGCTTGTACTGACATGCGCCATATGCCACGAGTCATCTCTGAAAAGCTGAGTCAACTGCCACCTCGTCATTCTTTGCCACCTCAGTCATTCTCTGCCACCTCGTACCAGCACTAATGCACTAAACCCCATCAGAAATTCGTAGTTAAGCGTGCTTGGGCGAGAGTAGTACTAGCCTGGGTGACCCGCTGGGAAGTCCAACACTAAAAAATTCATAGAAAATAAACCGTGAGGAGTTACGACGCGAGGTCGGGACCGTTGGCTTCGTAATTTTCTGGTCTTCAATGTGGTTTATTAGTGGATGAGTTTGGAGATTGGGAAAAATGGTCCTTGTTGTAAAATCTTCATCAAATCTTCATTTTTAGTCCTCCAAAATTCATTCTTTTGGCACTTTTTTGGTCCTTTGACTTTATATTTTAGTTTTTCTTCGATAAATGATCGTGAAATCCCGTGTTTTCTTTCCTTTTGATATTTTGTACCTATTTCACAACAAAAACACAAACCACGCATAATTCCGAAATTTACGATATTAATTAAATGTTTTGTTCTCGTTTTTCATTGTTTTAAGTGGTAAAAGGATAAGTGTTTACACACTTATTAAATCCCCTACACTTGACCATTGCAATGTCCCCATGCAATGCACAATTTTAAAGCGCAATTTTATATTTTTCATCATAATTAACCCATCTCGGCCTTTACTAAATACTAGACACTAAGGAAACTAAAAAGATAGAAAATTACAAAATATATAAAGGAATAAAATGCGTAAAGAAATCTAAGACTTACATTAGGGCTTTGGTGTCATGAATGTTTATCACCCTCAAGTTTTACGTTCCCCATACCAAGCTTAAAACTGAGATCATTGTTATTATAAGTTTGTAAAGCTAACACTCACTCATGTGGCTCAATTATTAACTTAGACCCCATTATTCCTAGGTGTATCTCTTATATTTTATTGCTGTCTTGAATGATCACGAGGATGCATTTTTGACTTATTTCGATAGTTTATTTAGGCCGAAAATAAAGTAGGACGATTTAATCAATAGTTAGCTAAAGGACAAAATCTTTTAAAACTGCTTCTCGAAACCTCATAAAGTTCATATCTTGGCATAACTCGTTTCACGATTTGAGACCTTTCTCGGACCGATATTTGGCATTGACTTCATACTTCGAATCTTGAGAGACGTTCTTGAAATAATGGTCTTCTCTTCATAATAGGAATTTCTTCACTTAATGTTTTTGAGAGATTCTTTAAACTTGGACCACAACTTCTTCATTTTCCTCCAATCTTTATTTGGGATTCTGATATACAACGATTCGCCTCCTTTTAGGAATTGGATCTATTTATCCTCATACCTTGTTAGGGTCTTTTCGGATAGACTTCTCCATGATCTTTAGGGGAGTATTTGCTTTTCGTCGTGAGTCTCGATCCTTCATATTGATTTTTGATAAATGATTCTTCACATCACTTTGGATCTTTAGCAACAAAATGTAGCCCTCATGCCTTGTTAGGGCCTTTTCGGACTCGCCAATCTTTGCAACCCGCTTCAATAAGTTATGCCTTGGCTATGAACACTAATTAATCCCGAGCAACTTTTAAACGATCTTGTGCTAGAAGCTAAGTAACGTTTCAAATCGTACGACCTTATTTATTGCAATTATATATTAACAAGCGATGGGAGAAAAAGCTCATAATTAACTCACATAAATTCATGAAAGAATACCAAACTTATAATTGACTCTATCATCTCTCGTTCTCCACAATTTAAAATCTCAAGGAATGAGACTTGTGGATGCTTAGCCTATTAAATCAAAGTTTTGGGTTTTCAAGTCATCTATAGGATCTTGCAACTTCTTAGACTTTTTCAATTTTAGAATTTACATTTTAAAGTTCCCTTGATAAACGACTTTCTAGGATCAATTATAGGAACTTGCAAAAAGTTCTTGTTCTTTAACCCGTATGAGTTAAGACTTTCACGTTTTAAAGTTCCCTATCTAAAAGTCTAGCAAAGCTTTATTTAAACACGTTAAGGATACTAGCTAGAGTAAACTTGGATAAGTAAACTTGGGTTGAGTCAAAAGATTCATGACGGGCCTAATATTTATATACAAGTATGAATCACAATATCAAAAACGAATCGAAGAAACCGGGTACACGGGAACACGGGATCACGGGTCGTGTCAAAAGCACCAAAAGTGGATCATTAAAGCACATGTCCCTGCACAACATCACAAAACACACCCTACTTGGCTCCCCCTACACTTATTGGTGGAAATGGGTGAAGATGAAAAAGGGTGGAAAAGGTGTAAAAGGTAAAAATATAACCTAGTTAAACGATGTTTGATTTATTTATCACGAGTCTCTAGCTCGACTCGATTCCCCCAATATCATCGTTTAAATGGGAAAATCATGGAAAAACCGAGATTTCCAAGGGAGAAAAATATCTCCATGATAAAGGGTGAAGCACACTCACATAAGGAATACCCCAAGAAAAATCCACCCGGGTCAAACACATAATTTCCATCACGAAAGGTGTCACACACGTGAATTTTGAATCTATTTAGTTTACAAGAAACGCGATAGTTCGGGTTAGACTTGTGTGTCTATTGATGATCCCGATTGATTACGCATATTTTGTGTACAAATTTAAATTTTTATAAATGAAGTTCATATGAAATATTATTTGAATGACTATTATGCGTTTACGTTACGCGCTAGGAACTTCTATTTTAGGAGTCAACGTTTATTTATGTTGACGTGATTTAGATCAATTAGGTCCGATACGAGATTAATTATTTCACCCAATTTATTTATAACACACTTAGAAACTTCTCCAAATTCTCTTTTCACCAAATTAATTAAAACTACTAGTACCAAAACTTTACACTACACAATATTATACAACAAATATACTTCACAACAAATAAACCTTCCCAAATAATACCCAAAATAAAAGGAAACTATTTTTCTTCCTTTTTCTTTCACAACAAAACCGGTCCCCCTTTTCATATCTCATAACCCACGTTTATATTTCATATTTGAATCCTAGTACCACACTCAAACATTAATGACTTAGTCCTTCATGTCTCCTCTTCCCTCCCATACCCAACGAATACAACATTTTTCTCCCATGGTCTCATCAAATATCCATCTTGTACAACATGGTCCAATTAATTTAGTCACCAATTGTACACTTCCCTTCCATTTCTTTCTGCCCTAGACAAACCCCAAGAAGTCTTGCTCTTCCCAACACAATGCATTTCCCTATGTTAGTTCAATTGGCTAAATGTATAGTTACGTTTGAACCAAAACCTTAACTAAGCCCTAACTAGATTACTTTAACCCTAAAGCACACTCCTTTGCCTATAAATAGAACTCTCATTCTTTACTAAAAATCTCACACACACAAAGCAAACCTCTCAAAGAAAAACACAAGCAACTTTGTTCTTAGGTCACGGCAGTAAAGTAAGTAATCAAGGGTCGGGTTGATTTAAACAAGCAAATAGTAGAATTAAAGATTCACTAGTTCTTGACTTCCATCTTCATCAATCATCTTAGGACCCGTTGTAAGTTCTCATACTTTGTTCATTCCATATTGGTTGGTAATATACTTGCTAAAAACACTTGAAAGTTTAAAACTATACTAAACAAACAAACTAAGTCACGGGTTAGGACTTGATGGGGGTGTTCATAAATGACTAACTCACGATTCATTTGAACTAATTATGATAACAACGTGCCATGGTTTGGAAGTTATGTGAACAAGTGTTGAATACGTATGTATGTTAAGTCACAAAGACTACTCTTTTGCATGTACAAATTTATTGTTAAGCATAGGTGATGCCAAGTATATAAGGGTTGCTGTATGGTTTTATGCATAATGTGTGTGGCGTGATTATGGCTTGTGTATTAATATAGACTAGGTATATGCATGAAAACTCCAAATAGATCTTTGTGCCATAGTATTTGCATGAAATATAGATGACGAGTGTGTGTGTTTCGTAAGAATGCTAAGGCAAACAGAAACTATAAACCAACAAATGAAAAATGTAAATGTCTGTTGTTTGTACTATGTATGTATGTTGTCAACAAAGAATGAACCATCTTCCCCAAACAAAGTCACTGTGTGGGTATGAACTCGGTATAAACGCATAATAGTAGTAAACTAGGAAGGACTGTTAGCAGCAAATGTGTGAGCTCTTGCATGTGTGATTACAAATTTAGAAAGCTTAAGTTATGTGATTGTATGTGCTTTCATGTAAAAACCCTAAAACAACTCATCTCCCTCCCCAAACCAACATGATCCATGCTGGTGTACGTCTGTATGTCTCCATGCATGTGATAATACCATATACATAAAACTAGCTAGTTTTTATACATGAACTGAGGATGGTGGGTGTGTGAGCAGGCACACCACAGATAGAATCAAAACAATGTTAATCTTTCAAGTATACATATAGGTGTTGTGTGTTAACTTTCTGTCGAGCTAAAAAGAAACAAAATGTAGTACTTTTTCCTATTCAAGTGTGTCGTATGTGCATGTATATGACTGATTCGTGTAAGATTGTACCAACAGGAACCACAAGGAAAACTAGTACTATCCTCATATGGACCATCATGCGTGTATGCATGCGTCCCTCATGTATGTACCTATGTATATTAAGAATGTGAAATCAAATAGGACCCCCTTCTTTTGTTATAGCCTGCGTCAACAGTGAATTACTAGCAAGACTCCTCTTTTCTTTTTATTATTGGCTATGACATATGTATGTATGTATGTATGTATGTATGCATAATAGGAGTATGAGTAAAACAAGTGTGAAAACCATTTGAGGACCACTTGTCCTTGCGTGTAGCAGGCACCAGTGGACAAAAGCAACCAAAACCTTTTCTTTCCTTTTTACTATATGATGCATGTATGATAAGAACAAAGCACAAAACCATTTCCTTCCTTTTGATTATGGCCTCGTGTAAACAGTGAGCAGGGAACCAAAATCGTTTTTGTATTTACCAAGTGAGAAAACATTAATATTATAAAACATGTGAGAGTGTGAACACAAAGCTATTGTGTTTCTTTTATTACTATGTGGCTAAAATACTTTCTTTCAACATAAATAATAACCCAAAGAACTGGCTTTGTGCTATATTTTGACCGATCAAACGACCTTGCCTCGACCATCTAAAAATACTCTAATAAACTTGACGCGGCCTAGTTTTCATAACAACTTTCCTTTTGTCTTGAAATTAAGTAACGAACTCACAATTAAATTTCAAAGTTTCTTGTTTGACCCTTGTATGAAATTGAACCTTACTTGTTTATTCTTGTTTGCGAGTGAACCACTTTGTCTAACTATTTACCGTACTTAGAGACTACATTAAAATGTGATATTTATCAAATATCGAAGATATCGCGGTCTAGTTTTTATAACAAGAAACCGTTTATTTTTCGTACTATTATTTAACGAGATATCGAGACCCAAAGTTGACCCCGTGACTAAAAAGGTTGAACATGAAAAATGTATGAAAACATTTTATAAATCAATAGCAAGTATAATTATCAACCAATTGCATATTACATTAATGTTTCTTGTATTTAGCTTAAGTAGATCGTTTGCACATCGTTTTGTGTGCCTTGATTTTTCGTGCTATCTTAGTTGATAATATTTACTACTTCATCAAGGTGGGTTTCATAGCCCCACTTTTTACTTGTTTTATATACTTTTGGGTTAGAACATTGCTTGTTTTAAACGGATGAACATATGTGCTAAAACTTGATACGTTTGCCTACATGATGTCTAAGTAGCGATATCCCTAGATGCTTTAGCCCACTATCATGAACCGTTAATTACTTTGTGTAAGCGCGAACGTTATGGATAGATCTATTGGGATTGACCTCCCTATCTAATGTTGGTTGTGTGACCAAATTAGATACACTTACATTTGAGTCGTTACGAATGCTTTGGGATAGGCATTTGCTCGGGCTCTCATTATATCTTTTTGGTTGGTTAACGCTTCGGTGTCATGAGCTTAGACGTAGGTTGTTGAAACGTATACTTTTGATTATAATCTTGTATTTGTTATAAGATTATATGTTGGTTGCCTTGAAAATCTTATGGTTCATCACACTATTTAAACTTAAACCTATGAACTCACCAACCTTTGTGTTGACGCTTTAGCAATGTTTTTCACAGGTATCAAGACGAAGGAGTGACGTGATTATGCTTGGGAGATTTTTAAATAAAATCGTTGTGACTAGTGTTTGGATATTTGGAACAATATTGAAGTCTTTTGAAACAATGTTTTATTATGATCCTGTGTATTTCGCTTCCGAACATATTTTATGATTTTAAAATGACTTTAAAATAGTCGTTCTTTGTATCTATATCTTGTGATAGTCATGACCATCGCACCCCATTGTGTTTCCTTACTCTGATAAATTGGGGGTGTGACAGATTGGTATTAGAGTTGTAGTTATAGAGAACTAGGTTATTTTACAAAATGATTTTTATAAACGTGAGTCAAAATTTAATTGCTGGAAAATTAATTCTAGACTATAAGTAACTCAAAAATCTCCAAGAACCACTTCACTCCGCGTCTTCGATAAAATTAAGATGTGACTTGATTATTCCATGTGATTTGTCATGTTAGTTTAAACTTGATTGCTACGTGTTATTAGAGTTAAGTATTTCCTGCCTTATTTGAATGATCCTTATGTAAGATGTACTTATAGGAATGTGTACTAAAACGATTTTTATTATATTTTGAAGTAAAAAATACCTAGCATCCTTGTTTGGATTGTTGTGCTACTAAAATGGTTTGTGCCATGTTTAATCGAACTAAGATGGTTTGTGCCATGTTTAAATCGAACTAAGATGGATTGTGCCATGTTTATATGGAGTAAAACATACACATACTTATGCTATTACGTAGTTTGTTAAAAATAGTCTACTGGACTACTATGAACTATTTAAACACTTGTGTGTTTCTATGTTACCCTATATCGATATACGCCGAATAAAAAAAAATACGCCAAAACAGTATTTGGGTGCGGTGACATTTAGTAATGGTTGATGATAAGTAGTGAGTAAACCCAAAACCAAGACAAATCATCAAAAATGTTAAGGGGTATAACGATACTTAGCAAGGTCTCAAGGCTGTTCTTGTTTGATTGGGTTGAGAGACTAAGTTAAGTGCCAGTCGTTATACGACTTAGGGTTTTGATGAGTTTTCTTGAGGATGGGTAAAGCTCATGAATTTACATATTGCGAGATTAGTGTGATCGTTATGTTATAACATATATGATGAGTTTTATGTGGGTTTAATCAATGTTAAATTGTGTGAGTAATATCTAAAGACGAGTAAATTCACCAAAAATATTAAGAAGTTTAACGCCTAATACTTGACTAGACCTCAAGGCTGTTCTTGTTTTATTGGGTTGTGAAGCTTAGTCAAGTGCCAGTTGTAACACGACTTAATATTTTTAGTGAATTTACTCGGGGATGGATAAGACTTACACTATCTGACAAGGTGATTACCTCATTGACGTTGATTAAAACGGTGCATTAGTATCATTAGTTTTAGGGTGTGCGAGCACTAAAATGATTAAATTCGCCGTCTCTATTTGTATACAACATATGACAATAAGCACTCTATATAAAGTATTACTCCTGTACTACTTCACAAAGTACTATATCATAAGGAACAAACATAAATTAGTATTACAAAAATATGAAAACTATCCGGAAATATGCTGACGCGTAAGTTGAATGCAAGTCAAGGAGAAAATTTATGTTGGAGAAATTATACAAAGATGGATTTAATAGTTCTAGTCAATTGGTTTGGAACTAAGTTGCTAAGAAGCTATGATAAATTTACAAACTATGATATAACAGCTAATATTAAAGGAAGAACTCGGATCATGTCATTTTTTTAAATTAAAGGGGTTATCGCATGTCACAAAGCTTGAGAACCCTATATGTGAATTGTGGTCACTTCTTAAAAATCCTAATAGCGCGTGTCGAACATAAAAGTGTATAGAATGATTATGAACAAATGACAGATAAAAACAAAATGAATAATTTTTGTGATGAAATTCTTGTGATGGAATTAACTAGTTGATTGGATTAAACAAATTAAAAAATTTTGAGATAAAAACAAATTGAACGAAGTGTATGAGATGTATTAAAGCATGATCAAAGCGCTGGAAAATTTTGTGATAGAATTGAGTGGCTGATGTGAAATATTAAACAATTTATCTCTATGAAGATCAAATGACTCGACATCCGTCGATATCACCACCAACAAAAATTGGGTTATGTAATCGTATTTTAAAACTTTTTATTTAAATGTTTCCAGTTATTTTTAAAAGGTTATCTTTATATCTTGTGAAACTTTACTTAAGAAACTATTTTTATCCTACAATATTTTTTTATATGTCGGAAAAAAAATAATTTTTTTAAAAAAAAAAGAAAAAGAAAGGAGTTTTATAAATAGTTTTGGAAAACATTATAAAAAAAATTACTTTGAAGGAACCATCACCGAAAACTTTATAAGTAAGAATGTTAGAAATTTTGATAAAACATTTTGGTAAAACCAGTAAAGGTAGTATTGGCAAAAATTACACGATTGATGGCGAAATATTTTGACATTGATTATCTTGCAAAGTTTTGGAAAATCTGGCGTGACGACCAACTTAAGGTATATAACACCGCGACTAATGTTGAAACTTTTTTTTTGTAAGGGCTACCATGTAAAGTTTTAGAAAAATCTATTTTTACGAACAACTTGGTTTGGAAGACCTAAACTATTGATAAACTTGACGAGAACTTGTACAAATAAGCATGTAAATTGTTTTGTTTATTGATTAAACATGAGCGATGATAACAAATAAAATGAACTATGGACTAATTTGTTGATTGTGAAAGTGAATAATGGTAACGAATCAAAAGAACTATGGACTACCAATATATAAATTACAACCTCAAAGAGTTAAATTATGATGAAAAGGAGGATGCAACCGTTGGTCCCGAGACGTACGTAGCCTGATCAACTACGTATGATTGTGGTCGAACGCGAGCATGCTCATAGTAGTCATCGTAGAAATGAAATATATTAGTATTAGTAGAATATATTAAAGTTGCCTATTCGTCAAAGAAAAATTAATTATGTGCTATGAACGTCGAACATTTTTCTACCGTCTTAAGTAAAAATGTCATGTACGTGATACGAGTAAACCTAGTACGATTATTTTCCTCGCCACTATTACTTACAAAAGCGTGTAGGACACGAAAAATAATAATAGCACCAATTGTTTTGATGACAATTAAACTCAAATAGATTAGAGTCAGAAAAGTTTAAAATAAATTTTAGATAATAATTAGAAGAGCGAATGCCGTTTGAGTAAAACTCAAATTTAACGGACATCGCAACGATACCATATAATAATTGACCTCTTGTTTTGATAACGACATCGACGTGATAGTTTTGAGAACAAAACTCAATTTAAAGGATTACGAATGTCACACACGTGAATTTTGAATCTATTTAGTTCACGAGAAACGTGATAGTTCGGGTTAGACTTGTGTGTCTATTGATGATCCCGATTGATTACGCGTATTTTGTGTACAAATTTAAACTTTTATAAATGAAGTTCATATGAAATATTATTTGAATGACTATTATGCGTTTACGTTAGGCGCTAGGAAATTCTATTTTAGGAGTCGACGTTTATTTATGTTGACGTGATTTAGATCAATTAGGTCTGATACGAGATTAAGTATTTCACCCAATTTATTTACAACACACTTAGAAACTTCTCCATATTCTCTTTTCACCAAATTAATTAAAACTAATAGTACCAAAACATTACACTACACAATATTATACAACAAATATACTTCAGAACAAATAAACCTTCCCAAATAATACCCAAAATAAAAGGAAACTATTTTTCTTCCTTTTTCTTTCACAACAAAACCGGTCCCCCTTTTCATCTCTCATAACCCACGTTTATATTTCATATTTGAATCCTAGTACCACACTCAAACATTAATGACTTAGTCCTTCTTGTCTACTCTTCCCTCCCATACCCAACGAATACAACACTTTTCTCCAATGGTTTCTTCAAATATCCATCTTGTACAACATGGTCCAATTAATTTAGTCACCAATTGTACACTTCCCTTCCATTTCTTTCTGCCGTAGACAAACCCCAAAAAGTCTTGCTCTTCCCCAACACAATGTATTTCCCTATGTTAGTTCAATTGGCTAAATGTCTAGTTACGTTCGAACTAAAACCTTAACTAAGCCCTAACTAGATTACTTTAATCCTAAAGCACACTCCTTTTCCTATAAATAGAACTCTCATTCTTTACTAAAACTCTCACACACACAAATCAAACCTCTCAAAGAAAAACACAAGTAACTTTGTTCTTAGGTCACGGCAGTAAAGTAAGTAATCAAGGGTCGGGTTGATTTAAACAAGCAAATAGCAGATTTAAAGATTCACTAGTTCTTGACTTCCATCTTCATCAATCATCTTAGGACCCTTTGTAAGTTCTTATACTTTGTTCATTCCATATTGGTTGGTAATATACTTGCTAAAAACACTTGAAAGTTTAAAACTATACTAAACAAACAAACTAAGTCACGGGTTAGGACTTGATGAGGGTGTTCATAAATGACTAAGTCACGATTCCTTTGAACTAATTATGATAACAACGTGCCATGGTTTGGAAGTTATGTAAACAAGTGTTGAATACGTATGTATGTTAAGTCACAAAGACTACTCTTTTGCATGTACAAATGTATTGTTAAGCGTAGGTGATGCCAAGTATATAAGGGTTACTGTATGGTTTTATGCATAATGTGTGTGGCGTAATTATGGCTTGTATATGAATATAGACTAGGTATATGCATGAAAACTCCAAATAGATCTTTGTGCCATAGTATTTACATGAAATATAGATGACGAGTGTGTGTGTTTCGTAAGAATGCTAAGGCAAACAAAAACTATAAACCAACAAATGAAAAATGTAAATGTGTGGTGTTTGTACTATGTATGTGTGTTGTCAACAAAGAACGAACCATCTTCCCCAAACAAAGTAACTGTGTGGGCATGAACTCGGTATAACGCATAATAGTAGTAAACTAGGAAGGACTGTTAGCATCAAATGTGTGAGCTCTCGCATGTGTGATTAAAAATTTAGAAAGCTTAAGTTATGTGATTATAAGTGCTTGCATGTAAAAACCCTAAAACAACTCATCTCCCTCCCCAAACCAACATGATCCACGCTGGTGTACGTCTGTATGTCTCCATGCATGTGATAATACCATATACATAAAACTAGCTAGTTTTTATACATGAACTGAGGATGGTGGGTGTGTGAGCAGGCGCACCATAGATAGAATAAAAACAATGTTAATCTTTCAAGTATACATATGGGTGTTGTGTGTTAACTTTCTGCCGAGCTAAAAAGAAACGAATTGTAGTACTTTTTCCTATTCAAGTGTGTCGTATGTGCATGTATATGACTGATTCGTGTAAGATTGTAACAACAGGAACCACAAGGAAAACTAGTACTATCCTCATATGGACCATTATGCGTGTATGCATGCGTCCCTCATGTATGTAGCTATGTATATTAAGAATGTGAAATCAAATAGGACCCCCCCCCTCTTTTGTTATAGCATGCGTCAATAGTGAATTATTAGCAAGACTCCTCTTTTCTTTTTATTATTGGCTATAACATATGTATGTACGTATGTATGTATGCATAATAGGAGTATGAGTAAAACAAGTGTGAAAACCATTTGAGGACCACTTGTCCTTGCGTGTAGCAGGCATCAGTGGACAAAAGCAACCAAAAGCTTTTCTTTCCTTTTTACTATATGATGCATGTATGATAAGAACAAAGCACAAAACCATTTCCTTCCTTTTGATTATGGCCTCGTGTAAACAGTGAGCAGGGAACCAAAATCGTTTTTGCATTTACCAAGTGAGAAAACATTAATATTATAAAACATGTGAGAGTGTGAGCACAAAGCTATTGTCTTTCTTTTATTACTATGTGGCTAAAATACTTTCTTTCAACATAAATAATAACCCAAAGAACTGGCTTTGTGATATATTTTGACCCATCAAACGACCTTGCCCCGACCATCTAAAAATACTCTAATAAACTTGACGCGGCCTATTTTTCATAACAACTTTCCGTTTGTCTTGAAATTAAGTAACGAACTCACAATTAAATTCCAAAGTTTCTTGTTTGACCCTTGTATGAAATTGAACCTAACTTGTTTATTCTTGTTTGCGAGTGAACCACTTTGTCTAACTATTTACCGTACAGAGAGACTACATTAAAATGCTATATTTATCAAATATCGAAGATATCGCGGTCTAGTTTTTATAACAAGAAACCGTTTATTATTTGTACTATGATTTAACGAGATATCGAGACCCAAGGTTGACCCCGTGACTAAAAAGGTTGAACATGAAAAATGTATGAAAACATTTTATAAATCAATAGCAAGAATAATTATCAACCAATTGAATATTACATTAATGTTTCTTGTATTTAGCTTAATTATGGATATTTTACTTAGGTTACGAGTAGATCGTTTGCACATCGTTTTGTGTGCCTTGATTTTCCGTGCTATCTTAGTTGATCATATTTACTACTTCATCAAGGTGAGTTTCATATCCCCACGTTTTACTTGTTATATATACTTTTGGGGTGAGAACATTGCTTGTTTTAAACGGATGAACATAAGTGCTAAAACTTGATACGTTTGCCTACATGATGTCTAAGTAGCGATATCCCTAGATGCTTTAGCCCACTATCGTGAACCGTTAATTACTTTGTGTAAGTGCGAATGTTATGGATAGATCTATTGGTATTGACCTCCCTATCTAATGTTGGTTGTGTGACCAAATTAGATACACTTACATTTGAGTCGTCACGAATGCTTTAGGATAGGTATTTGCTCGGGCTCTCATTATATCTTGTTAGTTGGTTAACGCTTCGGTGTCATGAGCTTAGACGTAGGTTGTTGAAACGTATACTTTTGATTATAATATTGTATTGGTTATAAGATTATATGTTGGTTGCCTTGAAAATCTTATGGTTCATCACACTATTTAAACTTAAACCTATGAACTCACCAACCTTTGTGTTGACGCTTTAGCAATATTTTTCTCATGTATCAAGACGAAGGAGTGACGTGGTTATGCTTGGGAGATTTTTAAATAAAATGGTCGTGACTAGTGTTTGGATATTTGGAACAATATTGAAGTCTTTTGAAACAATGTTTTATTATGATCCTATGTAATTCGCTTCCGAACATATTTTATGATTTTAAAACTACTTTAAAATAGTCGTTCTTTGTATCTATATCTTGTGATAGTCATGACCGTCGCACCCCATTGTGTTGCCTTACTCTGATAAATTGGGGATGTGACAAAAGGAAATAAACCCCATGGTGGTAAAATCACACAAGTATAAGTCGAGTGGGGTATCCTTAGGCAACGATCTCTTAAAGGAAATGGTGGTATGGTGATAGTAGAAGGTGTGGTAAGGTGAAAGTGTAGCTCCGAATATTCCAAAAATGTTTCCTTTTATTTCATCAGATGGATACTGAGATAACTCAAAAACTTTGATACCGGGATCGAACACCTTTTCCTTTAGGGGAAAAGAAGAAAGACTCTCAATAGAAATTGAAGAATATCCGGTCATATAAATCACAATCTCGTCCGAAGAAGGTGGAAAAAGAGGTGTCACAACATAAGTGCTCCAAATGTTGGTGTCGTCCGGTTTCTGTTCCTTTGAAACGGGTTTCTTAAAGTCCGTAGGAGGGTAAAGGTCATAATCAAAATCCAAAGTGGGAGAATCATGCTCTTTTGGTAAGTAAGTATTGAGAAAAGTGTCGAAATCTTCCTCAAAAGAGTAATCCTCTAATGTAGTATCAAACGTTGGTGGTGGAGGATCCTCATCAAAAGGAGGCTCAAGAGTGGGAGGATCACTCATAGAGATAAAAGGATCATGAGGGTCAGTAGGTGTCTCTTCAAATCCCGAAGAAATGAGATCACTTAAAGAAGTGTCGTCATCATAGTCGTCGTAAAGTGGGGTATCAAAGAGTGGAGGCTCTAAAGGTGTCTCCCCAAGATCTAAAGGAGAATAAACACTTGAAAAAGTGTCATCACTATTGGTATCGTAAATGGGATTATCTAAAAGTGGAGGCTCAAAAGGTAGTTCCTCTAAATCCGAAGTGAAATGATCACTTAAAGAAGAGACATCACTAAAATCATTATTAGCTCCCGTATTTTCTTCAAAAAGTGGATTATCATTTGTAGTTTCAAAAAGTGGATTTGAATGTAACACAAAATCATCAATGATTGATTAAACTTTCTTCATTATCAAAATTAAGCACATCAATCATATTGACCGATTCTTTTTCATTTGATTTATTTGCGATTTTCCCCATTTTAAACACTTGTTGATCATCCCCTACCCTAAGAATTAATTCCCCTTCGGCTACATCAACTAATGCTTTTCCGGTTCTTAAGAACGGTCTACCAAGTATTAACGGAATCCGAGGATCCATCTCATAGTCGACTACTGACTCTAAAAAAACATCTTTGGAAATACCAACGGGGTATGCGAGAGTTCTATTAGCTAATTCGAGAGTCATGCGAGTTGGTACAAGGTCGGGTAATGATAATTGTTTCCATACCGAGAGTGGCATAAGATTGATGCTACCACCGAGATCCGATAAAGCCATGCAATCATTAATTTGAGGAAACGAGCAAGGTAACATGAATCGTCTGGGATCTCCTAGCTTTTCGGGAAGCTCATTGAGAAGAATCACGGAACAATTCTCATTTAAACGGGTGTTAACAAGCTCAACCATTTTTTCTTTCTTATTTAGCAAATCTTTGAACATTTTCACAAATTTAGGCATTTGGGCAAGTTCTTCAATAAGGCTAATGTTAACATTCACTTGGGAAATCATTTTCAAAAAGTTCGAAACGTGAACGTCTTCTTTGGTAAGCAACTTAGCCGTGTCCAATCTAGAGGGATAAGGGATATTGGGCTTTGAAGTTGAAGGTTGAGAAGGAGAAGGACTCGCTTCTTGAACAACCTTAGGATTAGGCTCATTAGGCATTGGAGAAATAGTACTAGGAGTGGTAGTAGGAGGAATCACTGAAGGGGGAATAGTATTACTCATTATGACCTCCGGGCCTTGTCTATCCTTTATGGGCGAAGAGATGGAAGGTCCCACTAAAGTGGCTCCACTTCGAGTATTAATAGCACTCACATTAGCTTGAGGGTTGGTCTCGGTATTAGAAGGTAAGGCTCCTTGGGGTCTAAGGGCTTGCAACATTTGCACGAATTTCCTATCGGTGGACTCTTGCATTTGTTTCATAGTTTTCTCATGTTCGGTCAATTTTTGGAGAACCAAGTCCATTTGAGGATTAGTAACATTCCCTTGATTAAACCCTTGATTACCTTGATAATGAAACCCTTGATTTTGAAAACCTTGGTTTTGAAATTGATTAGGATTTTGAAAGCCTTGATTTTGGAAACCTTGGTTATTAAAGCCTTGATTTTGGTTAAAACCCCTTGTATTTGAATTCCCTTGAAAATTACCCATTTGAGGACCTTGGTTCCTATTTTGGTAATGGGTATTTTGGGCGGGTGGGGGTAGTCTTTGTGGAGCTACAAAACCTGGGGGAGCTAAATAGTTATTAGACTTATATGACAAATTGTTCACATTGACATTTGTTTTAAAATGCACCCTCTCATTAGTGTTATAAAATTATTGTTGAGATGGGTCATAAACCTTATCACAATTAAGATACGAATGTGGCCCACCACATGTTTCACAAGTCACATTAAGGGCATTCACGTGTGCAACGGGTGTGTTTTGAACGGGTAAGGCAAGTATTGTCATAATTGAAGTGAGTGCTTGAATTTGATTGTTAGTTTCACTATCACTAGCACTAGCCATTGTAGCCCTTACACTCTTGGTTTGAACTTTTGCCTTGTTTTTAATTATATTCCAAGCATCATTCGTTGATTTAACCAAAATATTTCCCCCCCGAAGCACTATTTAGTGAGTCTTGGTCATTTAAAGTTAATCCATTGTAAAAAGTAATAATTTGATGAACTTTAGTAAAACCATGTTGAGGACACTTTCTCAAAATCTCCTTAAATCTATCCCAAGACTTACTAAAAGTTTCCCCATGTTTTTGCTCAAAAGTGATTATGTCATTTCTTAAAGAGGTGGTTCATGATGGTGGAAAGAAGTAGTTGATAAATTTCATCTCTAAATCCAACCACGTAGTAATACTTTGGGGTGGTTCCTTATCAAGGCAAATTCGAGCTTGTCCCTCGACGGAAAAAGGAAAGTGGAGTAAACGAATGGCCTCTTGTGGCACCCCATTGTATTTGACGGTGTTTCCCTATTGTATGAACCGTTTTATATGAGCGTGTGGGTCATCATGAGTACGGCCTAAAAATGGTGTAGCGGAAACCATTTGAATAAAACCTATTTTTAGTTCAAAATTATTCGCTCCATATCCGGCACCACAATCGCGTTATCATTTCCCTCAACGTGAGATTGTAAAAACTCAATCATTGTTCGATTATCCGTTGGCATCGTGTTGTTCAAAGCTCGATTCTTGGAATCGGCTTGATTGACGGTCTTTTTGTTCTTCTTTTTTTTTGGAAGAATTAGAAGTATTTTGTACACCACTGGGTATGTGTGCACGCGCGCGAGTGCGCATATAACTAAAATCGATGAATGAGGTAGGAGACCTCGGTCGACTTTGAGAGGAAAGGGATTATCCCTCTCGAGGTTCAATATTAAAAAAAGCTACAAAAAATATATATGTATTACTACTTGGGCGGCAAAACCCTCGATGAGCCTTCCTTCTCAAAATACTTACAAGAGAACGGGGGAATGAGGTGGCGCGAAGGACTTAAGTACCTAGCTTCCCTTAGACGGACTTTAATAGCACGCCGCCTTTCTATTCACCTTAAATTTCGTATTTTTAGAATTATTGCTTAACGAAAGTATTTATCTATTTTCCCCTTTATTTTTGTTTGATAGATACACGTATAAGGAACCGGAACGCCTCCAAATACGGGGTATTGCAAGCAATACTTATGGAAATATTGTGTATTAAGGTTCTTATACGTAATATCTATAGTAAAAGAAAAATCTTTTTGTATTTTATTTTTTTATTTAAAATATATTCACAACAAAAAGCGAAAGAAATCGAAATAAGAAAATTAACAATAGTACTTAATATTTTTGGTGTAATACTTTAGGAAAAGTATTACTTTTGGATTTTTTAATTTTGTTGGTGCAAATCTTAGGAAAGAATTTGCTTTTGATGATTTTTTTTATTTTTTGTATTTTTAACTTTTTGATTTTTTTTATGTTTTTGATTTTTTAACATGAAAAATAACGCTCAAAAGTGAATGGATCCCAAAATCCAAATCTTCTCATGAAAAATCGTCACGTAACGAGCGAAGCGGCAGCGGCGCCAATTTAATATAACCGTTTTTTTAATATTTTTTTCCTCGACTCGACTCGAATTGATTTCCAATTTTAACACAAGATTAATTGTTTTTGGTTAATAATACTTGTTTGGTAATCTATGTCTATTTAAGCGAAAAATGGGGAAAATATGTATGCTAAGGACTATATAAAAATAAAAGCGCAATTAATTCACGTAAGATTAATCTAAAATGCAATGTGAAAATTAAACATCAAATTTAATTCTAGATGCAACAAAATAAACTATAACTAAAAATAAATCTAAATGCGAAATTAATCTAATTCAAGCACGTAATATCAAGTAATAGTGACGAAAAATGAATTCACAAAGATAAACTTAAAAATAAGCATAAAGCTTCAACCTTTTAAGCTTATTAATCTTTTTAGATGATAAAGATACAAGCTTTATATACTAATAAGCTTAATAATCACAAAAAGGTGTAAACTTTTTACTAATAATGAGCTTATCTAAATCAAATCCAATTTTAAAAACTTTTAAACTATTTTTTAACACAAATAATAATAACTAAAACTAATTAAACCGATTTTTATAAAAATATAATTTTTATTAAAAACAATTTAAACTATAACGATCTAATTAATAAAACTAAAGCGATTAAACTAGAAAAATAAAAAGGAGAACTTTAGTACCCGTAGTCCGTAAAACGCTCTAAAACAAACAACATCAACAACATAAAAAAAATACGGCCCGTTAAGTACTCGGCCTCCCAATATCAAAACTATCAAAAGTAAAACCCGAATTTGGCCCGTAAAGTACACGACCTCTCAAATCAATCTCTAACCAAATCAATCAAACCATATCAACTTGAACTGAATTAATCAATTATAAGCTCTTCTTCAAAAACGATAGATCGATACGCCGAGATCAAAGAAAACATAAAAGGTTAGAATAATAAGCAATAATTATTAAATGATAAAGAGATTTAATTAAAACTAATAGATCTAAAATATTTTTTATATTTTATAACAGTTTTTTAAATTTTAAAGCTAAAAAAATTAGATCTACTTAATCTATTTAAAAACCTAATAGATCTAACAATTTTTTAAGGTTTTATAAAAATACTTTAAATTTTAAACTCTAAACTTATAAATATAATCTTTTTAATATAAAAAACTAATAGAACTAACTATTTTTTTGGTTTTTATGAAAGTATTTTTTTAATTTTTTTAAAACTTAAGCTAATAGATCTAAAAAAACTAATTAATAAAAACTAAAAGTGCTTAAATAAAAAGCTAGCTTATAAATAAGTTGTAAGCCTAAGCTTAGAAGTTATGATATTTAAAAAGCTAAAAAGCTAATTAAATAATTACTCCACAATAAGCTAGATCTACTAAAATAAGGCAACATTAAGCTTAAAATAGGCTTGTATATAAATCTAACTTATTAAGAAGAAGTTATATAAACTTATTCCAAATAATAGGCTAGATTATAAAGAAAAGTAAATAGAAAGGAAGAATGAGAATAAGGTAAAGAGGTTAAGCTAAATGATTAATTTTATTAAAAGATGAAAATGCTTAATGATTAAGCTATTACAAGATTCAAAAAGGACAATACAAATTTAAACTATGTGAAAACTATATAAGAGAAAAACTAGTGAAAGAAAAAGTAGTGAAAAATAAAGGGAAGGGGGACTTTATATAGAGCCAACATTGGGGGTATTTTATTCCTTTACTAGCTAGTTTTGCTTGGAGGCTAAGTTCATGGGATCACATGCCTTCACATTCTGACACACGTCCAGCTTGTACTGACATGCGCCATATGCCACGTGTCATCCCCTGATTGGTCTGAAAAGCTGAGTCAACTGCCACCTCGTCATTCTCTGCTACCTCTGTCATTCTCTGCCACCTCGTACCAGTACTAATGCACTAATCCCATCAGAAATTCACAGTTAAGCATGCTTGGGCGAGAGTAGTACTAGCATGGGTGACCCGCTGGGAAGTCCAACACTATTCATAGAAAATAAACCGTGAGGAGTTACGACGCGTGGTCGGGAACGTTGGCTTCGTAAGTTTGTGCTCTTCAATGTGGTTTATTAGTGGATGACTTTGGAGATTGGAAAAAATGGTCCTTGTTGTAAAATCTTCATCAAATCCTCATTTTTAGTCCTCCAAATTTCATTCTTTTGGCACTTTTTTGGTCCTTTGACTTTATCTTTGACTTTTTCTTCGATAAATGACCGTGAAATCCCGTGTTTTCTTTCCTTTTGATCTTTTGTACCTATTTCACAACAAAAACACAAACCACGCATAATTCTGACATTTATGATATTAATTACACGTTTTGGTCTTGTTTTTCATTGTTTTAACTGGTAAAAGGATAAGTTTTTACACACTTATTAGTCCACAATACACTCCATGTATCTAATCTGAAGAAATATTTATGTACGTGTGATGAGAAGATTTCATTGGATAAGATCAGGATTGATGAGAAGTTGCATTTTATTAAAGAACCCGTAGAGGTTATGGATCATGAAGTAAAGCAACATAAGCAAAGTCGTATACCTATCGTTAAGGTTCGGTGGAACTCAAAGCATGCGCCAGAATTTACATGGGAGCGAGAGGATGAAATGTGGAATAAATACCCACACCTCTTTGACTTCAATAAGAAACGGGCATCAAAATGAAATGGATCTACGTGGACGTAGATTCATTTTAGGAGGAAATGATGTGACACAAATTTACGGGATGAAATTTAGGCTTACGTGCATAATTTAACGTCTTTTACAATTAAACCGGGAACCCTAGGTTTACGTATTTACGCTTTTATGCTCCATTTTTATGAGACAATTTTTGTTAGAATCGTTTTGTGCCGTAGATTCATAATTTGTAAAAACGTTTCTCGTAAGTCGACCCGAGGGCACGTAAATCGAGGAAACTACAATCGAGGAGTACCCACTATGGGCGACCAAGACAAGCCAACACCACACCTTGGTGGCAAGTTTATACAAGCTTAAGGACACTTGTCCTCAAGCTTTTCCTAAACCACTAAACAAAACCTCAAAACCATTTCCCACTTTCTCATAAGATGCAAAACTAGCTAAAAACTTTCTCCACTCTCTCCCTTGTCTCTCTTTGCCGTCTAAGATACACCACCACAACACCACCACCATCAAAAATTTATCATAAATCTTATACACAATCTACATATGTTGATAACCCTTTGAAGAAATGAAGATTGGAGGCGATTTTAACAACTAGAAAGATGTTTCCAAGAAGGTTTACGGCTGATTTTCAAAGAAGTATACATACATTTGGTGATCTCAAAAGTGGTCTGGCTATCTCATAAGATTTGGTTACCAAAAACCAAGTCTAGTTCATCAAAAACCTTAACCTTTCATCATATTAGTTGGTACAAGATAATTTCTTTCCATCACCTTATTTATGTAAATGTACTCATGTATTTTCTTCAAAAATGTATATGTATATGATGATAAATGATGATCAATATATTGTGTGGGGATTTTGTGTTGCTAGATTAGGATAAAAAGGTTAAAATCTACAAGTAAAAATGTTAAAATCATGACTAGTCATATAGGCTGTATAAAACAGAAAGGTTCAATATCTTCACTTGGTTAAACGGCTAAGATTATTAAATATACAGATAGATAAATGATTTTTACATATGTGGTGAGTTGACCCTGCAATGTAATGTTAAAAATGAGTAAGATATGGCCAAAACACTTTTGTAGTACAAATCTGTATAGTCTGTTTTGGACGAATTATTAAAAATACTTAGAAGATGTTTGAGCAGTAGCTATAATAAGAGTTATTTGTAGCACACATCATGTAGCTTATGCTGTAAAATTTGAGGTTCTATCTCCTTGTATAACTCAAGATTTGGCAAAAATGGTGGACTTGACTTTAGAAATCAGATTCTTAATAATAAGTATATAAAAGCCACTAACTTATAATAACTATTATAAAATAAGTTTGAATAATATAATAAATAAACATTACATTTTATAAAAGTAAAACTCAAATATTTTATAAACCATATACTGATACGTAAACACATTTGACAAGTGAAATCGGCAAAACCGAGCTTTGTAAATGGACCATAATGGGCCAAATTAGCCTTGTTCGACCACTAGGACCAACTAGTTTGGTTTAATGTTATTGGACATACTTATGGGCTTAACCCACTTGGGCCCAACATATGGGTATGGGCCTGGTCTTAAAAAGATATATTGACTAATAAAATGATATTGGACTCTTAATGGGCTTATTGGGCCTTAATATGTAAATGGACTAAAACTAGTGTAACTAGTATGACAAGCCTAAGTTAAATAATACTAACCAACTAGTAATGTTGTATAAGGAAGAAAAACCCCACATGATCATCATGTTATGACATCATTACATATACATAACAACTTTTATAAATATTATTTGACGATAGTCTAAGACCGAGTATTATTTGTCTAGGTTTCCATGATCGAGGCACGTATAGTACATCCTAATTGCCGATAACCCGCCTTTCCCAACCAACATGAGTTCATAGCCTCGCAATCTTTTAAATATTTTACGAAATGTTTTCTAAAACAGCGAGGGAGATAACATGCGAATTTTTAATGAAAAATAGAACACAAGTAGTCCCGATTGTATGCTTATTGATATGGACCCGATTGATTGTATGACCCAAAATGGATGACTGAAATGGATTATTAAAAGTTAGGTTATGTCACTATAAGTCCCATTAGCATGAATTGTGAACTACCGGGATTGGTAGGCACATATGCATATAATAGTACTATTTGGGGAAGATAACCCTAGTTCGCGCCTTGACGGTTGATCCCTGTCGTGCCACAATGTTGGTAAGCGAATTTATGTATGAGAAGATTTAATATAATGTGATATTAGTAATGACACGCTAATTTAGATGGGCACATATTTGTCGGGCTTCGGACCCGTTATATTTTATAGAACGGCAACAATGTCATGCGGCTTATAATAATCCAACACCAACAACAACGATAATAATACCGATAATGGTAAATACTGAGGATGTGGTCTCATAAATAATGTATGATATACGAATGAAATTATAATATATTGCCTGACTAGCAATATGGGGTCTCATTACTGATATAAAGCTTGTGTTTCTGATTTATATAACTGTTTTACATAACGGTTTTGCTAAACTCTATGAACTAACTTGGCATTCGCTGATATATTTTACGCATGTTTTATCTCAGGTGCTTGAAGGTAACTTGGATGGAGATCGACTCTGTTGGCCCATATAAAATATTCATTCGAACTATCTTTTATAACCTTTATGACTGTGAAACTTGGGGACCTGATGTAAACTTTAAACTTGTACTCGAATGAATGTATGTTTAATGTTTTACAACCCTTTTTATGCGTTGTCTATGATTTAAGTTATTGTGCTATCCCGTAACACTCTATTGACCCTTCCGTTGTACCTATATGAAATTTGAGAGTGTTACAATGGACTTGAGAAATTGAGCTTCCATGAAATCTGGACAAGTTCGTTATTTTTGTTCATTGCTAACATTCTGACCTTCTCTAAGTCTAGAGAAGAGCACGAAGACCATCTTCTCTTTATGTTACAAATTCTATGACAGGAGAAAATTTAGCACCGAAATTTTTCTAGTACGAAATTTTGGTTGATTACAGTGAAACGCTGAATCACATTGTCTTCACGGTCAGTTTTATCATGAGTAAGCTTACGCGTTAAAGAGAGAATCCTACATTAAATCATGTGTTTCAAGAGGATCCTACGCTAAGAGAAGTCTAATTCACCGAGACTCGTAGTCTTCCAAAACTTGTATGTATCCAGTCTGTACCAAAATGTACCATACTCTGAAACCACATTTTGGTGGAACGATGTGAAATAAGATGAAGTTATGTTCATATCTAAATGCCTAACATACCAGCATGTTAAGATAGAACGCCAACATGCTAGTAGTTTATGTCCAACCAATAGAAATTTCCGAATGGAAGTAGACAAGATCTTCATGGATTTTGTTACTATACTACCACAGACTCAGGGGAGGCATGAGGCTATCAGATTTGTTGTCGACCGTAGACAGGTTTGTACATTTCCTCCCGATCCGTAAAATTTTTTGTTTGTTAACGGGTTGACGGAGCTATTTCAATAAGAGATCATACGATTTAACGGTAATCCATCAGCAATCATGTCAGTTACGTTCATAATTATGTTTACGTTTATGTTGACACTCAAAATTACGTTTCACGTTCGCGTTTACGACCTTGTACGCGTCCATGTCCTTATTCCAGTTCAGGATTTGCTTTTCGCACTCACTTCATGATGTTGTTCACATTCATGATCGTATTCCATCTTACGATTTACGTTTCACTTGTCATTTTGGAAAGATCTGTAGAAATCGTGGGAGACCAGACTCAAGCTTAGCACAAATTTCTATTCTCGGACAGACGTTTCACGTCACATTTCACGTCTCATTTCATATCGTTTGGCATTACCTCCTCAGTTATCGCATGTTCGCGGTCTGTTTCACATATCATGTTTACCCTACATTCTCATATCACATTCATGATATGTTGCAGGTATCACGCTCACCGTATTTGCACATATTCCATCCACCATATCTCCACGTATCACGTTCACAATTGTTCACGTATCAGAAGGAGTTGGTGTTTGTGTTATAGAACATCAACAGAGAAGAAAGTGGTATCAGAGCCTGGTGTTGAAGATCTGCTGATTATTTAGGGTCGATCGAGGAAGGTGCTTGGTGATCGGTGTATAGACATCAAGAAGCAGCAGGTCGTAGACTGAAAAGAGGTTCCTCTTCTGAGTTCGATTGTTGAAGATCGAAGGTTTAGTGTTGTGGTGTTCTTACCGCCATTGATACACAGGGAAGAGAAGAAGAAATTTTGTGTGCCTTTTTTAATAAGTCAACTACAATTACAACTTCAAAGTATATACGTAAGTAAAAGGGTTTTTTTACATGGGTTAAGTTAAGTTTTGGGCTAATAATTTATATTGGGCCAAAAGTTTTAACTTGTATTGTAATTTTTCTTTCTAAAACAAAAAGAATTAATAATTTGAAGGATTACACAAGAGTAATTCGTAATTCGTGATTGTGAGGTTTAACGTATCACAAGGTTTAGCGAGTTACCAAAGGGGCTTTGTCGGTTTGTGATTGTGAGGGTTTATCACAAGGTTTAGCAAATCAACAAAGGAATAAAGAATGACGGGAGCCAAGTTTGACATCGAGAAATTCGATGGAACTCGTGATTTTGGGTTATGGAGAATCAAGATGCATGCTTTATGAATCCAGAACGAATGTGAAGCACCTGTAGAGTTTTTACCCGCGAATATGGAAGCTGAAGAGAAATCTAAGCTTGACAAGAAAGCTCATAGTGCCATGATTTTGTGTTTAGGTAACAAGGTCCTGAGAGATGTTACCGGGGAGACGACTGCATCGGGGTTTTGGGCGAAGCTCGAGTCTTTGTACATGAAAAAGTCATTGGCCAACAAGTTGTACCTAAAGAAGAAGTTGTATACATTCTACATGCCGACTGGACGAATGATTTCCGAGCATATAGATGAGTTCAACAAAAATTTTCTTGATTTAGAAATATTGAGGTAAAATTCGAAGATGAAGATCTTGCTTTATTGTTACTCACTTCTTTACCAGCATCATACGATCACTTTGTGGATACCTTGTTTTATGGATGGGAAGCTTTGACTTTGGAGGACGTGATGGCCACACTAAATTCAAAGGAAGTCAAAGAAAGGTCCAAGGCGAAGGGTGTTGTCCCATAAATATTATGATTAAACAAGAAAGAAAGGTAGAAGATAGATGAATTCTAGAGAGAGAAATTAGAGAGAGAAAAGAGAGATAAGTGTGTGAAACTTATTGAATGTTAGATTAGAGAATAATGAACAACCAACACCCTTCCTAACATGCTAGGAAGGGTATTTATAGCCTTGCCTACATGTGGCATAATGGGCTATATTTTTTATTGGGTCGGGCTTGAATAAAATGCTTAGTACCTTGAAAGATGCCTTTTAAGCTTGCCATCAAGCCCGTAATGTCACGACTATTTTAACTAACTATTACAACGTTCTAATAAATGTTACACTATAAACCTATGACCGAACATTCTTTTTTGACTCATTATTTTGAGGCTAACAATCTCCTCCAATGTGATGTCATTCCTCTTCGATATTTGGAGATTAATGGAGATTACAAATTTCGTCATAAATGAATCTTAAACGTGTAATAGTAGTTTTGTTCCTTTATGTTGTGATCTTTGAGCCTTTGTCGTTGTCTTTCGACTTTGTCTTTAAACTTGAGATCTTCAAATTATCCTTGACTTGTCTTTTCCATCTTGCGATCTTGTGTCTTTATCCACATGCTCATACTTCGCACCATCTTGAAAGCTTGTTAACAATCTCCTTTGAATAGAAGTAATTCCTCTACATTAATTGTTATGGAAGATTTTGATCATCAAAATTGAGGAAGTCTTTAGCTTTCTTGATTGTTGAATGTCTTTGGGCATGAGTATGTGGTTTTGAATCTTTGACTTTGCTGAGTATACCGTAACACCACCTTCTTGAGACAAAACATAGACACGGACTGAATGGTTTTGACATTCGTCCTAAATCAGTAGTGTTTCACCTCTAGTCGGTGAAGACCGTTACACGATATTAAATATCGTACCCATGATTAGGTAGATTCAATTAAGAATCTCCTTGACAGGGTTTTGCGACAGTACTAGTTATTCTCTTTACTCGACCGTCTTAAAGCAAGACTGTGAACATAAAGAGTGAATCAATTGGATAAATATCCGCTTGATTAAAGTCGTCAATTCAAATTCCTGGAACAAGTTTTATTCATTAAGAATCTTACCATTGTTGCTTTCCAGTTGACACAAGCTTGATTCATAAAGAATCTCGCAAGTTACCTACCGTAGCGCTGCTTGATGTTGACGCTAGAAGGATTTCCATTCATCACTGTGAATATTAATAAATATCACTCTTAATGTTCTGGCAAGGCCATAAATATATTGCGTAGAAACTTGAAACGAGTTTGAAACGATAAAGAAACAAACAACTGTTGCTTTTCAGTTTTACTTATGTTCAATTCATAAAAATCTTACACATGACCTACCGTAGTGCTATTTGATGTTAACACTGGAAGGATTTCCACTCATCATTGTGAATACTAGGTAGTATCACTCTGAGTGTTCTATCAATATCGCAAGGATATAGCGTAGGACTCTCTTGAACGTCATCCGTGTGTCCTAACGAGATTTGATTGATCTCTTGGCTCTAGACTCGATTCGTGCACTTTTAGTGGTCGGAGGATGGAGCAGATGTGTAGTAATTCTTAATTTTCGGATCAATATTTATAACCTGATTTTTATTTATCATGTTTGTTTTTATATATAAAAAAAATATTGAATTCTCGGTTAATGTAACACCCCCAAATTTATACAACTCAATACAGCGGAAGACCAGTTGATGTTACGGGATAGCACATTACTCACATCATAGAAAACGCTTAAAAGTCGCGTCGTTTTAATAATAAAGCATTTCCATTCATAAATATCGAAATTTTATAGGTCCCAAGTCATTGTATTTAATACAGGTTTTACAAAGCATTTGAATGGAAATAAGTATTTAGGTGCAGGCCATGAATTCTTGTTGTCTTCCTGAGAATTACCTTCAAGTACCTGAGATAAAACATGTTAAAAGAAAAGGTCAGCGATAACGCCGAGTGAATTCATAGAGTTTAATAAATTCCATCAATATAACTTTAGTATAAAATTATTACCAAAAATCGTTTCGTACAAATCATTGTAATAGGCCATAAAATAGCCAAAGTCATTTTTATACAAATCCTTATCGAAAATCATAATATAGGCAAATGCCTTAAAAATCATTATACGAGCCAACGTCGTAAAAAAATCATACAATACGTTTTATAACGTTGTATAGATTAAATAAAAACCGTTATATGAATATGGTTATATAAAACCAAAACACGAACATAATATCAATAGTATGACCCCGTATTGCTAGTCAGGCAATACATCGTCATTCGGTGCGTATAGTAGTATTTCGTTAACTGGATTATTATAAGCCGCATGACATTGTTACCTTACTAAACCAAACAACGGGTAGCTAGCCCGAAACTCAATTTGCCCATCTAAATTAGCGTGTCGTCACAAAGGTCACGCTATAGAAATCTTCTCATACATAAATTCGCTTACCAATCAATGTGGCACGACGGGGATCAACCGTCAAGGCGCGAACTGGGGTGATCGTCCCCAAATAGTACTATTATATGCATAAGCGTCTACCAAATCCCGGTAGTTCACAATTCATGCTAATTGGACTTTTAGTGACATAACCTAACTTTAATAATTCATTTGATTTCATCTATCGGGTCCTTTAATCATTTATCGGGTCATACAATCGGGTCATACAATCATTCGGGTCCAACTCAATAAACAAACAATCAGGACAAATGGTGTCCTATTTTATAAAAACTAACATGTTATCTCCCTCGCGGGTTTATAAAACATTTGATAAAAACATTTAAAAGAGTGCGAGGCTATGAACTCAATTTGATGTGGGAAGGCGGGTTATCGGCAATTCGGATGTACGGTACGTGCTTCAATCACGGAAACCTAGACAAATAATACTCGTCTTAGACTCTTGTCCAATGACTTTATAAAAATAACAATTATGTATACATATTATGATTTTATATATATGATGATCAAGTGGGTTTACATATTCTCTTTTACTCATTTTAGTGTTTATATATTGGTAACTTCTTACTAGTTTACTAGTTTTACCTATTTACGTGGTTTAGGTCCAATAAGCCTATTATAAGTTCATTAACTTGTATTAGTCCATTTCATACTTGTATTATCAGTATCTACACTTTAGAAGTTGGGCCTAAATGGGTTAAGCCCAATAAATAAGTTTATAAGTGTTTTAGCCCATTTTGTTGTATTATTAGTCCTATAATGTTAACTTAGTCCGTTAATGTCCGTATGTTATGTAGTTCGAGTTTTATCGTTTTTTACTTGTTATATATGTTTATATATCAGTATATGAGTTTATAAAAGTTTACATTAGACGGGTCCAACCGTCTAAGTTTTATTTAACAAAAACGTTAATTTTACGGTAATAGCCGAAAAAGTCGTAAAAATCATGTTTATAGTTTTATAACTTATAAAACTTATGAAACTACCATTTTTATAAAATGTCAATTTATTTATCCTTATACATGTTTATATAAATGTATTATATAAGTTAGTGGGTTTTAATTCACATTTTATACTATTTTTATTTGAGTGCTTATATAATACTATTATACTTTAATTTCCAAAATCTGATTTTTACTTTCATGTTCACCAAAACTGCCATATCTAGAGTTCTATATAGAGATAGAAGCTCAAATTTTTATGACATAAACTACATGATATGTGCTCCATTTAACTCTTCTATAGATACTGTTGAATCAGCCTCTAAGTATTTTCTAAAAATTGTCCAAAACAGTGAACTCAGATTTGTACTATAAACTTGTTTTGATCATATCTCACTCACCCTAATGATTCCATTGCATGGCCAACTCTCACATGTGTACAAGACATATTACTTACTGTATGTCCATTAATCTATGCCATTTTATCAGTTCAAGACATGGTTATTTACTGTTTTATACAGCCATCATTTTTAAGCATGATTTTAACCTTGTTTCTTATAGTTTTTCATCTTTTTGAGCATGTTTATCAACACCAAATCCCCACACAATATTTTTAATCATCATTCATCATCATAAACATATACATAAGTAAAAGAAATACAAGATTACATAATCAAAAATAACAAAAGGATGAGGAGAACAATCTTTATACCACCATGATGATGTAGGTTGTGATCAAAACATGGATTTTGATGGAGAAACTTGTGAATAACCAAGACCATCTTCAAGACCACCATTCTTCATGACCACCTTGTGGAAAATCAGCCCCAAGACTACATGGAAACTCCTCCTTGGATGTTATAACTTGCACCAATCAATAGGGCTTCAAAATGGCTTCAACTTATGTAGGACTAACATGAGATTTTGTGGTTAATTTGATCAAATGGGTGTTTATGGTGTAAGTTGGGACGGCACATTTGAGAGAGGAAGAGAGAAAATGTGTGGTTTTGCATGTGAGATATGAGCAAATGGTTTTGTGATGAGTAGTTTTGTGGTTTGTTTTAGCTTACATATTAGGCTAATGGACAAGTGTAAGTAACTTGTCAACAACTTGACACCAAGTTGTTGTGGTGGTGTGTTGTGACCGTCCCATGTGTTGGGGGTGGGGAAAAACTTGTTTTTGTCTCATCCCCAATTATTTACGGGTATTCTTCGATTCTAGTTTCCTCTATTTGCGTGCCCTCGGGTCGTTTTACGAAAAACTTTATAAATTATGAATCAACGGCACAAAACGAATCTAATAAAAATTGTCTCATCAAAAACGGAGTTCGAAAACGTAAATACCTAACCCTAAGGTTTCCGGTTTAGTCGTAAATGTAAAACCCCGTAAAATAAAGGTCATATTTTTACTCTCGAAATTTTTTTTTTATTTTTAGTTATCGTTTATCACTTTTATTAATTTAAATTTATGGAGTTTATTTATTTCATTATTGATTTATATTTTAAATCGATGAATTAAAATCCCTCACGAAGTTTTTATTACCTAAACTATCCGTATAATCGATCGAGAAGTCTACGAACGCTATAATTTAGTCATACAATATTCTTATTTCCATATTTGTTATTTTTGACTTACATTCATATTTTATCAAAAACGAGTCTTTCGAAAAATAAACATGTCATGTAAATAACGGGATCCAGGTTTTATTCAAATAAAATGTGTCAATAAACCGGGTAAAACTTTTCGTTTTTCCTTGTGCCGAAACTCAAAGACATTAACCCAAACACCCTTATAAATTTACCTAGTTAACTCCATCCAAATCCATTACCAAACACACCCTTAACTCTTATCACTACTTATTACCATGTTTATTACAACAAAAACACATAGTTAATATCTCCTGGAGAAAACCAACGACTCTTTCTTCCTCTTTCCTTTCTGTTCGTCATCTCCATCACCAAAATCACCATTACCACTATTTTTAATCCATCAAATCACTCTCAGTCTTCACCAAATCACTATATAAATCACCTATTTTAAATCCCCACTACAAATAACCAACATGCATATGATTTCAAAGAAATTGATTTTTATTGAAGATTTTGATTAAGGCTGGAAATCCGAATTTGATTGGTGGGATTTACTAAGGAAGCCAAAATAAGTGTTTTCATGAAGTTTGATTGAAAGAAAACGAGTTTTGATTGTCGTTCTTGGTCTCCTTTGGCTACCTATTGATTTTGATCACCATAAAACTCATTGTAAGGACCTCAATCTTGATCCTAGTTATTTTACTTTTGATTTTTGGTTGCATGCATATTGATTTTGATAGTTAAATAGGTGCATGTATGATTTTCATTGAATTGATCATGGTTAAAAGTTAAAATACTTGTTGTCAAGATTTTTAGATTAAAATTCGGCCATGTTAAAATGTTATGAACTGGGATTTTATTATCTCTAGTCATGGGGCTCGTCTTGGTGGTCGTTTTGGTATAAGATTCGTCTTCTAACTCTTAAAAACGAGCAAGATATGGTCATTTGAAGTTTTAAAAAAATTTATACACTGATTTTCTGCACTTAACAAAATACACCATCTGATGCAGTACCGAAAAAGAGGAAAATCGCCCAGTTATGGTCCGCTTCAGCTTTCGTGTAAAACTAAAAAGTTGTTTAAAATGTCGTTTTACTTCTACCGCGAAGAAACAGTTCTGAAAACAAGTATAGACGGGTCAAAACTTAAAAATTAAATCTGCATTTTATAGTAAAATAGTCAAACCTGCGCAGCAGCTTGCAGGGGCATTTTGGTCAATTTCTGTTGAGTTTCAGCTTTCGTGTAAAACTAAAAAGTTGTTTAAAATGTCGTTTTACTTCTACAGCGAAGAAACTAGTTCTGAAAACAAGTATAGACGGGTCAAAACTTAAAAATTAAATCTGCATTTTATAGTAAAATAGTCAAACCTGTGCAGCAGCTTGCAGGGGCATTTTGGTCATTTTCTGTTGAGTTTCAGGTTCTGGGTAAAACTAGAAAGTTGCTTGAAACGTCGTTTTACATAAAATTGCTTTAGACTCCGAGTCTTGAAAATGTCATTTAGTTGGCCAATTAGTCGGGTCAGACCTGAAAAGTCAAAGCTATCGAAATTTGTTTAAGTGTGCATATAAATGAGTTTAAGAACTTCGTCATGCATTTTACGTTATTTCGAATGTAAAATTTATTTACGCGCCACTATTATAGGTCGCGGGTTACTTTAGGTGTTCGTGGTTCGTTGTTGCTACTTCTCAAGACTTCTCGACCGATCGATAATACTCTACTACTACTTTTACTAAGGTGAGTCTATAGCCTCGTTTGTGCACGTTAATTGTTTTAAAACCCCGCGAAGGGGAATACATGTCTTTATGAACTTAGAACACAAGATTTTTATGGTATGCTTGTCCCTTTATGAATGGACCCGTGGTTGCCTTTAAATTGCATTAAGTGATTGCCTTTGTTAAAGCCTCAATTATGGACCGTTAATTAACCTATGATGGGTTAACCGCTAGTACAATTAATAGATCTATGGGGGAAGCCGCCCCGGTTCAGTTTTGTGGACTTGTCATAGAAGCTTAGGCCCGACCTCCACACTGTTTGAGCATATTGTATTGAGAAGTTAGGTATACGGCAATGTACCAATAATCTGGAGGTAACCGACAATTAATAAATCTCCTGTCTTATCAGACCTCTAAATGGAGTGTCTAAGGGCTCGGTTTCATGAGCTTATTGCAATTTATGCTATATACAATTATTATTGTTGATGCAAATTATTATTTGATGCTTGTTGCCTTCAAGTATACCACAAACTTATAATTGTTGCTTGTGTTCAAAATTATTACATAAACCTATAGATTTCACTCGGCATTTTTGCTGATTGTTTTACTCACATGTATTTCAGGTAATCAAGAGGTGGAAGCTTGGATGTCACGGGATTGAAGTTGTGCACTGATGTAGCTGTTAAAACTCTTTGATTCATTTATAGTTCCATTTCTAAAACAAAATTAATATTTTGTTTTAACTTATCTTTTGGTAACGATTGCTTGGGACTACGCTACTCTGACAAATGTTTTAGGAACGATAAATCTAAAACGTCTCTTTTCGAGCCGTTCTTTATAAGTTGTGTGTTTTATACCATTGTTTAGCACCTAAAGATGTATTCCGCTGCGTGTAAATTTGGGGGTGTTAAAGATTGGTACCAGTGCCATGAGTTATAGAGAACTAGGTCTTTATTTTAAAAACCTAAACTATAACTGTCATTTTTATTTTTCAAAGAGTCGGTGCACATAACTTCGCGTGACTTCAGGTTCAAGCTACCTCAAGGATTACAATTTTAGTATACGTTATTACATATACCTTATTGTCAAGTATTTATAAATAAATACTATGATCTCTTTATGGATATATATTTATATCTAGGATCCCTTTATTGATATATATTTTATGTCGTTAAACTTTCCGATAAAATTTTATCATTTATTAATGATTAATTTAAATAAATACAATGAATTTTCAAGATCTTTTTGTATTATTTTGAAGTATTTAAATTACTTTTATTGCAAAATTTTTATATTATGACCTTACATACCGTCATCTGCGCGCGTTACTTAAATTGTTTAACCCTTTGAGATATTTCTATAAATATCCAAATCGTTTTCCGGCTGTTTGTGCTTGAGCGTCTTGAAAAGTAGTCTCTAGACCATTGTGTAACTCAATGTGTCCTTGGAATAGACTAAACGCCATCGTGTGAGTCACACATCTTGAAACTTAATTATGAACGTCATGAACCGTTTTGACTTTCTAATTTCTTGTTGGTGTTCTTGCATTTGTATGCAATATTTTCTTTATATGCTCATTTATATATAAATCATATTTTATTACTATGTAATCCATGGTACATGTGTGTAAGTAATATTTTTGGGTCATTAAAAAGTGTTAATAATATATATTAGATGACGTAGAAATAAATTGCGTTACAATTGAAAATATTAACAAAGTTTGATTGAACTTTCAGATGTGTCAGAAAATGCATTTTATGCAGAAATTTTGAATGAGGCTTAAGGTTGTCTATAAAATATTCTTATAAACATTAGACTTAAAACTAGAGATTTTGGGTCCGAATTATGTATACATATAACATGAATGTATAAAATAGAGCATTTGAATAAAAAAAAAATTTGTGGATAATTAATTTTGTCAAAAAGGTTAACATTTTTATGAGTCAATATTAACGACTTAGATTTCAAAACTTTCTAAAATTTGAAACCTTCCTAATATATAAACTTTCTAAATATAGAAACTTTACAGGATTAACAATTACCGGATTAGTGGTATAATTTGAAAACGAATAATATACTTTTCTTAAAAGCATGTATGTGTCGAGTAGCTTACACATATGGATTGTCTTATATTTTTTTATATACATGACTCACTTGTCATTCTATTTTATTATTAATTTTATTTTCTTCTAACCTACCACTGATTTGGGTTGAGATTTGAAGTCTTGTCTTCAGATTCTTCGTCGACATTTTATCACGTGTCTTATGGCGATTCCGTCCAAACCATATAACCTTTTGAAACCTTATTAACTCATGACCATTTCATTGATTTTCCTATGAACTACTATTTGCAACTTTTGCAAACCTTTGGTTATTATATACGTTATCAAAATGTCACCAAATAAATTTAATTGACATTCTCATTACAATTATTTTCACAAATTGTCTTACCATGATCTTATGAAATAAGTCTTATATCATTAAAGTTGTTGCTTAAATAGCTCGCAAATTACTTGCATCCTATAAATTATAAAGTATTTTTAAATTCCATTCTACAAATGGCATGGTTTATATATAAACATAAGAAACGTAATACTCTTCGACGAAATTGAGCACTGCATTGCTAGTCCTAAATTATACATGGCCTGATCACCTATGTCTAATTTAGAAGGAGCCATGCTAAGCTGATTAGTAGTCACCTTAAAAAACTTGATAATAATCAACTTTTACTTGTAATTATGAAAAATTTAAATAAAATGAAATAAAGTGAAGAAGTTTTGAAAGCCTTTATATTTTAAACAAGTGGCACAATTTCTATGCATCCGCATATGTTTTCTTACCTTCTCTTGAACAAATTACTCGCTTGCGAGTACGTTTTTACTCGACGATCGTTTTTCTACTTGTTACTTCATTTTAGCTTATAACTGGATTCTTTTGACCGTACATTTAGTTACTGACTATTGATAAAGGACTTGAAAGTCTCGATGTTTTATCCTTCTTTCTCGTCCAATCTTCTTTATGCGACTGGGTAGATCTTCGGAATGTCTCCGGGCGTGAATAATAAATTATCACTAGAGTGATTTTCGTATATCCGAGATGACGTCTGTCACTCTTGTTTGTCTCGAAATCCACTCGTGTGAACCGTTCATTGACTTCTCTCTTTAGTTAGTGACATTGTTCATTTGATTTATTTTAATTACAAGTGATTATATTTTTTTTTATTTAATTAAAATTTTTGTATGGGTCTTATTACCGATCGTGTATCAACCACCTCTAAGTTAATGAGTTGTTGTTGGTGAACCACCGACCGCACTAACAAAATTTACAACTTATTTAATCTACTGCTTCTTATTGTCTTACCATCAACGCCTTTATTTTATTATTCTCTTTAAGAATTCATACGAAATTTTCTTCTTCCCCTTGTACCGTTGATTTTGACGAACTGTTAACATTATTTCCATTCGTATTCCTTTGTTATCTTGTCACATTTTGAAACCCGAGTATGTCCCATGTTTATTTTGACATATTAAACACCTTTATGTATTTTTATAACTTATTATAAAATTTTATGAAACTTTTATACATTTTTTTTCAAGGATTTTTAATTTCAAAAATAACTACTACAAGTAAAAGGTAAAATTTATACATTCTCTTTTGTATAATTATAGTTATTGTTTAAAAATGACATCATGTCTTATCTTTTGAGCTAGATGACTTTTATCATACTTTGCTTTCAATCTAATGAGATTACAAATTTCAATTATATTCCTACTAAAGATTTAAAACAATTTGGAAATTCAATTTCTCTATTTGAAACCATCCAAAATAAATTCTGAAGTTATTTTACTTCTATTTTTAATATCATCTTTATCAAGAAAGACTTAATGATTATTTCCTCCCTAAATATATAATTTCGCCTTAATCTCAGTATAACGTAGTTCAAATTATTTTCTTACTAATAGTTTTGATTTCAAACCACTATATATACAACTTGATAAGTAATTAAAACCATACTGACTTTATTTTGAAAATGTCTTAACATTTCAACACTATAAACGAACAAACCTTGCATTTTTATTTATGACGAAAATACCTCAACCGAGTTTTAATATAATACCACATCCGGGACGGATAATTGTGACAAACGTTATTTTACTGTTAATATTTCATTCATTCTTCGCCCTCATGTTCCTCCTAATGTGAATTATTATGTTTTACGGTTATGTGAGTCGAGATCCCTCGTCGATCGTTAACCTTAAATCATTGTAGCACATCGTTTCCGTTTATGGGTTTATCGAATTCATTCTATCTCGTTATATTTCTCGTATGGAAGATCACTATTTTATTCTGAGTTTAAAATAAATATCGAGAAGTATGGTGTAAGGAGAAGTAAGCCCCGGGACGGTGCTTTCTTAAGGTGGTGAGGATGTAAAACCCCGTAAAATAAAGGTCATATTTTTACTCTCGAATTTTTTTTTATTTTTAGTTATCGTTTATCACATTTATTAATTTAAATTTATGGAGTTTATTTATTTCATTATTGATTTATATTTTAAATCGATGAATTAAAATCCCTCACGAAGTTTTTATTACCTAAACTATCCGTATAATCGATCGAGAAGTCTACGAACGCTATAATTTAGTCATACAATATTCTTATTTCCATATTTGTTATTTTTGACTTACATTCATATTTTATCAAAAACGAGTCTTTCGAAAATTAAACATGTCATGTAAATAACGGGATCCAGGTTTTATTTAAATAAAATGTGTCAATAAACCGGGCAAAACTTTTCGTTTTTCCTTGTGCCGAAACCCAAAGACATTAACCCAAACACCCTTATAAATTTACCTAGTTAACTCCATCAAAATCCATTGCCAAACACACCCTTAACTCTATCACTACTTATTACCATGTTTATTACAACAAAAACACATAGTTAATATCTCCTGGAGAAAACCAACGACTCTTTCTTCCTCTTTTCTTTCTGTTCGTCATCTCCATCACCAAAATCACCATTACCACTACTTTTAATCCATCAAATCACTCTCAATCTTCACCAAATCACTATATAAATCACCTATTTTAAATCCCCACTACAAATAAACAACATGCATATGATTTCAAAGAAATTGATTTTTATTGAAGATTTTGATTTAGGCTGGAAATCCGAATTTGATTGGTGGGATTTACTAAGGAAGCCAAAATAAGTGTTTTCATGAAGTTTGATTGAAAGAAAACGAGTTTTGATTGTCGTTTTTGGTCTCCTTTGGCTACCTATTGATTTTGATCACCATAAAACTCATTGTAAGGACCTCAATCTTGATCCTAGTTATTTTACTTTTGATTTTTGGTTGCATGCATATTGATTTTGATAGTTAAATAGGTGCATGTATGATTTTCATTGAATTGGTCATGGTTAAAAGTTAAAATACTTGTTGTCCAGATTTTTAGATTAAAATTCGGCCATGTTAAAATGTTATAAACTGGGATTTTATTATCTCTAGTCATGGGGCTCGTCTTGGTGGTCGTTTTGGTATAAGATTCGTCTTCTAACTCTTAAAAACGAGCAAGATATGGTCATTTGAAGTTTTAAAAAAATTTATACACTGATTTTCTGCACTTAACAAAATACACCATCTGATGCAGTACCGAAAAAGAGGAAAATCGCCCAGTTATGGTCCGTTTCACCTTTCGTGTAAAACTAAAAAGTTGTTTAAAATGTCGTTTTACTTCTACCACGATGAAACTAGTTCTGAAAACAAGTATAGACGGGTCAAAACTTAAAAATTAAATCTGCATTTTATAGTAAAATAGTCAAACCTGCGCAGCCGCTTACAGGGGCATTTTGGTCATTTTCTGTTGAGTTTCAGGTTCCGAGTAAAACTAGAAAGTTGCTTGAAACGTCGTTTTACATAAAATTGCTTTAGATTCCGAGTCTTGAAAATGTCATTTAGTTGGCCAATTAGTCGGGTCAGACCTGAAAAGTCAAAGCTATCGAAATTTGTTTAAGTGTGCATATAAATGAGTTTAAGAACTTCGTCATGCATTTTACGTTATTTCGAATGTAAAATTTATTTACGCGCCACTATTATAGGTCGCGGGTTACTTTAGGTGTTCGTGGTTCGTTGTTGCTACTTCTCAAGACTTCTCGACCGATCGATAATACTCTACTACTACTTTTACTAAGGTGAGTCTATAGCCTCGTTTGTGCACGTTAATTGTTTTAAAAACCTGCGAGGGGGAATACATGTCTTTATGAACTTAGAACACAAGATTTTTATGGTATGCTTGTCCCTTTATGAATGGACCCGTGGTTGCCTTTAAATTGCATTAAGTGATTGCCTTTGTTAAAGCCTCAATTATGGACCGTTAATTAACCTATGATGGGTTAACCGCTAGTACAATTAATAGATCTATGGGGGAAGCCGCCCCGGTTCAGTTTTTGTGGACTTGTCATAGAAGCTTAGGCCCGACCTCCACACTGTTTGAGCATATTGTATTGAGAAGTCAGGTATACGGCAATGTACCAATAATCTGGAGGTAACCGACAATTAATAAATCTCCTGTCTTATTAGACCTCTAAAGGGAGTGTCTAAGGGCTCGGTTCCATGAGCTTATTGCAATTTATGCTATATACAATTATTATTGTTGATGCAAATTATTGTTTGATGCTTGTTGCCTTCAAGTATACCACAAACTTATAATTGTTGCTTGTGTTCAAAATTATTACATAAACCTATAGATTTCACTCGGCATTTTTGCTGATTGTTTTACTCACATGTATTTCAGGTAATCAAGAGGTGGAAGCTTGGATGTCACGGGATTGAAGTTGTGCACTGATGTAGCTGTTAAAACTCTTTGATTCATTTATCGTTCCATTTCTAAAACAAAATTAATATTTTGTTTTAACATATCTTTTGGTAACGATTGCTTGGGACTACGCTACTCTGACAAATGTTTTAGGAACGATAAATCTAAAACGTCTCTTTTCGAGTCCTTCTTTATAAGTTGTGTGTTTTATACCATTGTTTAGCACCCAAAGATGTATTCCGCTGCGTGTAAATTTGGGGGTGTTAAAGTAAAGGACGTTAAATTAAAATCGTAAGTCCTAATCTCTTCTCGTAAATTTGTGAGTTTATGAACCAACACAAATTTAAATCTCCAAAATAATATTCACTGATAAATTTATTTTCTGAAATGTCGGACTGTCACCAAAGACGGTGTATGTAAACGTAAGCACGTAACGTTGAATCCTCCGGTTTAGACGTAGTCGGCGCTACTTCAAGACGTAAATCTAAATTACTTCCCAAAAATAAGTGAGTTCATAATATAACATTAAAATAATGTTTTTAAATAATATCTGAGAATAAAATATCAACCATAAATTGACGGATTGTCACAGCATTTACCCCTAAACAGGATCTTTATCCTCAAATATCATCTTACTACTCGCTTCTTATAGAGTTAAAGCCATGTGGGTATTTCCTCCACATTCGGTTTTTTCTCACAAGTGTAATCCATTACAATACGCGAGTTTCATCAAACATAACTACGGGAATAAGATCAGGCTTAATGTTGACTTACTTTCTCTATCCATGATGTTCACGGGTTTTTGATGAATGCAACTTTTCGTCGATCTAAACATTACTAAGAGACAATCAGATTCTCACTTGATAGACATTTTATCAAGTTCGATATACGAAACATAATTCACGCAGCTCTTGAAGTCCTAGGGTAGATCCAGCTTATATGCCTTTCAAACCAATCTTTTTACATCTTCTCAATGGTCCCATACAACGGGGACTTATATCCCATGATCTTCCAGATCATCAATTCGTTTTTCCATGGTTAAAATGTTTGGCATAACTTCGCTACCCATCTGGCACTTCAAGATCTACATTTCATATTCACATAACCTCCTGCCTACTACCGGCAGTCAACAATCAGATCCTAATTTCAACGATCAATTCAGGTCTCGCGGGTCGAGTATTTTGTAAGGTTAGGTTCGCCATCATATGAAACCTTAAACCTAAAAGACATGTCCAACTCACAATGGGTGTATGTCGGGTGTCTTCATCTCAACTCCTGCTTAAAGATGCTCTAATAATTAGATCCTAACAAGATTCGATCTCGATCCTAATACGATAATTATCAATGATAATCTCTCCAAAGGAAAACGATTATACGATTTATTACCAAAGGTCAATCATTCAAGCATAAAACAAGACTTCTAGTGTTTTGTATCATTATTTTACCTCGTCCCTTCGATTTGGGGTGGTACATAGTACTCTCATCAAGGTTCGTTCTCAATGACTTCTGAGCAAATCTCTAGAAATTCGATGCGAAGCTAGGATCTTGATAGAGATGATTGATACAGCACACTATGTTTTCATGACTCCTTTAAATACAAGGAGTCAATTTCTTGATCAAGAATTTATCATTAACGAGAATGATATTAGCAGATTTGGTCAGTCTGTCGACGATGGCCCAAATCCAATCAAATTCAGATAGTGACCTTTGTAATAGTTAGACGTTTAATAATGTATGAGGCAATGTCTGCCTTCATAATTTGCCATTAGTACAACTTCTTCATATAAAGATACATTAAATAAGAAATGACAAGAATAGAATACTTATACTTACGAGATGACTACATCTCAAAATATCTATATTTAGGCAACCACAAGTGGCCTTTTATACATCTAATGCTATCGGCTTCTCAATTCTAATGGTTCATATTAGCCGCGAACCACTTTTATTATCTATATTATCCTTTTTATAAGCATTGTTTATTTTTATATTGTTTGGCAATTTATTTTGCACCTTCATTACTAAGGAACACATCCTAATTGGTTCTTTATATTTTCTACATAATGTGCCAGTAATTATGTTTACCTTTCTTCACATTTTCTAAGTTTCAGTTAGTTTCAGCTATCATTTTTATCCGTTTTACTCAATCCGACGTCTAAAGCGTCGATAATTATTACAACTAATTAAATAATAAATATTCAATTTTTATGAAATGTAAACGTAAAAAGTTTTAAATTTCTTAGTTCGACCAATTATATGAAAATGTTCGAAAATAAATTTGAATTTAATTAACAAGATTTTTGTTGATTTATCGAAAATAATTAAAATAATTAATAAGATCCGCAAATGTTCGAAAAATATTTGGTTATACTTTGGTCAAAATTTTCTTAGTTTGAAAAGCGTAAGTTATCGTTTCAAATTTCAAGTCATGGTTTAAATGGTTTCCTCAATTCCTCTTAGGTTGTCTTGAGGTATACACAAACATTTACCCCTAAACAGGAGTTTAGTTAAATGTTCTGGGTATAAGAGAATAATCCCTCAAAAGTTCCTTTCGATAAAACATTTGTCAAAACATATTTGCACTTTCTTTTTGGTAAAAATCCAAAGTCTTAAAAGGGCTCTTAATTTTTGAAGAGTCAAAATATTTCATTATCTTATTAATCACACGGTCAAATAATGTAAAAGATTAAGTCTTAAATCACATGTTAATTATTCAAGGTACAGGTTTTAATTGTTCGGCCAATTTAGGGCAACCTATAAATAATTACTAACTCCTTCTTATACTTATAAACAAACAAATGGTCCTTAATGATCGCAAGCATAAATTTATCAAATTACAGCCTACACACGAGATTCACCAAATTTATGGATGCTACATGTGTATTAGTCAATCCAAACGACATCACGTGAAACTCATAATGTTCATTACAAGTACCGGATGTAGTGATTGGAATAGATAATCTTCTTCGCAGAAGCGAAGTTGATAATAACCATGCCGTGGATCAAATCTTTAAAACATACGCTAGAACCTTGTAAATGATCGAACAAATCTTCCATTTCGAGTTATGGATATCGTTTTCGATTGTCAATTTACTCAGTTCACAGTGATCTATAAATATAAGGAATGATAACACCATAGCTCTTCATGATGACGAGCTTGGTAGAATAAAAGTCTACTCATACAACTTTCTCAGTTGTAGGGTAATTCCTTTAATTCAGATGGTGTTGACGTACAGTGCACATGCCACAGGTGCAACACCGGTTATATAATCAATACCAAATTCAACTTGCCTTAGTGGCGAAAGTCTAGGTAATTCACCAATATATACTTCCTAAAGTTTCAGATAACGGAAACAACTTTTAATAAATTTTCTTTAAGTTCTTTCTAGATTATAATATCTATGACTAATTCACAACCATTCACGGTATAATTTCAAGTCTAAATGCAGGATATGGTCATCCATCAAGAATTATCTAGATCACTTTTGATAATCAACATCTTATCATTTAGGGGAATTCTACTCGAGTTCTCATCAATTAAGACAATGTCGTCATGTCATAATCAATCAATCCATTCCACTGGCACTATCAACTTTCCAATTGTATTGCCGTCGATAAGATGTGAACTTCTCAGAAGTCTAATAATAACTCATAATCCTTCACGAATTCAAGGATATCTGGAGACGTAACTAACATTAAGAGAGTAAGGTCAACACATGATTTACGCGATAGAATTTCAAATCAGATATAGACGAAAACATTTAACGAATATGAATATATCCCATGTTTTCATAATTTGAGTACGCATTCGAAAGCTCCTCGGATCGTTACCCAGGTCATTCAAATGAAATCAAATCATAAGAAATGATAAGAACGTCAATACATCCAGTCGGGTATCAACACTCGGTAATCAGATACTTTTCCTAAGAATCTCACTACGGGAGAATTGGACAAGAAAGAATTGTCAATTGTCAAATAAGACAATTTCCACAAATGAGTAAATTCGACTCAGAAGAATAGATGCTACAGGCACATATGTAGGTGTCCCTAATACTATGTCCCTATTTTTCACTTCTTGCAGATCTCAGAACATTTATTCATTTACAATCTTCAAAGAAAATGTAGTGTTTATTCATTAGTTTTATGGTGACTACTAATCAGCCTTGCATGGTCCATTCCAAATTGTATGTAGGCGCGCAACTATATACAATTTCAAGATTAACGATGCAATACTCAGTTAGTCAAAATTTTATCATCATGTTTAAAATATATATTCATGCTTAATTCTTAAATAAGAATCAAGAATAAATTTACAAGAATTTCTTTGTTATGAAAACAATTAAGTTTACCAAGGTATTTCATAATCAACTTCATTTCGATAACAATCACTTATAAATCTCACTTTGAATAATCCTTATAGTAATGAAAATTCAGTTTTTCTCAATGGATACTGTTTTATCTTATAAAAACAATGAGTAATCTGCAAAGGAGTAATGAAAGCTTGTTCACCAAGAACTAACTACAATATGCTAGGAAATGAGCTTAGCCACTTAATCATGAGGTTCATGACCTCGATGGCACTCAAAAATAATTCACAACGTAACTCAAATTGAGGTGAGTACTTGTTCAATGGTTGCATCACTAATGCGATCATTAGGATGAAGCAATAAAGGATAGATAACATCGATATATGTATAATTTAGCAATCAAAGGTAGTCTTTTCATTAATCACAAACAAGTCAAAATTGTACCGTAACACATTATGTGTCACTATGTCATACAATTTCAAGAACTCATCCTACCAACTGATGTCTTAGTTAAGTTAAGGATTTTTAAGAGATACCACAATGAATACGAATCTACAAGAGTCATTAGGTGTTCCACATGTCCCGAAAGATCCATCGGTCTCAATTCAGAAGAAGATTTCTTCGATTTATTTATTGGACACTGGGCATCCTCGTCAGTGGACAATGGCCTAGGAACAACACTTAACACGAACCAACAATCATTTAAAACCTTATAATTCAATCACAGGACTTAATGACTTCCTCTTAACAATCTCATATTCCATAAAGGTTAAGTTTTATTTCATTCAAGTTTCAATTAACTTATACTCAATGCAAAAGCCTACCTCATTCTTCAATACTTTCAACCTTATTCTTAGACCTTAATAGGGCAATAAAAGCTCGATATGAACAACACATAATTTCCAATCCTATAGCTCTTACAACAACAATTATCAAATGAGTCACTAGTATGAAATGACTTGATCATTCAACTAGACTTCTCGGAAAGGTACTAGTGGCATGAGGCTTTTGGGTAATGGTTCCAATGACAGCCTCGAGTGCAACATTCACCCTTTCGATTTCAATTTAAGAATTGGATGACAATGAATCAGATGACATCTTTCTAGGTGGTAACGTTTTGTCAAACTCCACTCTATAAGGAAAGATCGTCATGACATCGATATCAGATTAATCTCACCAATTCTTCTTTAATATCGCAATCAACTAATATCAACATCTCTACGAATATCAACCATTTGTTGGGATCATAAATATCCACAACTTGGTTTAGATCTAGGATAACTAGAATTCCTACGATAATAGCTTCGATTAATTTGCTAGGGGAGTTAGGGTTACTTGTGACAATCTGCGTCGTATAAATACCTCGTATAAATATAGAAATAATCATCAAACAATCATGTAATCAAATTACATCATATATATAATCCAAGTATATATATATTAAAATAACACTTCTCAGTCTGGCCTTGTCGGTAACTCGGGAATTCTTCGGCACCGTTATAGTCAAAAGATTTTTAGACATTTTTAGAAAAATGTTTATAGTTAAAATATTTTGAAATGTTTTATTCAAAACCTTGGTTTTTTAAAAATATTTCGTTCTCTATAACGAGAGCTCTGGTACCAAACTGTAACATCCCCAAATTTATAAAACTCAATACAACGGAAGACCAGTTGGTGTTACGGGATAACACATTACTCACATCATAGACAACGCTTAAAAGTCGCGTCGTTTTAATAATAAAGCATTTCCATTCATAAATATCAAAATTTCATAGGTCCCAAGTCATTGTATTTAATACAGGTTTTACAAAGCATTTGAATGGAAATAAGTATTTAGGTGCGGGCCATGAATTCTTGTTGTCTTCCCGAGAATTACCTTCAAGTACCTGAGATAAAACATGTTAAAAGAAAAGGTCAGCGATAACGCCGAGTGAATTCATAGAGTTTAATAAATTCCATCAATATAACTTTAGTATAAAAGTATTACCAAAAATCGTTTCGTACAAATCATTGTAATAGGCCGTAAAATAGCCAAAGTCATTTTTATACAAATCCTTATCGAAAATAATAATATAGGCAAATGCCTTAAAAATCATTATACGAGCCAATGTCGTAAAAACATCATACAATACGTTTTATAACGTTGTATAGATTAAATAAAAACCGTTATATGAATATGGTTATATAAAACCAAAACACGAACATAATATCAATAGTATGACCCCGTATTGCTAGTCAGGCAATACATCGTAATTCGATGCGTATAGTAGTATTTCGTTAACTGGATTATTATAAGCCGTATGACATTGTTACCTTACTAAACCAAACAACGGGTAGCTAGCCCGAAAATCAATTTGCCCATCTAAATTAGCGTGTCGTCACAAAGGTCACGCTATGGAAATCTTCTCATACATAAATTCGCTTACCAATCAATGTGGCACGACGGGGATCAACCGTTAAGGCGCGAACTGGGGTGATCGTCCCCAAATAGTAATATTATATGCATAAGCGTCTACCAAATCCCGGTAGTTCACAATTCATGCTAATGGGACTTTTAGTAACATAACCTAACTTTAATAATCCATTTGATTTCATCTATCGGGTCCTTTAATCATTTATCGGGTCATACAATCGGGTCATACAATCATTCGGGTCCAAATATAAACAAACAATCGGGACAAATGGTGTCCTATTTTATAAAAACTAACATGTTATCTCCCTCGCGGGTTTATAAAACATTTCATAAAAACATTTAAAAGAGTGTGAGGCTATGAACTCACGTTGATGTGGGAAGGCGGGTTATCGGCAATTCGGATGTACGGTACGTGCCTCAATCACGGAAACCTAGACAAATAATACTCGTCTTAGACTCTTGTCCAATGACTTTATAAAAATAACAATTATGTATACATATGATGATTTTATATATATGATGATCAAGTGGGTTTACATATTCTCTTTTACTCATTTTAGTGTTTATGTATTGGTAACTTCTTACTAGTTTACTAGTTTTACCTATTTATGTGTTTTAGGTCCAATAAGCCTATTATAAGTTCATTAACTTGTATTAGTCCATTTCATACTTGTATTATCAGTATCTACACTTTACAAGTTGGGCCTAAATGGGTTAAGCCCAATAAATAAGTTTATAAGTGTTTTAGCCTATTTTGTTGTATTATTAGTCCTATAATGTTAACTTAGTCCGTTAATGTCCGTATGTTATATAGTTCAGGTTTTATCGGTTTTTACTTGTTATATATGTTTATATATCAGTATATGAGTTTATAAAAGTTTACATTAGACGGGTCCAACCGTCTACGTTTTATTTAACAAAAACGTTAATTTTACGGTAATAGCCGAAAAAGTCGTAAAAGTCATGTTTATAGTTTTATAACTTATAAAAGTTATCAAACTACCATTTTTATAAAATGTCCATTTATTTATCCTTATACATGTTTATATAAATGTATTATATAAGTTAGTGGGTTTTAATTCACATTTTATACTATTTTTATTTGAGTGCTTATATAATACTATTATACGTTAATTTCCAAAATCTGATTTTTACTTTCATGTTCACCAAAACTGCCATATCTCGAGTTATATATGGAGATAGAAGCTCATATTTTTATGACATAAACTACATGATATGTGCTCCATTTAACTCTCTTATAGCTACTGTTGAGTCAGCCTCTAAGTATTTTCTAAAAATCGTCCAAAACAGTGAACTCAGATTTGTACTATAAACTTGTTTTGATCATATCTCACTCACCCTAATGATTCCATTGCATGGTCAACTCTCACATGTGTACAAGACATATTAATTACTGTATATCCATTAATATATGCCATTTTATCAGTTCAAGACATGGTTCTTTACTGTTTTATACAGCCATCATTATTAAGCATGATTTTAACCTTGTTTCTTATAGTTTTTCATATTTTTAAGCATGTTTATCAACACCAAATCCCCACACAATATTTTTAATCATCATTCATCATCATATACATATACATAAGTAAAATAAATAAAAGATTACATAATCAAAAATAACAAGAGGATGAGGAGAACAATCTTTATACTACCATGATGATGTAGGTTGTGATCAAAACATGGATTTTGATGGAGAAACTTGTGAATAACCAATACCATCTTCAAGACCACCATTCTTCATGAACACCTTGTGGAAAATCAGCCCCAAGACTCCATGGAAACTCCTCCTTGGATGTTATAACTTGCACCAATCAATAGGGCTTCAAAAGGGCTTCAACTTATGTAGGAATAACATGAGATTTTGTGGTTAATTTTGATCAAATGGGTGTTTATGGTGTAGGTTGGGACGACACATTTGAGAGAGGAAGAGATAAAATGTGTGGTTTTGCATGTGAGATATGAACAAATGGTTTTGTGATGAGTAGTTTTGTGGTTTGTTTTAGCTTACATATTAGGCTAATGGACAAGTGTAAGTAACTTGTCAACAACTTGACACCAAGTTGTTGTGGTGGTGTGTTGTGACCGTCCCATGTGTTGGGGGTGGGGCAAAACTTGTTTTTGTCTCATCCCCAATTATTTACGGGTATTCCTCGATTCTATTTTCCTTGATTTGCGTGCCCTTGTGTCGTTTTACGAAAAACGTTTTTATATATTATGAATCAACGGCACAAAACGAATCTAATAAAATTTGTCTCATCAAAAACGGAGTTCGAAAACGTAAATACGTAATCCTAAGGTTTCCGGTTTAGTCGTAAAGGACGTTAAATTAAAATCGTAAGTCCTAATCTCTTCTCGTAAATTTGTGAGTTTATGAACCAACACAAATTTAAATCTCCAAAATAATATTCACGGATAAATTTATTTTCTGAAATGTCGGACTGTCACCAAAGACGGTGTATGTAAACATAAGCACGTAACGTTGAATCCTCCGGTTTAGACGTAGTTGACGCTACTTCAAGACGTAAATCCAAATTACTTCCCAAAAATAAGTGAGTTCATAATATAACATTAAAATAATGTTTTTAAATAAGATCTGAGAATAAAATATCAACCATAAATTGACGGATTGTCATAGTTAATCGACAAGGTTATGGCTTAACGTATCAAATAATGTCATTTAATAATTTATCGGTTGAGTCCATGCCCGTCATCAACCTTAAATATTCTCTTTATGACATAAAAATATTTTCTATTGTCCTCATTTTTATTTTTCATTTTACGAGTATTCTTCGTAATTTACGTTAAACCTTTAAGCATTCTTCGTTTCTATAACGCGTTAACTTTTATTAAATAATAAGCCCTCATTTATATATGAAAATTTAAATATCCGCCAAATGTCGACTCTTTTATTTTATATTGAGCGTTTATTATTCGTGTTTACCGCTTATTTAATCGCGTAACTTTAAAAATATCGAATCTTAATAATACCCGCTTTTGCAAATTGTGAGATAAAGTTTTATTATAAAAAACTTCACCCCACCATGTATGATGTGTGACAGTCATATAGCAACCAAGATACACATTGAGTACCCAATTAGATTACTAAAACTATTGCCACCACATTTGCAAAAATTGCCACGTTTATACTCTAAATTAATAAATGGCAAAGCTACTAGGACATAGTGTACAAATCTTGAATCTAAGAAAATAAAAAGTAAAAAGAATGCTTACTACTTTACATAAGGATGCATAAGTAAGATATAAACAGATACATGATATTTAGTTTATATATGGCTCCTTTGTGTCAACGAATTAAAAGTAGAGCGGTGGTAATAGCATGGTATATTGGAAGGTCATGCAACATGAAGGTTGACAAGAAAAATAAGTAGCCTAAATGATAAAGATAATCGGTCGCATGATATATGTTCGAGGGTTATTTTTAAGAGTAGTATTTGTGATCGTTCATATACTCACGACGAATTTGTCAAGGTGATTTCATAGCCTCGCTTTTAATACTTTCATTATTTTATGAAACCCGCGAGGGGGATACATGCTACTTTTTTACGAATGGACGCAAGTGCTTGAACTGTATGATTATCATGTCATTATCATTTACACTAAGGAACACCATTGCCGCCAACAAGTCCCTTTTAGTCATGAACCGTTAATTACTTGGACCGACTGTACTGGTCGAGTAAACACGAATATTGTTAATAGATCTATTTGGGATTGACATCCCTGTCCGGGTAAGTCGCGCTTACTTGACCGACCAAACTGGTCAAACGGATACGTTGTATTTGAGAACTCTAGGTAATATGGCAAATTACCTACTAAGGGCAAACTTATCTGAACTCTGTTAACGTATCGGTTTCATGAGCTTAGTGCGATAACTGACACAATCTAACTTTGGGAACTGAATACTTGAAATCTTGTGGTCCACTGCTTTTACTTGCAAACCTATGAATTCACTCAACCATTGTGTTGATGTTTTAGCATGTATTTCTCAGGTACTCTGGTTTTAGAGAAGCTGGAGTATGGAGTCGCACTGAATATTTTAAGGGCAATAAAATACTGATTATCATTTTATGAAATTTTTGAAACTAATTAGTATAATATTATGGTTGGGACCTGCTTGTAAACTCTGATTTTAAATTATCGAATGAATTTAACTTTTTAAACGCCTCTTTTTGAGTCGTTTTCTGTAACTTATGTGTTGTGCTATGAAGTAATACTCCCAATGACCCTTCCGCTGCTATCCGATATTTGGGAGTGTTACAGATTGGTATCAGAGCACTTGTTATAGAGAACTAGGCCGTTTTTAAAACCTATACTATAACAGCTTTTTCGCTAAAATGATTTTATTGCCTTGAAAATCATCCGTGCGCGCTCATGCTACCCGAAAGCTTGTAAAATATGTATATTGGTATATATATTTTCTTTTCGCTAGTACGTTCATATGAAGGGTTTATTTATATAAACATCGAGCTAAGACATTGCGAGTGAAGGAATAGTCTTGTGAAAGTTTTTGATAACTTTTGTGATAACTATTTTATATAAACGTGAACTCACTGTCAAGTGCCGATTCCACTGGTTATTTATCTCCTGGCTCTGAGTTTGAATACTCGTCTTGTTCTTTGGAATCATATATGTTATTTCATAGACCACCATTGTAAATTCTTTCATTTGATTGGAATCATATATGTTATTTCATAGCACCTATTCCTTTTGAAACATGATTTATTGCGTTCCTTGACTTTCTTATCAAACCGGACGATTTAGAAGAATCATTCCACAAAGGAGATTATTTCTTCTATGAAACATTTGATTTGGTCTTGATCTCGTGCTTTGTGCAAACGATGCTTAGGTAGGCTAATTTATAATTATCTTGTTGAAACGAATTCGTCACTCGTTTGAACAAGAAAATTATAAATTACCGAACCATGAGTTTCTAAATCATAATTAGATGGACCTGACGAACCCATATAATTAACGATTTGTAAATGAGTGGGCTTAAGCACGTGGCAATAGCACAAACTCTTTCATTTTGGCTCGTAATCCGATTGTACTATTCATCCGTTATGTATCGCTATTCTAATTCGTATCGATATTATCTTATACGAATGACTATTTAATCTTCTAATATTTTTGATACATTTATATGGATTATTCCGAGCGTGTATCGACTTTTGTAAACTTAAAAGTACTCTCACCTTTTCTCGAACGTATCGTGAACATGTAAAACAACCGAACTCTAGGACAGAGTTCTTTTAAGGTGGTTAGACTGTAGTAATTCTTAATTTTCGGATCAATATTTATAACCTGATTTTTATTTATCATGTTTGTTTTTATATAAAAAAATATTGAATTCTCGGTTAATCGACAAGGTTATGGCATAACGTATCAAATAATGTCATTTATTAATTTATCGGTTGAGTCCATGCCCGTCATCAACCTTAAATATTCTCGTTATGACATAAAAATATTTTCTATTGTCCTCGTTTTTATTTTTTGTTTTACGAGTATTCTTCATAATTTACGTTAAACCTTTAAGCATTCTTCGTTTCTATAACGCGTTAACTTTTATTAAATAATAATCCCTCATTTATATATGAAAATTTAAATGTCCGCTAAATGTCGACGTTTTTATTTTATATTGAGCGTTTATTTTTCGTGTTTACCGCTTATCTAATCGTGTAACTTTTAAATTATCAAATCTTAATAATACTCGCTTTTGCAAATTGTGAGATAAAGTTTTATTATATAAAACTTCACCCCACCATGTATGATGCGTGGCAGTCATATAGCAACCAAGATACACATTGAGTACCCAATTAAATTACTAAAACTATTGCCACCACATTTGCAAAAATTGCCACGTTTATACTCTAAATTAATAAATGGCAAAGCTACTAGGACATAGTGTACAAATCTTGAATCTAAGAAAATAAAAAGTAAAAAGAATGCTTACTACTTAACATAAGGATGCATAAGTAAGATATAAACATATACATGATATTTAGTTTATATATGGCTCCTTTGTTTCAACGAATTAAAAGTAGAGCGGTGGTAATAGAATGGTATATTGGACGGTCATGCAACATGAAGGTTGACAAGAAAAATAAGTAGCCTAAATGATCAAAGATAATCGGTCGCATGATATATGTTCGAGGGTTATTTTTAAGAGTAGTATTTGTGATCGTTCATATAGTCACGACGAATTTGTCAATGTGAGTTCATAGCCTCGCTTTAATACTTTAATTATTTTATGAAACCCGCGAGGGGGATACATGCTACTTTTTACGAATGGACGCAAGTGCTTGAACTGTATGATTATCATGTCATTTTCATTTACACTAAGGAACACCGTTGCCGCCAACAAGTCCCTTTTAGTCATGAACCGTTAACTACTTGGACCGACTGTACTGGTCGAGTAAACACGAATATTGTGAATAGATCTATTTGGGATTGACATCCCTGTCCGGGTAAGTCGCGCTTACTTGACCGACCGAACTGGTCAAACGGACTCGCTGTATTTGAGAACTCTATGTAATATGGCAAATTACCTACTAAGGGCAAACTTATCTGAACTCTGTTAACTTATCGGTTTCATGAGCTTAGTGCGCTAATTGACACAATCTGACTTTGGGAACTGAATACTTGAAATCTTGTGGTCCACTGCTTTTACTTGCAAACCTATGAATTCACTCAACCATTGTGTTGACGTTTTAGCATGTATTTCTTAGGTACTCAGGTTTTAGAGCAGCTGGACTATGGAGTCGCACTGGATATTTTAAAGGCAATAAAATACTTATTATCATCCGATGAAATTTTTGAAACTGATTAGTATAATATTATGGTTGGGACCTGCTTGTAAACTCTGATTTTAAATTATCGAATGAATTAAACTTTTTAAACGCCTCTTTTTGAGTCGTTTTCGGTAACTTGTGTGTTGTGCTATGAAGTAATACTCCCAATGACCCTTCCGCTCCTGTCCGATATTTGGGAGTGTTACAAGATGCCACCTATTCAATATTCACTTTCTCGGAGTGAGAAAGTCCACAGAAATCGTGTTGATCTCCGTGACAATAAACGAAACTTCTTTTGAGAATAGTCTGAGTTAGATGGGGAGGGTTTGTGCATTACATCATCGGGTCCATGATGCGTCGTCTTCATGATGTGTTGACCCGAATTCTGCCTAAGTTGTATGGAGGGCTAATTTATTTTCACACTTTATCCTTACATTTATTTTTCATTCTTAAATCCCTTTAATGCTTACCAAGACGTCATTACTAGCACCTTGTTGTGATTGTTCCAGTGCTAGCATCAGTACTTAGTCGGCATTCAACTTCGTTCACAATCTACCTCATCTTTCCTAAGGCCTTCTAATAATCTACTAGATTGTCCCTGGGAAGATCCCTCTGGTTCTGGTTGGATCATAGGACTTAAACCTAACCACCCTTTTGACACCAATAACGCCATGGATTAAAGATGTTTTAGGTATTTGATCGTAGCCATAAGTGCTTGAGTCTTTAGATCACATTTAATCACATTTTCTCCCCTATCTCTAATATATAAAATCATTTGATATTAGAGATACGAAATTTGATTAAAATATATTTTGAAAAATAGTTTTGAAACTTTTCTAGAGAAGAATGTGTCAAACTAGCATGAAATTGTTTTGAATGCTCCACCGCAAAAATTGATCCAATTGAATTGTCATTACGTGGATATGATCCACATTCAACTTTTCAGGATAGGAGTTGTTGAACACACAATTTTTGAAAGATTTTGAATATCATTGAAAATTTCTTGAAAAAATTTGTGTTCACAAAACTACCTTATGGCGATTGATACCAATTGTTGTCCCATAAATATGATGATTAAACAAGAAAGAAATGTAGAAGATAGATGAACTCTAGAGAGAGAAAGTAGAGAGAGAAAAGAGAGAGAAGTGTGTAAAACTTATGGAATGTTAGATTAGAGGAAAATGAACAACCAACACCATTCCTAACATGCTAGGAAGGGTATTTATAGCCTTGCCTACATGTGGCATAATGGGCTATACTTTTGATTGGGTCAGGCTTGAATAAAATGCTTAGTACCTTGAAAGAGGCCTTTTAAGCTAGCCATCAAGCCCGTAATGTCACGACTATTTTAACTAACTATTACAACGTTCTAATAAATGTTACACTATAAACCTATGACCGAACATTCTTGTTTGACTTAATATTTTGAGGCTAACAAAGGGGGATGATGGTGAAGGGTTATACGTGAGGGGAAGAACTGATCGCAGGAATTCGCATCAGTCTAGGGGAAAGTCAAGATCGAAGTCTCGAGGTGGAAGACTCAAATGCTGTATTTGCTAATCTGAGGAGCACTTGAGAAGAGACTGTCCGAAGAATAATCGCAAGAAGTCAAAAGGTTACGTCAAGAAAGATGATCAACCAAGCTCCAGTGGTCCGATTTACGACGATCCTGAGGTGATGATGGTGATGAGTGCAGAAAGACTGCAAGATTGTGAAAGTCCCTTAATATGACAATTGTTGACCCTATAACTCGTATAACCACAAAAACACAATGAAATACTTTTCAAACGCGTAATGATTTATTAACTGTTATAAGCAAAGTATTACAAAGTGCTATGAATACACTCGTTGAATGACAATAAGAAATGAACCCTAGAACAAGTAAACTAGATTCGAGACTCAAGTTTACAAGGGAACCAATGAGACGCTGGTAGACAGCTGAGGGCTCAGTGGTTCCAAGAAATAACTTAGATAATTTATCCAAGCACAAGGTTTGGTTTTACTCTTCTTTCTCACTCCTATTTATAGTGGTACGAGGTTGCTTCCTTAGTGGGAATGGTTGATACGTGTCATCTTCTGAATGGAAGAGTACAACGTATTAAATGCATGTCCAAATCGAGACATACCTTTAAACAAATTTAGGTGAACAGTTCTGCCAACTGTTCATGTAACACCCCCAAATTTATACAACTCAATACAGCGGAAGACTAGTTGGTGTTACGGGATAGCACATTACTCACATCATAGACAACGCTTATAAGTCGCGTCGTTTTAATAATAAAGCATTTCCATTCATAAAAATCAAAGTTACATCGGTCCCAAGTCATATTATTTCATACAAAGTTTTACAAAGTATTTGAATGGAAAATGTTGTTTAAGTGCGGGCCATGAATTCTTGTCGTCTTCCCGAGAATTACCTTCAAGTAACTGAGATAAAACATGTTAAAAGAAACGGTCAGCGATAACGCCGAGTGAATTCATAGAGTTTAATATAATCCATCAATATAATATCAGTATAAAATTATTACTGAAAATCATTTTGTATAAATCTTTGTAATAGGCCATAAAATAGCCAAAGTCATTTTTATACAAATCCTTGTCGAAAATCATAATATAGGCATTTGCCTTAAAAATCATTATACGAGCCAATGTCGTAAAAACATCATACAATACGTCTTATGACGTTGTATAAAGTCAAATAAAAACCTTTATATGAATATGGTTATGAAAAACCAAAACACGAACATAATATCAATAGTATGACCCTGTATTGCTAGTCAGGCAATACATCGTAATTCGGTGCGTCTAGTAGTATTTCGTTAGTTTGGATTATTATAAGCCGCATGACATTGTTACCTTACTACAACAAACAACGGGTAGCTAGCCCGAAACTCATTTGCCCATCTAAATAAGCGTGTCGTCACAAAGGTCACGCTATGTAAATCTTCTCATACATAAATTCGCTTACCAATCAATGTGGCACGACGGGGATAAACCGTCAAGGCGCGAACTGGGGTGATCGTCCCCAAATAGTACTATTATATGCACAAGCGTCTACCAAATCTCGGTAGTTCATAATTCATGCTAATGGGACTTTTAGTGACATAACCTAACTTTAATAATCCATTTTATTTCATCTATCGGGTCCTTTAATCATTTATCGGGTCATACAATCATTCGGGTCCAAATCAATAAACAAACAATCGGGACAAAAGGTGTCCTATTTTATAAAAACTAACATGTTATCTCCCTCGCGGGTTTATAAAACATTTCATAAAATCATTTAAAAGAGTGCGAGGCTATGAACTCACGTTGATGTGGGAAAGCGGGTTGTCGGCAATTCGGACGTACGGTACGTGCTTCAATCACGGAAACCTATATAAATAATAATCGGTCTTAGACGTTTGTCCAATGACTTTATAAAAATAACAATTATGTATACATATGATGATTTTATATATATGATGATCAAGTGGGTTTACATATTCTCGTTTACTCATTTTAGCGTTATGTGTTGGTAACGTTTATACTAGTTTACTAGTTTTACCTATTTACGTGTTTTAGGTCCAATAAACTTATTATAAGTTCTTTAACTTGTATTAATCCATTTCATACTTGTATTATCAGTATTTGTACTTTACATGTTGAGCCCAAATGGGTTAAGCTATATAAGTTCTTTTTGTAAGTGTTTAACTTATTTAGTCCAATTATTAGTCCTATATGCTTACTTAGCTCGTTAATGTCCGTATGTCCTATAGTTCGGGTTTTATCGGTTTTTACTTGTATTAGATACTTACATATCAGTATATGACTTTTAAAAACTTTACATTAGACGGGTTTGATCGTCTAAGTTTTATTTGACGAAAAACGTTAATTTTACGGTAATAGCCGAAAAAGTCGTAAAAATCAAGTTTATAGTTTTTATAACTTATAAATATTATTCCACTACCATTTTTATAATTTATCCATTTATTTAACCTTATACATATTTATATAAATGAAATTCATAAGTTAATGGGTTTTAATTTCTCATTTTATACTATATAATTTGAGTGCTTATATAATAGTAATAAACATTAATTTTTCAAAATCTGATTTTTATTTTCATCTTCACCATTTTTAGCATATCTAGAGTTCTAAAATGAATTAGAAGCTCATTTTTGGATGGCATGAACTTCATATTATGTGCTACAATTAACTTAGCTATAGCTACTGCTCATTTTAAGTTTATCTATGCTTAACAGTCCCTACAAAACAGCTTATTCAGATTAGCACACTCATCTTGTTTTGATCATATCTCACTCATTATAATGATTCCATTGCATGGACAACTCTCACATGTGTACAAGACCCATAACTTAATGTAACTTTATTCTACTTCATCATTTTATCAGTCTAACATGTGGTTAGTTACTGTTTTTATACAGCCTACCATTTAAACAAGATTTACCCATTTTACATGTAGTTTGTCCATTTTTTTAAGCATGTTTATCAACACCAAATCCCCACACAATATTTTTAATCATCATTCATCATCATATACATATACATAAGAAAAAGAAATACAAGATTACATAATCAAAATAACAAGAGGATGGGAAGAACAATCTCTATACCACCAAAGTGATGAAAAGATGGGGTTGATGATGAACAAGACTTGGTTTTGGATAACCAATCTTATGAGATATCAACATCACTTATAGGATCACCAAGTATTTGTATATTCATCCAAAAATCAGCCCTTGTTCTTCATGAAAACTCCTTGAGAAATCAGCCCCAAACTCCCTTGAAAACTCCTTTTTACATGTTAAGATCACCTCCAATCTTTATAACTTCAATGGGTTTTCATCATATGTAAATTATACATATGATTTATGATTGAATCAAGATCAAATGGGGGTTGTTTTGGGTGAAGAGTGGACGAAAATGGGGAGAGAAAGAGTGTGTTTTTGGTGGTTTGCATGTGATGGAAATGAGGAAGTGGTTTAGGGAGAAATGGTTTTGATGTGGTAGCTTGTTTACAAAGTGGCTAGGACAAGTGTCCTAGCTTACTTTGTAAGCTTTGACACATATCAAATGTGTTGTCTTGTGTTAAACCATCCCATGTGTGGGGTGAGGCAAAACTTGTTTTGTCTCATCCCACTAATTTACGGGTACTCCTCGATTCTAGTTTCCTCGATTTGCGTGCCCTCGGGTCGTTTTACGAAAAACGTTTTTATAAATTATGAATCAACGGCACAAAACGAATCTAATAAAAATTGTTTCATCAAAATCGGAGTTCAAAAACGTAAGTACGTAATCCTAAGGTTTCCGGTTTAGTCGTAAAGGACGTTAAATTGTGCACGTAAGTCCTAATCTCTTCTTGTAAATTTGTGAGTTTATGAACCAACACAAATTTAAATTCTAAAATAATATTCACGAATAAATTTATTTTCCTAAAATGTCGAACTGTCACCAAAAATGGTGTATGTAAACGTAAGCACGTAACGTTGAATCCTCCGGTTTAGACGTAGTCGACGCTACTTCAAGACGTAAATCCAAATTACTTCCCAAAAATAAGTGAGTTCATATTGTAACATGAAAATAATGTTTTCAAATATATTTGAGAATAAAATATCAATCATAAATTGACGGATTGTCACAGCATTTACCCCTAAACAGGATCTTTGTCCTCAAAGATCATCTTACTACTCGCTTCTTATAGAGTTAAAGCCATGTGGGTATTTCCTCCACATTCGGTCTTTTCTCACAAGTGTAATCCATTATAATACGCGAGTTTCATCAAACATAACTACGGGAATAAGATCAGGCTTAATGTTGACTTACGTTCTCTATCCATGATATTCACGGGTTTTTGATGAATGCAACTTTTCGCTGATCTAAACTGCATTAAGGAATAGTCAGATTTTCACTTGATAGGCATTTTATCAAGTTCGATATACGAAACATAATTTATGCAGCTCTTGAAGTCCTAGGGTAGATCCAGCTTATATGCCTTTCAAACCAATCTTTTACATCATCTCAATGGTCCCATACAACGGGGACTTATATCGCATGATCTTTCAGATCATCAATTCATTTTTCCAAGGTTAAAAATTTTGGCATAACTTCGCTACCCATCTGGCACTTCAAGATCTACATTTTATATTCACATAACCTCTTGCCCACTACCGGCAGTCAATAATCAGATCCTAATTTCAACAATCATTTCAGATCTCGCGGGTCGGGTATTTTGTAAGGTTAGGTTCGCCATCATAGGAAACCTTAAACCTAAAAGACATGTCCAACTCACAATCGGTGTATGTCGGGTGTCTTTATCTCAACTCCTGCTTACAGATGCTCTAATATTTAGATCCTAACAAGATTCGATCTCGATCCTAATACGATATTTATCAATGATAATCCTTCTAAAGGAAAACGATTTTACAGTTTATTACCAAAGGTCAATCATTCAAACATAAAACAACACTTATAGTATTTTGTATCGTTACTTTACCTCGTCCCTTCGATTGGGGTGGTACATAGTACTCTCATCAAGGTTCGTTCTCAATGACTTCTGAGCAAATCTCTAGAAATTCGATGCGAAACGGGGATCTTGAAAAGGACGTTTGATACAGGCACACTATGTTTACATAACTCTTTTGAATTTATCATTAACGGGAATGATATTAGCAGATTTGGTCAGTCTGTCGACGATGACCCAAATCAAATAAAGTTCAGATGATGACCTTTGCAATAGCTAGACGTTTACTAATGTATGAGGCGATGTCTGCCTTCATAATTGCCATCAGTACAATTTCTTTAGACAAAGATACTTTTAGTCATAATTGACATAAATAGAATACTTATACTTACAAATTCCAACAGAACTATATCTCACAATCCTTCATATTTAGACAATCACAAGTGGTCTTTTATACATCTAACGCCATCGGCTTCTCAGTTCTAATGGTTCACATTAGCCGCGAACCACTTTTATTATCTATATTATCCTTTTTATAAGTATTGTTTATTTTTATATTGTTTGGCAATTTATTTTGCACCTTCATTATTAAGGAACACATCCTAATTGGTTTTTTTTATATTTTCTACATAATGTGTCAGTATCTATATTCACTCTTCCTGATGAAATAAATATCATAACCGTATTTATTCAGGAATTATTCCTTCACATTTCTATGTTTTAGTTTCGTCTCAACCTTTATTTTTATCAGTTTTGCTTAATCCGACCTTTAAAGCGTCGATAATTATTACAACTAATTAAATAATAAATATTTAATTTGTATGAAGCATGACGTAAAAATATTAATTTTATTAGTTCGACCAATTATAAAAATGTTCAAAATAAATTTGAATTTAATTAACAAGATTTTTGTTGATTTATCGAAAATATTAAATAAGATCCGTATATGTTCGAAAAACCTTTTTTTATACTTTGGTCAAAGTTTTCTTAGTTGAAAAGCAAAAATTATCGTTTCAAATTTCAAGTCATGATTTAAAAGGTTTCCTCAATCCCTCTTAGGTTGTCTTGAGATATACACAAACATTTACCCCTAAACAGGAGTTTAGTTAAATGATTTGTGTATAAGGGAATAATCCCTTAAAAATCCTTTGTTAAAACATTTGTCAAAACATATTTGCACTTTTCTTTTTAGTAATACTCAAAGTCTTAAATGACTTCTAATTTTTGAAGAGTCAATTTATATTCCATTATCTATTAATCACACGGTTAAATCATGTAAAGGATCAAGTCTTTAATCACATGTTAATTATTCAAGGTACAGGTTTTTATTTCTCAGTCATCTAAGGGCAATCTATTAATAATTATTAACTCATTCTTATTCTTATAAACAAACAAATGGTCGTTAATGATCACGAGCATGAATTTATCAAATTACAGCCTACACACGAGATTCACCAAATTTATGAATGCTACATGTGTATTAGTCAATCCAAACGTCACCATGTGAAACTCATAATGTTCATTACAAGTACCAGATGTAATGATTGGAATACATAATCTTTTTCGCGGATGCGAAGTTGATGATAACCATGCTGTGGATCAAATCTTTAAAACATACACTAGAACCTTGTAAATGATCGAACAAATCCTCCATTTCGAGTTATGGATATCGTTTTCGATTGTCAATTTACTCAGTTCACAGTAATCTATAAATATAAGTAATGATAACACCATAGCTTTTCATGATGACGAGCTCGGTAGAATAAAATCTTTCTCGGACAACTCTCTCAGTTGTACGGTAATTCCTTAAATTCAGATGGTGCCGACGTACAGTGCACAAGTCGCAAGTGTAGCACCGGAAATATAATCATTACCAATTTCAACTTGCTTTAATGGCGAAAGTCTAGGTAATTCACCAACAAATACTTACTTAAAGTTTCAGATAATAAAAACATCTTTTAATAAAGTCATATTAGGTTCTTTATAGATTATAATATTTATGACTAATTCACAACCATTCATGGTATAATTTCAAGTCTAAATGCAGGATATGGTCGTCATCACTTTTGATAATCAACATCTTATTATTTAGGGGAATTCTATTCGAGTTCCCATCGATTAAGACAATGTCGTCATGTCATAATCAATCAATCCATTCTACTGGCACTATTAACTTTCCAGTTTCATTGTCGTCGATAAGATGTGAACTTCTCAAAAGACTAATAATAACTCATAATCCTTTACAAGTTCAAGGATATATGGAGACACAACTACCATTAAAAGAGTAAGGTCAACGCATAATCTACGCGAGAGAATTTCAAATCAGATACAGATGAAAACATTTAATGAATATGAATATATTCCATGTTTTCATAATTTGAGTACGCATTCGAAAGCTCCTCAGATCGTTACCCAGGTCATTCAAATGAAATCAAATCAAAAGAAATGATAGGAACGTCGATACATCCAGTCGGGTATCAACACTCGGTAATCAGATACTTTTCCAAAGAATCTCACCATGGGAGAATTGGACAAGAAGGGAATATCAATTGTCAATTAAGACAATATATATAGATGAGTAAATTCGACTCAGAAGAATAAATAGTATGGGCACATATGTAGGTGTCCCTATCAATATGTCCCTATTTTTCACTTCTTACAGATCTCATAAAAATTAATCTTTCACAACTTCAACGAAAATGTAGTGTTTATTAATCAATTTTATGGTGACTACTAATCAGTCTTGCATGGTCCCTTCTAAATTGTATGTAGGCGCGCAACTATATACAATTTCAAGATTAACGATGCAATACTCAGTTCGTCAAAAATTTTATATCATGTTTATAATAAAAACATTTTCATGCTTAATTCTTAAATAAGAATCAAGAATAAATTTACAAAGATTTTCTTTGTTATGAAAATAATTAAGTTTCCAAAGCGTCTCATAAACAACTTCATTTTGATATCAATCACTTATAAATCTCACTTTGAATAATCCTTATTGTGATGAAAAATAAATTTCTCAAAGGATACCATTTTAACTTTATAAAAACAATGTGTGATCTGCAAAGGAGTGATGAAGAGTGGTTCACCAAGAACTAACTACGATATGCTAGGAAATGAGCTTTGGCCAAATAATCATGAGGTTCATGACCTCGATGGCGCTAAAAAAGAATAATTCACAACGTAACTCAATTCGAGATGAGTACTTGTTCAATGGTTGCATCACTAATGCGAGCATTAGGAAGAAGCAATAAAAGATAGATAACATCGATACATGTAGGATTTAGCAATCAAAGGTAGTCTTTTCATTAATCACAAACAAGTCAAAATTGTACCGTAACACATTATGTGTCACTATGTCATACAATTCTCAGAACTCATCCTACCAACTGATGTCACAGTTAAGTTAGGGATTATTTTTAAAAGATACCACAATGAATACTAATCTACAAGAGTCATTAGGTGTCTCACCTGTCCCGAAAGATCCATCGGTCCCAAATCAGAAGAAGATTTCTTCAATTTATTTATTGGACACTGGGCATCCTCGTCATTGGACAATGGCCTAGGAACAACCTTTAACACAAACTAACAATCATTTAAAACCTTATAATTCAATCATATGACTTAGTAACTTCCTCTTATCAATCTCATATTCCATACAAGTTAAGTTTTACTTTATTCAAATTTCAACTACTTTTATACTCAATTCGATATCCTACCTTATTTTCCAATACTTTCAGCCTTATTTATAAACCTTAAAAGGGCAATAAAAGCTCGATATGATCAACACTTCATTTCCAATCCTATAGCTCTTACAACAATAGTTATCAAATGAGTCACTAGTATGAAATGACTCGATCAGTCAATTAGACTTCTCGGAAAGGTACTAGTGGCATGAGGCTTTTGGGTAATGATTCCAATGACAGCCTCAAGTGCAACATTCACCCTTTCGATTTCAAATTTAAGAATTGGATGACAACGAATCAGATGACATCTTTCTAGGTGGTAACGTTTTGTCAAACTCCACTCTAAAAGGAAAGATCGTCATGACATCGATATCAGATTTAATCTCGCCAATTCTTTTTCAATATCGCAATCAACTAATATCTACGTTTCTACGAATATCAACCATTTGTTGGGATCATAAATATCCACAACTTGGTTTAGATCTAGGATAGCTATAATTCCTACGAGAATAGCTTCGATTAATTTACTAGGGGATTTAGGGTTTCTTGTGACAATCTACGTCGTATAAATACCTCGTATAAATATCAAAATAATCATCAAACAATCATGTAATAAAATTACATCCTATATATATATAATCCAAGTTATATATATATATATATATATATATATATATATATATTAAAATAACACTTCTCAGTCTGGCCTTGTCGGTAACTCGGGAATTCTTCGGCACCGTTATAGTCAAAAGATTTTTAGACATTTTGTGAAAAATGTTTATAGTTAAAAGATTTTGAAATATTTTATTCAAAACCATGGTTTTAAAAATCTTTAGTTCTCTATAACGAGAGCTCTGGTACCAAACTGTAACACCCCCAAATTTATACAACTCAATACAGCGGAAGACTAGTTGGTGTTACGGGATAGCACGATACTTACATCATAGACAACGCTTATAAGTCGCGTCGTTTTAATAATAAAGAATTTCCATTCATAAAAAATCAAAGTTACATCGGTCCCAAGTCATATTATTTCATACAAAGTTTTACAAAGTATTTGAATGGAAAATGTTGTTTAAGTGCGGGCCATGAATTCTTGTCGTCTTCCCGAGAATTACCTTCAAGTACCTGAGATAAAACATGTTAAAAGAAAAGGTCAGCGATAACGCCGAGTGAATTCATAGAGTTTAATATAATCCATCAATATAATATCAGTATAAAATTATTACTGAAAATCATTTTGTATAAATCTTTGTAATAGGCCATAAAATAGCCAAAGTCATTTTTATACAAATCCTTGTCGAAAATCATAATATAGGCATTTGCCTTAAAAATCATTATACGAGCCAATGTCGTAAAAACATCATACTATACGTCTTATGACGTTGTATAAAGTCAAATAAAAACCGTTATATGAATATGGTTATGAAAAACCAAAACACGAACATAATATCAATAGTATGACCATGTATTGCTAGTCAGGCAATACATCGTAATTCGGTGCGTCTAGTAGTATTTCGTTAGTTTGGATTATAATAAGCCGCATGACATTGTTACCTTACTACAACAAACAACGGGTAGCTAGCCCGAAACTCATTTGCCCATCTAAATTAGCGTGTCGTCACAAAGGTCACGCTATGTAAATCTTCTCATACATAAATTCGCTTACCAATCAATGTGGCACGACGGGGATCAACCGTCAAGGCGTGAACTGGGGTGATCGTCCTCAAATAGTACTATTATATGCACAAGCGTCTACCAAATCCCGGTAGTTCACAATTCATGCTAATGGGACTTTTAGTGACATAACCTAACTTTAATAATCCATTTTATTTCATCTATCGGGTCCTTTAATCATTTATCGGGTCATACAATCGGGTCATACAATCATTCGGGTCCAAATCAATAAACAAACAATCGGGACAAAAGGTGTCCTATTTTATAAAAACTAACATGTTATCTCCCTCGCGGGTTTATAAAACATTTCATAAAATCATTTAAAAGAGTGCGAGGCTATGAACTCACGTTGATGTGGGAAAGCGGGTTGTCGGCAATTCGGACGTACGGTACGTGCTTCAATCACGGAAACCTATATAAATAATAATCGGTCTTAGACGTTTGTCCAATGACTTTATAAAAATAACAATTATGTATACATATGATGATTTTATATATATGATGATCAAGTGGGTTTACATATTCTCGTTTACTCATTTTAGCGTTATGTGTTGGTAACGTTTATACTAGTTTATTAGTTTTACCTATTTACGTGTTTTAGGTCCAATAAACTTATTATAAGTTCTTTAACTTGTATTAATCCATTTCATACTTGTATTATCAGTATTTGTACTTTACATGTTGGGCCCAAATGGGTTAAGCCATATAAGTTCTTTTTATAAGTGTTTAACTTATTTAGTCCAATTATTAGTCCTATATGCTTACTTAGCTCGTTAATGTCCGTATGTCCTATAGTTCGGGTTTTATCGGTTTTTACTTGTATTAGATACTTACATATCAGTATATGACTTTTAAAAACTTTACATTAGACGGGTTTGATCGTCTAAGTTTTATTTGGCGAAAAACGTTAATTTTACGGTAATAGCCGAAAAAGTCGTAAAAATCAAGTTTATAGTTTTTATAACTTATAAATATTATTCCACTACCATTTTTATAATTTATCCATTTATTTAACCTTATACATATTTATATAAATGAAATTCATAAGTTAGTGGGTTTTAATTTCTCATTTTATACTATATAATTTGAGTGCTTATATAATAGTAATAAACATTAATTTTTCAAAATCTGATTTTTATTTTCATCTTCACCATTTTTATCATATCTAGAGTTCTAATATGAATTAGAAGCTCATTTTTGGATGGCATGAACTTCATATTATGTGCTACAATTAACTTAGATATAGCTACTGCTCATTTTAAGTTTATCTATGCTTAACAGTCCCTACAAAACAGCTTATTCAGATTAGCACACTCATCTTGTTTTGATCATATCTCACTCATTATAATGATTCTATTGCATGGCCAACTCTCACATGTGTACAAGACCCATAACTTACTGTAAATTTATTCTACTTCATCATTTTATCAGTCTAACATGTGGTTAGTTACTGTTTTTATACAGCCTACCATTTAAACAAGATTTACCCATTTTACATGTAGTTTGTCCATTTTTTAAGCATGTTTATCAACACCAAATCCCCACACAATATTTTTAATCATCATTCATCATCATATACATATACATAAGTAAAAGAAATACAAGATTACATAATCAAAATAACAAGAGGATGGGAAGAACAATCTCTATACCACCAAAGTGATGAAAAGATGGGGTTGATGATGAACAAGACTTGGTTTTGGGTAACCAATCTTATGAGATATCAACATCACTTCTAGGATCACCAAGTATTTGTATATTCCTCCAAAAATCAGCCCTTGTTCTTCATGAAAACTCCTTGAGAAATCAGCCCCAAACTCCCTTGAAAACTCCTTTTTACATGTTAAGATCACCTCCAATCTTTATAACTTCAATGGGTTTTCATCATATGTAAATTATACATATGATTTATTATTGAATCAAGATCAAATGGGGGTTGTTTTGGGTGAAGAGTGGACGAAAATGGGGAGAGAAAGAGTGTGTTTTTGGTGGTTTGCATGTGATGGAAATGAGGAAGTGGTTTAGGGAGAAATGGTTTTGATGTGGTAGCTTGTTTACAAAGTGGCTAGGACAAGTGTCCTAGCTTACTTTGTAAGCTTTGACACATATCAAATGTGTTGTCTTGTGTTAAACCATCCCATGTGTGGGGTGAGGCAAAACTTGTTTTGTCTCATCCCACTAATTTACGGGTACTCCTCGATTCTAGTTTCCTTGATTTGCGTGCCCTCGGGTCGTTTTACGAAAAACGTTTTATAAATTATGAATCAACGGCATAAAACGAATCTAATAAAAATTGTTTCATCAAAATCGGAGTTCAAAAACGTAAATACGTAATCCTAAGGTTTCCGGTTTAGTCGTAAAGGACGTTAAATTATGCACGTAAGTCCTAATCTCTTCTTGTAAATTTGTGAGTTTATGAACCAACACAAATTTAAATTCTAAAATAATATTCACGAATAAATTTATTTTCCTGAAATGTCGGACTGTCACCAAAAACGGTGTATGTAAACGTAAGCACGTAACGTTGAATCCTCCGGTTTAGACGTAGTCGACGCTACTTCAAGACGTAAATCCAAATTACTTCCAAAAAATAAGTGAGTTCATATTGTAACATGAAAATAATGTTTTCAAATATATTTGAGAATAAAATATCAATCATAAATTGACGGATTGTCACAGTTCACCTTTTGTCCCACTAGGTCGTACTAGGCTTTATCTTGAATCTATTGTTTTGTCCCGCTCAAAACACTTGGTAGATTCTCCCGCCTAAACTATGAAGGTTTGGACAAGCTTTGCTTATGTCAGACTTCTAGGGTTCCTAAGTGATCTCTAAGTATTGTCAACTCAGAGATCCTTGAACACCAACACATTCCTTCTACATCCCAGCTATCCATAATCGCTGGTGAGTATGACTTTAGATTATCTTCGACTTCTCTGAAGTTGTCTTTGACTTGAATGTTCCTGGTGTGCCAGCTGAGGCTTTTCCTTCCACTAGTCTGGTCTCTGTCGCTGGTCCTCTCAACGATCAGTAACACTTAGTCTAATTTAAATAAACCTAGACTGGGCCATATTTAAAACTTTCATTAGCCTAACAATCTCCCCCTATTTGTTTATAAAATATACTAAGTCTAAAATTATTGTAAGTGAGTATACAGCTTCTTCTTACACATAATTTAACAAACACACCTCCGAGTTTTATTAAACATAAAGAACCTAGTCTATTACAAGAACACCCAATGGTGTAGACATAAATAAAATAAAAGGTTCTTCGGCGATTGAGGCCTTGATCACAGATTCTCTGAGCTTCAACTTTGTCACTCCTAGAGTTAATGATCAGCTCAACTTCAAACTCAAAATCATCAGCTAATTTGCAGTTCCTTAGGATGCCATGTTTGAGTTTGATGAGTTATATATTTGACGCCACATGTAGTTCATTCATCCGCTGAAAGCAGTACTAACAATTACCATTCATGAAGACCATTCCTGTCTCTGGTTCAGAGTATACTTGGCCACCCACTGGTTTAGTGATCTCTTTGGAAAGTACCAAGTTTCTGTGCATTCCATCTACAACAATATTCTTAGTGACCAGCTTTTCTACTAGAGGCCCCATTTGGGTTTTCCTTTTTCTTTGTCCTTGAGAGGGTTATTGTTGTGATAGTTGAGGAGGCAGAGGTACCTTCAGCTTCTTTGTAGTGTCTCTTACCCAATTCAACTTAGCTTGAATGTTTTTCATCATTTGGGCAGCACCAGGCCCAGTCTTCTTTTGGGCAAGAGACAGCATTTCTAACCATTCAGAGAGGCCCAGATCTCTGAGTTTAAAGTCACTGAAGACTTTATAGTTGGTCAGTTGGTTTTTGCTGTATAAGATCATCACTACTCTTTTGTCTTTGTCAGTGTAACATGCGTATTTTGTGATTTGACCAGGCTCTGCTCTTTGGTCCACAATTCTCTCATATTCCTTTTGAAGATTGCTCCTTTTAACTTCAAGTTCTTTGAGCTTGTTCTACTGAGCTTCCTTTACAGCTAGAGAGAGTAGTTTGTTCAGAGCTTCTTTGCTTTTAATTTCAGCAGCTCTAATGTTTGCCAACCTTTTTTGTTCCAAGATTTGAGGCTTTTCCTGCTCTAGGGTTAGTGGTGGTTCATCAGCACTTTTAAATTTATTTAAGTCAGAGTGCTTGGCTGTGGATCCACCTTCTTCTCGGAGGGAGTGCAGGGTTGTTTCAGGTACCTCAGTGGCAATTCCTTTTCCCTTGTCCTGTGCTACCTCGGTGATGGGGTTGAAGGATTTGATGGGTTTTGGTGTTGGGTTCACTTTTGAGGGTGCTGGTTGTTTAAGTGATTGCTCCCCCTTAGGTGGAGCAGTGTTTGCATCTTCGTCATAGGTGGAGGTTGCTGAATTCTCCCTCTCGTGCATAGCGCCGGCAGAAGCTGTGCCTGATCCGGGTTTGAGGAACTTAACAAATTCTTGATGAACAAATAAGCATATTTCTTTGAGTTCTGCCTGTAATAGCTTTGGAAGAAGTTGTCTGGAAGGCTCAGATGCCTTGGCAATAGCAACAACATTGTGTTTGACAGCGGCGGTGAGGACTGATGGTATGTATTGCTGAAGACTCTAGTTTAGAACTGTTGGGAGGTGAGTTTGCAAGGCATTTCCCAGCAGTTGCGGAAGCAGTGCAGTCATAGAGGATTCCACAGATGAAGTTAGTGAAGTCTCTAGGGTGGTGGTGAGTTCCTCAGCAACATGGGTGAGTGTTTTTAATTCAGAGAGGATGACATCATTTGTGACTTTAGGGTTGGTTTTACTGATGTTTCCCCTATTGACCCATAGATCCTCAGCGGCTAGTTCCTGAACATCTTTTATTCTAGGAACATGAACAGGCTTGAGGTTTTGTAAATGTTCTAAGTGTTTCATTGCCCCCAGTTCCATGACATCGGGCAAGGTAAGGAAGGGAATTGGGGTTTGTGTATAGAGCCTCTGGTCCAATAGCTGCTTGGCAGCCAGTTCTTGAACATTTTCTATTGAAGGGAAAGAAATGGGTTTTAATTCGGATGTGACTTGGTCATCATCAGCATCCATATCAGCATAGCCTGAAATGGTCAGGTCATCTTCAATGATAAAGACCTCATCTTCTGGCATGGAGTCAATGTCTGACATGGCATCCAAATCAATGTGGGGGCTTCAACATTATCATCACCAGCAATAGAATAGGCATAATCATTTTGTTGTTCTTCATGAAGATTATGAACCTGTTATGACATTTGTTAGTAACCAGTGTGAAATAAATATGAAGTTATGGGTCGCCATTCGCTGCCCCTAGGAAAGTTGGGTGTGATTATCCAGCCCCCTAAGGATTTCTCCCTAGGACTCTTTTAGTGTGAAACAGATATGTTGAAGGGTCGCCATTCGTTGCCCCTAGGATAGTTGGGTGTGATTATCCAGATCCCCCATAAGGATTACTCCTTGGGACTCTTGATATGTGAAAATTATGTGGTGAATGGTCGCCGTTTGCTGCCCCTTGGATAGCTGGGTGTGATTATCCAGCCCCCCCTGAAGGATTGCTCCTTAGGGACTCTTTTAATTGTGAATTGATGGAAGTTAAAGGTCGCCTTTTATCGCTGCCCTTAGGAAGACTGAGGGTCATTATTCAGTCCCCCCAAAAGAATAAATTCCTTGGGACTCTTTTAGTTGTGACATAGTTGAAGGTAATGGTCGCATTTTATCGCTTCCCCTAGGAAGACTGAGGGTGATTATTCAGTCCTCCCAAAAGAATAAATTCGTTAGGACTCTTTTCATATGAGCGGACCCAGACACCACGTGAGGTGCAGAGACTCTGGCTCGGGACCTAGAATGCTCAAGTTGTTATGGAAAAGAGCATAGTCCAGAGGGTGAAGGATCATCAGGGTGTGTTATGAGCACAAGTGAATCATATCCTTGTGTTAAGACAGAGTGGACAGATAATCCTAAGAGTTCTAGGTGCTACACAGACACTCTATGGGTTGAGGCAAACCCTAGAACTTCATCGATCTCTCCTACAGAATGTTGAGAGTGATTGTATGGGACCTCCAAGAGAATAAAAATGGCAAACTAATACCTGAGAGATATCAGCGTGAAGAAGGTTCTTAGTCATCTCTGCTGACAGGGAGACGCAAGACTCTGGTTGTTTGTCAGTGGCAGGCTCTTCAACCACATCCTCTAGAGAAGGGGATGGGTTCTTCTTGGTCTTCTTCGACTTGGAAGGATTAACATATGGGGTTTTAGAGGAAAGGGGATGTCTTTCCTCTTCTTCTTCTTTTCCTTGGGCGCCATAGGCTGAGAAGTGGACTACACAGAGGTCTTGGATAAAGACTTGTCAGTTTGTCGTTCAGCATTAACCTCATTGTGAGGGATCAAGGGCTCTCCATCAGCAGTGAGTAACCCAGCAACCTGCATCATATGCCTGCTGAGAGGCACTTCATCCTCCAATGGAGTCTTCAGTGAGGATGGAGTGATACGATAGGGAGAGAAGGAGTGAAGTTCATCATTTGTGTAGGTTTCACCAAGCATATCCTCTATAAGGAGAGAGAGAGATATCTTGTGTATCAGATGGTGGCCAGTCGATTCTTCTTCCCTTTGTTTTCCAGCTTTGCAATGAGGTCAATGTAAAGTATGTGGGCGATCCCTATATCTTGCCCCTAAATTAAGCTGTAAGCAATAGCTTGCTGAGCACCATTAAGCTGATCATGTGACCCCTGGTTTCCTCCAAGACATTTCACAATGTACAGCATCAGCATCCTCCAGATGGGTGAAAAGTAACTCACTTTGATCAGTGATTTGTTTTGGAAGCCTTGGGCGGTGAAGGGTTTGTCATCGTCTTCATGAGGACGAAGGGTAGCCAGAGCCTTCTTCACAGTGGCGCTGGCGGGCACAACGGACATGCCTTCATTGACTGGAAGTCCAATGACTTTGGCAAAAGTGTAGAAATCAAAAGTGAGGGGTTGTGGATGTGTGGAAAGGTTGAAGGTGATGTGTGATGAGGTTTGATCAACTTCGACGCTGTACCAAAACTCCCTCAAGTATTGTTGGTAGCATGTGGAAGGTTCCCTAGTAATGACTTCGAAAATGGTGGAGTTCTTGAGGAAGGATAACAATTGAGGAGTCCATTGATGTTGGGAATAAAATATAGCCAAGACACTTGGACGCTAACAAGAGCAATTTGGACGTTGATAAGAAGAAATCAAGCGTTGACAGGACAAGCGTTGACAGGAAGAAGTCAAGCGTTGATAAGAAGAAGTCAAGCACTGATAGAAGACTTAGTCTACACGTTGTAGGTTTCTAGTATGTTTCTAAGTAAAGATATGATCGACAATGTATTTCTTATGTTTATCTTTACCAAGAATAGCTGATACGTAGACTCTTGTACAAGGTTCCTTAATATATAAAAGGAGGCCTTTGGGTATTGTTTTTCATATAATTTTTCATAAGTTTTACACTTTCATTGTATCCAAGTTCGATTAATCAATCAAAGTGAAAGTTTGGTTTAACTTTTTTGTGTGTTCTTGTTTAAGTATTAATTTCGCATAATACTTGAATTGTTACATATAAAAAAAAGTTTCTCTACGTGTTTAACTTGATTTAATCTCGTTTACACAAGCTAAATCGATCTGAGTTTGGGATCAACAAGTGGTATCAGAGCTTGTTGAGAAACTTTGATCTAAAGAACACAAAAATCCTAAATCGCCAAAAACCCTAATTTTCAAGAAACCCTAAAATTCAAACAACATGTCTACTCCAGAGTTAACCTCCTCCTCCTCAATCCCTAACATCAAAATTCCCATGCTAGACTCATACAACTTTGAGCTGTGGAAGTTAACTTTGAGCAGTATCTTCAAATCCATGACCACACCCTATGGGAAATTCTTGAATATGGAAACACATTCAATAAGGCTGGCAAGATTGCAGTTGCTATCCTGGCAAGATCAACTCCAGGATCTACTGAAGAGGATCGAAAAGAAAAACTTGAAGATGGAAGAGCTGTCTCAGCTAAGGACATAGCAAAGAGAAGGAATGACATGAAAACCCTAAGTATCCTCAAACTTTCTTAGGGACAAGCCAATCAGCACAAGTATAGAGGCTATGATTCTGTAAAAGATCTTGGGCAACCCTTCAAGTTGCTTATGGTGGTAATGATGATACTGCCTCAGAGAAAAAGAAGCAACTCTTGCATGAGTATGTTGTATTTAAAGCCCTTCCCAATGAAAAGCTAAGTGGAGTGAGAAGCAGACTTATTGACATTACAAGCAAGTTGTCATTCATGGGAACAGTGCATGATGATGCTGATATCATCACCACTTTCCTTAAAAGTCTTGGTGATGCGTGGAAGATTGAAGCAAGGTCTAATGATTGCTAATAATACTCACAAAAGTTCCACCTTTGATGACGTTTATAACAAGTTGAGGCTTGTAGAAAGCGAATTCCTTTTGGATAAAGGAAGTAAGTCTACCAATGGTAATATGGCCTTCTTCTTACATGCACCATGTTACTGGATCACCTTGTGTCAACGCTGGATCAAGCTTTGTCAGCGCCTCATATTCAAACGCTAACACATACAATGTTGACTCACCAAGAGTTAAACCTGCTGGTATTGATCTAGATACTGTTTGTGCATACATTGCTTCATTGCCCAATGTTTCAGTGATTACATATGAGGACCTTGAGCAAATTAGTGATGGGCATTTGGAGGAGATGGATATAAAGTGCAATATGGCTCTTGCAAGTATAAGGGCAAATAGATGGAATCGAAGATTCAAGAAGAAGATGACTTTTAATGCTAAGGACACAGCTAGATTTGATAAATCCAAGGTTAATTGTCATCGAATGGGATACTTTATAAGAGAGTGCAGATCTCCAAGAAGATCTGATGCTGGAAGACCCTCAAGCCAAATCATCAATGTAATACCAGTGAAAGTGTCGTATGATGCTAAGTTATTGTCTCAAGAGCTGTTCAGTATGAGCATCTCTCATAAGTTGTGGCTCACTTGTGGATGTGATATCCCGAGCCCAACGTCAATTATTTAATCCTATTTTACGTATATTTTTGAAATTTTTAAGAATTTTTTTCGTGGATTTATTTGACGGTTTAAGTTGAAACCAACGTTTACGGTCGTAATTTAACGTTTGACGATTTAAGAAGAACCGATGACGACTATGATACCGACGGATGCCCAAAAATTTACCTTTTATTATCGATTGATCGATATTTGAGTTTTTCGAGATTTTTATTTTTATTACGTGTTATGTCGAGTCGGAACCGTGTGTATATTCGTTTTGTGTGCGTGTTAACATTTGGAAAGTAATTTTGTGAAACCCGACTCCCGTAAATTTTCCAAAACCGACTAGTGAGTCGATTCCCGCTCTTTAAAAAGGTCGTTTAAAAATAAGGCCAAAAGAAAGCCCATTTGACAAAACAAGCCCCTCAAATTTTTACAAAATGGGAGAAACTAAAAACACACAAACAAACACATCAAAATTTTTCCATCCTCTCTCCCCTTTTTCTTCTTTGGCCGTCGGCCTCCACCCCAAAACCACCACCAATTTTTTTTTTCTTTTGATTTTGAACAATCCAAGCCTAGACCACCTCCTAATTAATCTTGGTAAGTGTTCTTGTGTACTCAATTTCAACATGCATTAACATTAATTTTTCAAAAATTAAAGGTTTTTCAAAAACATGTTTTGATGAAATTAAATCGTTAATTTATTTAATTGGTGATTGGGAAATGTTAATAAATCCATAAAACAAGATGGGGTATATGTCTTTGGTGTTCCACAGCCCCAAAACCCACGAAATGTGGGGGTGTTTGGTGGGTTCATGGTGTTTGATGAATTGTGTTCTGGGGTTATGTTTTTAGTGATGTTTTTGATGTTTTTAAATGGTTAGAACCTATTGCATGTATAATTTATGATTGGGTTTTGATTAAGGTTTGATGTTCTTGGTAGCATAGGCTGTTTGGGATGATTGGATATGGTCATGAGTGGTTAAGTAAGGGCTAGGTGTCGTTAGAATGTATTGGAAACAGGTTTTGAAATGATTTTGAAAAGGGTATTTTAGATCAGAAACTTTAGGGGTATTTTTCGTGGTTATAATATTAAGTCCAGGTCCATATTATAGGATATTGTTTTAGAGATTTGTCTTAGCTTCGTTTCGGTATAAAGTAGAGCTTACGACTCCAAACGAGTCAAAAGTTATGATATTTTGAAAGTTCGTGTACCGGGAGATGAGAATCAACACAATCCGAATTTGTGTTTGGTTTTGGGTCAAATCCTGGGGACCATAGATAGAGTTTGGTAAATGATTGAAAGTGGATTTTTGGTTTCAAACCTGAACTTGTGAGTCTATTTTTAGACTTAGGTGTTGTATCGGTCAATGATTTATTTTAAATGGGTCAAACAAGTCCAACATGGTCAAAGTGCAAAATCAGTCCTAAATGTGTACGTTTAGAAATGTGATGTGTAACGATTCATAGAAGTGAAAACTTTTCATGGGAATAAATATGGGTTTTATACATATCATGAGGTATTTTTGTGAATTTTCTTGAACTTTATACAAGTGCTTAAGTCGTAGAAAACAGCCCGTACATTCGGTATGTACCGGCAGAATTGTAAAATGAGTAATAGTTTTAATAAAGTATAAAAATGGTTCGAGTCTAGTAACAACTACTTGTTTGGTTTTGGCGTGAGTTTTCATAATCATTGAGTGTGTTTTCACATGAGTGTGTTTAGTACAATAATGTACACGAAGTATTGATTTGGTTTACGTACCTTGATTTTTAGGTCAAGTGTTTGATTTTCCCGGGCATCCACGTCGTTAGTGACGTTTCTCGTTACGTCTTCGCTAGAACCACTACTACTACGCAAGGTGAGTCTATAGCCTCGCTCTTTACTTATTTCAAATGTTTTTACCCGCGAGGGGGATACATGCTATTTAAATGAAAATGAACATAAGTCATGAATGATTGTTGGACCTGAATGTTGCCTTGAATTGTGTTGAGTACCTAGTTGCAAAAGGCCCTAAATTCATGAACTATTAACTATTGTCTTGCCCTTGTGTGGGTTGGAAATAGCCGCTTATACAAAGTGATAGTACTATAGGGTTGACGACCCTATCCGAGACGAGGGCTAGTACGTTGGGTACCCCTGCGGACGGATAATTTGTTATAAGAGATAAGGTATAATTGCAACTGATGCCTTTAGTAGGGGCACTGGTTTCATCTGAATCACGCCGGTAATTAATCCGCGGGTGGTTGAGTTAACGGATTAGTGTCATGAGCTTAAACACAATTGTCATAACCTTGAATATAGATTGTTTGCGCGACAATGCTATTGAATGATCATGATTGGTTTTTAATACTTATGTTCAACTTATGATTTGATAAACCTATAGATTCGCTCAACCTTTGTGTTGACAGTTTTAAGCATGTGTTTCAGGTAACCAAGATTGATAGCAGCGGAGCATGCGAGGATGGAAGTTGTTGTGGCTTGGAGGTCTACTTGTTTTTCCACCCTTAATTAACTTAAAACTTTTTTTATTATTCTGTCATGTGAGCAAAAATGTACTTTTGGGTTGAGATTCAGTGGGGACCTAACGCAAACTCTGTTTAGTATTATCTTGGGATTTGGAAAGACTGTAGACTTGTATGATTTTAATAATGTTTAACACTTTATGTTTAAACTTTTACGTCTCTTTGAGTCGTTTAATATAGCTTATGTGTGATGATAACTACGTAGCACCCAAATGTTGTAGTTCCGCTGCGCATAGCATTTGTTGGGGGGTGTTATAATCAAGGTTCAGGATCCCAATGCTATGGTTGCTATGCAAGAGATTGATGGTGTTGGCTGGGATTGGAGCTATTTGGCCAAGGATGAGGAAGAGAACAAGGCTTTGGTTACAGAAAAAGAGGAAGATGAGAATGTTCTCTATGCTCTTATGGCACATTCTTCATCTTCATCAGACAATGAGGTATATGATGATGCATTTTTTAGTAAGGGTAATCGTCTAAATACTGAAAAGCTTAACAAAGAAGTTTTAAAAATAACTGTAACACCCCCAAATTTATACAACTCAATACATCGGAAGACTAGTTGGTGTTACGGGATAGCACATTACTCACATCATAGACAACGCATAAAAATCGCGTCGTTTAATAATAAAAGCATTTCCATTCATAAATATTAAAGTTACATCGGTCCCAAGTCATTACATATCATACAAAGTTTTACAAAATATTTGAATGGAAAATATTGTTTAAGTGCGGGCCATGAATTCTTGTCGTCTTCCCGAGAATTACCTTCAAGTACCTGAGATAAAACATGTTAAAGAAAAGGTCAGCGATAACGCCGAGTGAATTCATAGAGTTTAATAAAATCCATCAATATAATATCAGTATAAAAATTATTACTGAAAATCATTTTGTACAAATCTTGGTAATAGGCCATAAAATAGCCAAAGTCATTTTATACAAATCCTTATCAAAATCATAATATAGGCATTTGCCTGAAAAATCATTATACGAGCCAATGTCGTAAAAACATCATACAATACGTCTTATGACGTTGTATAAAGTTAAATAAAAACCGTTATATGATTATGGTTATGAAAACCAAAACACGAACATAATATCAATAGTATGACCCCGTATTGCTAGTCAGGCAATACGTCGTAATTCGGAGCGTCTAGTAGTATTTCGTTAATTTGGATTATTATAAGCCGCATGACATTGTTACCTTACTAAACCAAACAACGGGTAGCTAGACCGAAACTCAATTTGCCCATCTAAATTAGCGTGTCGTCACAAAGGTCACGCTATGGAAATCTTCTCATACATAAATTCGCTTACCAATCAATGTGGCACGACGGGGATCAACCGTCAAGGCGCGAACTAGGGTGATCGTCCCCAAATAGTACTATTATATGCACAAGCGTCTACCAAATCCCGGTAGTTCACAATTCATGCTAATGGGACTTTTAGTGACATAACCTAACTTTAATAATCCATTTAATTTCATATATCGGGTCCTTTAATCATTTATCGGGTCATACAATCGGGTCATACAATCATTCGGGTCCAAATCAATAAACAAACAATCGGGACAAATGGTGTCCTATTTTATAAAACTAACATGTTATCTCCCTCGCGGGTTTATAAAACATTTATAAAAACATTTAAAAGAGTGCGAGGCTATGAACTCACGTTGATGTGGGAAGGCGGGTTATCGGCAATTCGGACGTACGGTACGTGCTTCAATCACGGAAACCTAGACAAATAATACTCGTCTTAGACTCATGTCCAATGAATTTATAAAAATAACAATTATGTATACATATGATGATTTTATATATATGATGATCAAGTGGGTTTACATATTCTCGTTTTCTCATTTTAGTGTTATGTGTCGGTAACGTTTATACTAGTTTACTAGTTTTACCTATTTACGTGTTTTAAGTCCAATAAACTTATTATAAGTTCTTTAACTTGTATTAATCCATGTTATACTTATATTATCAGTATCTACACTTTACAATTTGGGCCTAAATGGGTTAAGTCCAATAAATAAGTTTATAAGTGTTTTAGTCCATTTTGTTGTATTAGTAGTCCAATATCGTTAACTTAGCCCGTTAATGTCCGTATGTTATATAGTTCGGGTTTTATCGGTTTTTACCTGTTATATATGTTTATATATCAGTATATGAGTTTTATAAAGTTTACATTAGACGGGTCCAACCATCTAAGTTTTATTTAACAAAAACGTTAATTTTACGGTAATAGCCGAAAAAGTCGTAAAAATCATGTTTATAGTTTTATAACTTATAAAACTTAACAAGTTACTATTTTTATAATATGTCCACTTATTTAACCTTTTACATACTTATATAAATAAAATCCATAAGTTAGTGGGTTTTTATTTTACATTTTATACAATATAATTTTGAGTGCTTATATAATAATAATAAACATTAATTCTCAAAATCTGATTTTTATTTTCATGTTCACCAAAACTGTCATATCTAGAGTTCTATATGGAGATAGAAGCTCAAATTTTTATCACATAAACTACATGATATTTTCTCCATTTAACTCTCCTATAGCTACTGTTGAATCATCCTCTAAGTATTTTCTAAAAATCGTCCAAAACAGTGAATTCAGATTTTTACTTTAAACTTGTTTTGATCATATCTCACTCATTACAATGATTCCATTGCATGGCCAACTCTCACATGTGTACAAGACCCATAGCTTACTGTAATTTGATTCTACTTCATCATTTTATCAGTCTAACATGTGGTTCTTTATTGTTTTTATACAGCCTACCATTTAAACAAGATTTACCCATTTTACATGTAGTTTGTCCATCTTTTTAAGCATGTTTATCAACACCAAATCCCCAAACAATATTTTTAATCATCATTCATCATCATATACATATACATAAGTAAAAGAAATACAAGTTTACATAATCAAAAATAACAAGAAGTTGAGGAGAACAATCTTTATACCACCATGATGATGTAGGTTGATCAAAACATGGATTTTGATGGAGAAACTTATGGATAACCAAGACCATCTTCAAGACCACCAATCTTCATGAACTCCTTGTGGAAAATCAGACCCAAGACTCTATGGAAACTCCTCCTTGGATGTTATAATCACCACCAATCAATAGGATTTCAAAAGGGCTTTAACATGTGTATGAATAACACATGATTTCATGGATGAAATTGATCAAAAGGGGTGTTATGGTGGAGTGTTTTTGGACGGCACATAAGGAGGAGGAAGAGAGAATTGTAGCTAGTTTTGCATGAAAGAAATGAGGAAGTGGTATGGTGTAAATGGTTTTATGAAGTTAGTGGGATGAAGTTAGCTTCACATGGAAGCTAAGCTTACATGTGTAGCTTAGTTAGTAAAACTTGGACACCTAAGGGTGTTGGTGGCTTAGTTAGGCCGGTTTGAGTGGGGGTGGGGCAAGTGTCCCACTTGTCTCATCCCCATTTATTTACGGGTACTCCTCGATTCTAGTTTCTTCGATTTGCGTGCCCTCGGGTCGTTTTACGAAAAACATTTTTATAAATTATGAATCAACGGCACAAAGCGAATCTAATAAAAATTGTCTCATCAAAAACGGAGTTCGAAAACATAAATACGTAATCCTAGGGTTTCCGGTTTAGTCGTAAAGGACGTTAAAATAAAATCGTAAGTCCTAATCTCTTCTCGTAAATTTGTGAGTTTATGAACTAACACAAATTTAAAACTCCAAAATAATATTCACGGATAAATTTATTTTCTGAAATGTCGGACTGTCACCAAAGACGGTGTATGTAAAGGTAAGCACGTAACGTTGAATCCTCCGGTTTAGACGTAGTCGACGCTACTTCAAGATGTAAATCCAAATTACTTCCCAAAAATAAGTGAGTTCATAATATAACATTAAAATAATGTTTTTAAATAATATCTGAGAATAAAATATTAATCATAAATTGACGGATTGTCACAGCATACCCCTAAACAGGATCTTTGTCCTCAAAGATCATCTTACCTTACTACTCGCTTCTTATAGAGTTAAAGCCATGTGGGTATTTCCTCCACATTCTGTCTTTTCTCACAAGTGCAATTCATTACAACACGTGAGTTTCATCAAACATAACTACGGGAATAAGATCAGGCTTAATGTTGACTTACTTTCTCTATCCATGATGTTCACGGGTTTTTGATCAATGCAACTTTTCGCCGATCTAATCTTTACTAAGAAACAATCAGATTCTCACTTGATAGACATTTTATCAAGTTCGATTTACGAAACATAATTCACGCATCTCTTGAAGTCCTAGGGTAGATCCAGCTTATATGCCTTTCAAACCAAATATTTTACATCATCTCAATGGTCCCATACAACGGGGACTTATATCCCATGATTTGTCAAATCATTAATTCATTTTTCCAAGGTTAAAATTTTTGGCATAACTTCGCTACCCATCTGGCACTTCAAGATCTACATTTCATATTCACATAACCTCCTGCCCACTACCGGCAGTCAATAATCAGATCCTAATTTCAACAATCAATTCAGGTCTCACGGGTCGAGTATTTTGTAGGGTTAGGTTCGCCATCATAGGAAACCTTAAACCTAAAAGACATGTCCAACTCACAATGGGTGTATGTCGGGTGTCTTCGTCTCAACTCTTGCTTATAGATGCTCTAATATTTAGATCCTAACAAGATTCGATCTCAATCCTAATATGATGATTATCAATGATAATCCCTCCAAAGAAAAACAATTATACGGTTTATTACCAAAGGTCAATCATTCAAACATAGAAGAGCGCTTATAGTATTTTGTATCGTTACTTTACCTCGTCCCTTCGATTGGGGTGGTACACAGTACTCTCATCAAGGTTCGTTCTCAATGACTTCTGAGCAAATCTCTAGAAATTCGATGCGAAGAGAGGATCTTGTTAGAGATAATCGATACAAGAACACTATGTTTACACGTCTCCTTTAAAGATAAAGAGTCAATTTCTTCATCAAGAATCTATCATTAACAAGAATGATATTATCGTATTTGGTCAGTCTGTCGACGATGACCCAAATCGAATCAAATTCAGATGATCACCTTTGCAATAGCTAGACGTTTACTAATGTATGAGGCGATGTCTGCCTTCATAATTTGCCATTAGTACAACTTCTTCAGACACAGATACTTCTAGTCATAAATGGCATAAATAGAATACTTATACTTACAAATTCCAACATAACTATATTTCACAATCCTCCATATTTAGGCAACCACAAACGGCCTTTAAAACATTAACGCTATCGACTTCTCAATTCTAATGGTTCACATTAGCCGCGAACCACTTTTTATTATCTATATTATCCTTTTTACAAAGATTGTTTATTTTTATATTGTTCGGCAATTTGTTTTGAACCTTCATTATTAAGGAACATGTCCTAACTGGTTCTTTATCTTTTATACATAATGTGTCAGTAATTACGTTCACTTTCCTGATGAAATAAATATCATAATCGTATTTATTCAAAATTCTTTCTTCATATCTTCTATGTTTTAGTTTCGTCTTTACTATTATCTTTATCTGTTTTACACAATCTGACGTCTAAAGCGTCGATAATTATTACATATAAATTAACAATAATTATTTAATTTTTATGAAACGTAAACGTAAAAAAAATTTCAATTTCTTAGTTCGACCAATTATATAAAATGTTCAAAATAAATTTTAATTAACAAGGTTTTTGTTGATTTATCGAAAATATTTAATAAGATTCGTAAATGTTTAAAAAACCTTTGTTTATACTTTGGTCAAAGTTTTCTTTGTTGAAAAGTAAAAATTGTCGTTTCAATTTTTAAGTCATGGTTTAAATGTTTTCCTCAATTCCGCTTAGGTTGTCTTGAGGTATACACGAACATTTACCCCTAAACAGGAGTTTAGTTAAATGTTCTGTGTATAAGGGAATAATCCCCTAAAAATCCTTTGTTAAAATATTTGTCAAAACATATTTGCACTTTCTTTTTAGTAATAATCCAAAGTCTTAAAAGGGCTCTTAATTTTTGAAGAGTTAATATATTCTATTCTCTATTAATCACACGATCAAATAATGTAAAGGTTTAAGTATTTAATCACATGTTAAATATTTAAGGTACAGGTTTTTATTGTTCGGCCAATTTAGGGCAGTCTATAACTAATTATTAACTCATTCTTATTCTTATAAACAAACAAATAGTCCTTAATGATCACGAGCATGAATTTATCAAATTACAGCCTACACACGAGATTCACCAAATTTATGGATGCTACATGTGTATTAGTCAATCCAAACGACATCACGTGAAACTCATAATGTTCATTACAATTTCTGGATGTAGTGATTTGAATAGATAATCTTTTTCGCGGACGCGAAGTTGATGATAACCATGCCGTGGATCAAATCTTTAAAATATACGCTAGAACCTTGTAAATGATCGAACAAATCTTCCATTTCGAGTTATGGATATCGTTTTCGATTGTCAATTTACTCAGTTCACAGTAATCTATAAATATAAGGAATGATAACACCATAGCTCTTCATGATGACGAGCTCGGTAGAATAAAATCTATCTCCGGCAACTCTCTTAGTTGTACGGTAATTCCTTTAATTCAGATGGTGCTGAAGTGTAGTGCATATGCTACAGGTACATCACCGGCGAATATAATCAATACCAAATTCAACTTGCCTTAATGGCGAAAGTCTAGGTAGTTCATTAACAAATACTTACTAAAGTTTCAGATAACATAAACATCTTTTAGTACATTCATATTAGGTTCTTTCTAGATTACAATATCTATGACTAATTCATAACCATTCACGGTATGATTTTAAGTCTAATGCAGGATATGGTCATTCATCAAGAATTATTTAGATCACTTTTGAAAATCAACATCTTATCATTTAGGGGAATTCTACTCGAGTTCCCATCAATTAAGACAATGTCGTCATGTCATGATCAATCAATCCATTCTACTGGCACTATCAACTTTCAAGTTTTATTGCCGTCGATAAGATGTGAACTTCTCAAAAGACTAATAATAACTCATAATCCTTCACAAGTTCAAGGATATCTAGGGACATAACTAACCTTAAAATAGTAAGGTCAACGCATAATCTACGCGAGAGAATTTCAAATCAGATACAAACGAAAACATTTAACGAATATGAATATATCCCATGTTTTCATAATTTGAGTACGCATTCGAAAGCTCCTTGGATCGTTACCCAGGTCATTCAAATGAAATCTAATCAAAAGAAATGATAGGAGCGTCGATACATCCAGTCGGGTATCAACACTTCAGTAATCAGATACTTTTCCTAAGAATCTCACTACAGGAGAATTGGATAAGAACGGAATATCAATTGTCAAATAAGACAAATTCCACAGATGGGTAAATTCGACTCAGAAGAATAGATGCTACAGGCACATATATAGGTGTCCCTAACATTATGTCCTTATTTTTCACTTCTTGCATATCTCATAAAATTTAATCTTTCATAATCTTCAAAGAAAATGTAGTGTTTATTCATTAGTTTTATGGTGACTACTAATCAGTCTTGCATGGTCCATTCCAAATTGTATGTAGGCGCGCAACTATATACAATTTCAAGATTAACGACGCAATACTTAGTTCGTCAAAATTTTATCATCATGTTTATAATAAAAACATTTTCATGCTTAATTCTTAAATAAGAATCAAAAATAAATTTACAAATATTTTCTTTGTTATGAAAACAATTAAGTTTTCCAAAGTGTCTTATAATCAACTTTATTTCAATAATGATTACTCATAAATCTCACTTTAAATAATCCATATAGTGATGAAAATTCAATATTTCTCAAGGTATACTCTTTTATCTTATAAAAACAATGAGCGATCTGCAAAAGAGTGATGAAAAGTTGTTCGCCAAGAACTAACTACAATATAATAGGAAATGAGCTTAGCCAAATAATCATGAGGTTCATGACCTCGATGGCACTCACGAAGAATGATTCACAACGTTACTCAAATTAAGATGAGTACTTGTTCAATGGTTTCATCACTAATGTGAACATTAGGATGAAGCAATAAAAGATAGATAACATCGATACATGTAGGATTTAGCAATCAAAGGTAGTCTTTTCATTAATCACAAACAAGTCAAAATTGTACCGTAACACATTACATGTCACTATGTCATACAATTCTCAGAACTCATCCTACCAACTGATGTCTCAGTTAAGTTAGGGATTTTTAAAAGATACCACAATGAATACTAATCTACAAGAGTTATTAGGTTTTCCACCTGTCCCGGAAGATCCATCGGTCCCAATTCAGAAGAAGATTTCTTCAATTTATTTATTGGACACTGGGCATCCTCGTTAGTGGACAATGGCCTAGGAACAACACTTAACACGAATCAACAATCAATTAAAACCTTATAATTCAATCACAGGGCTTAACGACTTCCTCTTAACAATTTTGTATTCTATATGGGTTAAATTTTACTTTATTCAAGTTTCAACCACTTTTATACTCAATTTGATATCCTACCTCATTTTCCAATACTTCAACCTTATTTATAAACCTTAATAGGGCAATAAAAGTTCGATATGAACCACACTTAATTTCCAATCCTATAGCTCCTTCATCAACAATTATCAAATGAGTCACTAATATGAAATGACTCACACATTTAATTAGACTTCTCGGAAAGGTACTAGTGGCATGAGGCTTTTGGGTATAGGCTCCAATTACAGCCTCAAGTGCAACATTCACCCTTTCGATTTCAATTTAAGAATTGGATGACAACGAATCAGATGACATCTTTCTAGGTGGTAACGTTTTGTCAAACTCCACTCTATAAGAAAAGATCGTCATGACATCGATATCAGATTTAATCTCGCCAATTCTTCTTTAATATCACAATCAACTAATATCAACATTTCTACGAATATCAACCATTTGTTGGGATCATAAATATCCACAACTTGGTTTAGATCTAGGATAGCTAGAATTCCTACGAGAATAGCTTAGATTAATTTACTAGGGGATTTAGGGTACATTGTGACAATCTACGTCGTATAAATACCTCGTATAAATATCAAAATAATCATCAAACAATCATGTAATAAAATTACATCATATATATATATATATATATATATATATATATATATATATATATATATATATATATATATATATATATATATATATATATATATATATATATATATATATATATATAAATCCAAGTTATATATATATTAAAATAATACTTCTCAGTCTGGCCTTGTCGGTAACTCGAGAATTTTTCGGCACCGTTATAGTCAAAAGATTATTAGACATTTTTAGAAAAATGTTTATAGTTAAAAGATTTTGAAATGTTTTATTTAAAACCTTAGTTTTAAAAATCTTTCGTTCTCTATAACGAGAGCTCTTATACCAAACTGTAACACCCCCAAATTTATACAACTCAATACAGCGGAAGACTAATTGGTGTTACGGGATAGCACATTACTCACATCATAGACAACGCATAAAAATCGCGTCGTTTAATAATAAAAGCATTTCCATTCATAAATATTAAAGTTACATCGGTCCCAAGTCATTACATTTCATACAAAGTTTTACAAAATATTTGAATGATAAATATTGTTTAAGTGCGGGCCATGAATTCTTGTCGTCTTCCCGAGAATTACCTTCAAGTACCTGAGATAAAACATGTTAAAGAAAAGGTCAGCGATAACGCCGAGTGAATTCATAGAGTTTAATAAAATCCATCAATATAATATCAGTATAAAAATTATTACTGAAAATCATTTTGTACAAATCTTTGCCAAAGTCATTTTATACAAATCCTTATCAAAATCATAATATAGGCATTTGCCTTAAAAATCATTATACGAGTCAATGTCGTAAAAACATCATACAATACGTCTTATGACGTTGTATAAAGTTAAATAAAAACCGTTATATGATTATGGTTATGAAAACCAAAACACGAACATAATATCAATAGTATGACCTCGTATTGCTAGTCAGGCAATACGTCGTAATTCGGAGCGTCTAGTAGTATTTCGTTAATTTGGATTATTATAAGTCGCATGACATTGTTACCTTACTAAACCAAACAACGGGTAGCTAGCCCGAAACTCAATTTGCCCATCTAAATTAGCGTGTCTTCACAAAGGTCACACTATGTAAATCTTCTCATACATAAATTCGCTTACCAATCAATGTGGCACGACAGGGATCAACCGTCAAGGCGCGAACTGGGGTGATCGTCCCCAAATAGTACTATTATATGCACAAGCGTCTACCAAATCCCGGTAGTTCATAATTCATGCTAATGGGACTTTTAGTGACATAACCTAACTTTAATAATCCATTTAATTTCATCTATCGGGTCCTTTAATCATTTATCGGGTCATACAATCGGGCCATACAATCATTCGGGTCCAAATCAATAAACAAACAATCGGGACAAATGGTGTCCTATTTTATTAAAACTAACATGTTATCTCCCTCGCGGGTTTATAAAACATTTATAAAAACATTTAAAAGAGTGCGAGGCTATGAACTCACGTTGATGTGGGAAGGCGGGTTATCGGCAATTCAGACGTATGGTACGTGCTTCAATCACGAAAACCTAGACAAATAATACTCGTCTTAGACTCATGTCCAATGACTTTATAAAAATAACAATTATGTATACATATGACGATTTTATATATATGATGATCAAGTGGGTTTACATATTCTCGTTTGCTCATTTTAGTGTTATGTGTCGGTAACGTTTATACTAGTTTACTAGTTTTACCTATTTACGTGTTTTAAGTCCAATAAACTTATTATAAGTTCTTTAACTTGTATTAATCCATGTTATACTTATATTATCAGTATCTAAACTTTACAATTTGGGCCTAAATGGGTTAAGTCCAATAAATAAGTTTATAAGTGTTTTAGTCCATTTTGTTGTATTATTAGTCCAATATCGTTAACTTAGCCCGTTAATGTCCGTATGTTATATAGTTCGGGTTTTATCGGTTTTTACTTGTTATATATGTTTATATATCAGTATATGAGTTTTATAAAGTTTACATTAGACGGGTCCAACCATCTAAGTTTTATTTAACAAAAACGTTAATTTTACGGTAATAGCCGAAAAAGTCGTAAAAATCATGTTTATAGTTTTATAACTTATAAAACTTAACAAGTTACCATTTTTATAAAATGTCCACTTATTTAACCTTTTACATACTTATATAAATAAAATCCATAAGTTAGTGGGTTTTTATTTTACATTTTATACAATATAATTTTGAGTGCTTATATAATAATAATAAACACTAATTCTCAAAATCTGATTTTTATTTTCATGTTCACCAAAACTGTCATATCTAGAGTTCTATATGGAGATAGAAGCTCAAATTTTTATCACATAAACTACATGATATTTTCTCAATTTAACTCTTCTATTGCTACTGTTGAATCATCCTCTATGTATTTTCTAAAAATCGTCCAAAACAGTGAATTCAGATTTGTACTTTAAACTTGTTTTGATCATATCTCACTCATTACAATGATTCCATTGCATGGCCAACTCTCACATGTGTACAAGACCCATAGCTTACTGTAAATTGATTCTACTTCATCATTTTATCAGTCTAACATGTGGTTCTTTACTGTTTTTATACAGCCTACCATTTAAACAAGATTTACCCATTTTACATGTAGTTTGTCCATCTTTTTAAGCATTTTTATCAACACCAAATCCCCACACAATATTTTTAATCATCATTCATCATCATATAAATATACATAAGTAAAAGAAATACAAGTTTACATAATCAAAAATAACAAGAAGTTGAGGAGAACAATCTTTATACCACCATGATGATGTAGGTTGATCAAAACATAGATTTTGATGGAGAAACTTGTGGATAACCAAGACCATCTTCAAGACCACCAATCTTTATGAACTCCTTGTGGAAAATCAGCCCCAAGACTCCATGGAAACTCCTCCTTGGATGTTATAATCACCACCAATCAATCGGATTTCAAAAGGGCTTTAACATGTGTATGAATAACACATGATTTCATGGATGAAATTGATCAAAAGGGGTGTTATGGTGGAGTGCTTTTGGACGGCACATAAGGAGGTGGAAGAGAGAATTGTAGCTAGTTTTGCATGAAAGAAATGAGGAAGTGGTATGGTGTAAATGGTTTTGTGAAGTTATTGGGATGAAGTTAGCTTCACATGGAAGCTAAGCTTACATGTGTAGCTTAGTTAGTAAAACTTGGACACCTAAGGGTGTTGGTGGCTTAGTTAGGCCGGTTTGAGTGGGGGTGGGGCAAGTGTCCCACTTGTCTCATCCCCATTTATTTACGGGTACTCCTCGATTCTAGTTTCCTCGATTTGCGTGCCCTCGGGTCGTTTTACGAAAAACATTTTTATAAATTATGAATCAACGGCACAAAACGTATCTAATAAAAATTGTCTCATCAAAAACGGAGTTCGAAAACATAAATACGTAATCCTAGGTTTTCCGGTTTAGTCGTAAAGGACGTTAAAATAAAATCATAAGTCCTAATCTCTTCTCGTAAATTTGTGAGTTTATGAACTAACACAAATTTAAAACTCCAAAATAATATTCACGGATAAATTTATTTTCTGAAATGTCGGACTGTCACCAAAGACGGTGTATGTAAACGTAAGCACGTAACGTTGAATCCTCCGGTTTAGACGTAGTCGACGCTACTTCAAGATGTAAATCCAAATTACTTCCCAAAAATAAGTGAGTTCATAATATAACATTAAAATAATGTTTTTTAAATAATATCTGAGATTAAAATATCAATCATAAATTGACGGATTGTCACATTAACAACAGATGTTGTTAATGAAAGATGCAAGTTATCTAATTATCAACTTGCTCTTACTCAAACTGAAAAGACTGTGGCTGCATATAAGAAAATGGAGTTTGACCTAAAAGATCAAATCAATATTTTAACTCATGATTTAAATGCTAGTGTTTAGGTTAGAAACATTTTGGAGAGAGCCAATGGTGTTTTACAAGCTAAGTTAGATGAGGATATAAAAAACAAAGATAATGTAGATCTTAAAATCCAGAGATTTGATAAAGCTTCACAAACCCTAGAAAAATGTGTTAGTGAACAAAGAGATTCTAGGGATATGACTGGGATTGGGATGAAAGAGTATGTTGGTGTTCCACCACCTGCTGGGAACTTCTATGGTCTCCTTAGAAAGGATTTGTCTTGGACTGGCATTCCAGAACTCCAAGAAGAGGAATTTATTCCTCCACCTAGAGTTCTTACCCCAGTAGAGGAATACAACCAGAAATTGACTGATTTGGACCAATGGAAGAAAGCCAACCCTACTTTGTTTGTTAAGGGTGGCATGCTGAGTGACAACCCAATGAGTCTACACCCATAAAAGTGACCAATCCTACTACTGGCAAGACTGTTGACCTTGGCTTAAACGTTGATAGAAAACCTAGTATTAAATATGTAGAAATGTATAGAAAACCTAGGTCACCAAAAAGTCAAATTATTGATAATGGGACAGGTTTCTTTTCATCTAGACCTAGAGCTATGTCTAGAAAAGCCTGTTATACTTGTGGAAGTTTTTCACATTTAGCTTATAAGTGTGTCAACGCTTCAAAGGTCAACGCTGATAGAAAGTCAACCATGGTCAACCCCATACCTTTTGTCCAGCAAAGTCGATAAGTTATTAGACCATCCTCATTCTTTACAAAAGTGTCTAATACTTATGGACAAAGGCCTTTTCAGAAGACCAATACGTGGTCTAACAGACAATGGGTTCCTGTAGCAAACCCTAGGTTCAACGCTGATAAGGGTAATTTCAGCATTGACATGAACAAATTAAACGCTGACAAGAACGTTGCTAGACCAAGTAATGTCAAATATTTGCAACCAAAGGGAAAGGGATCTAAAGCTTCTTCTAGCTTGACATGGAGACCTAAACAAGACCAGAACCCTAATTCAGATGGGATTTCTATGACCTGTAATAGATTTCATTATATTTTAAAGGTCATAACTAAACCAATTGGGGTTAACTGGTTGTTTAATCCAAAAAGGGATGAACAAGGGGTTATCATAAGGACTAAGTCTGTTCTTGTTGAACAACCAAATGAATCCAAATCAACTCAGGCTTGGGTTCCTAAAGAAAACTAATTTGTTTTCTTTTTGTGAAGGGCATCAAAAGCAGGTTAATGATTATGGCTATTGGGATAGTAGATGCTCTAGGCACATGACAGGGAAAGAAGACTACTTGACAAACTTCACTCCCATTAAAGATGGTGACAAAGTTTACTTTGGAGGTGGATATGGAACTATCACTGGCAAAAGAACTCTTATTACCAACAATTTGTGTTTTGAGAACGTGTTTTTGGTAAAAGAACTTGACTATAATATGTTTAGTGTATCACAGGTGTGTGATAACAAAAATAAGGTTCCTTTCATAGATACTGATTGCTTGGTGATAAGCAAGGATTTTAAAATACTTGATGATAAATTCATTGATTATAGAACACCTAGGCATAATGAAATTTATAATGTAAATCTTAATGGAATTAAGATAAATAATAAATTTTCATGTTTTTATGCTAAGGCTTCAGTTGATGAGAGTAATCTTTGGCATAGGAGATTAGGGCACATTAACTTTAAGAATATAAATAGACTTGTGAGACATGGTTTAGTTGATGGTTTGCCTGAAAAGGCTTTCCATAATGACCATTCTTGTGTTGCATGCCTTAAAGGCAAACATCACAAAGTCTCATTTAAGTCTAAACCTGTGCACTCTAGTTCTAAACCACTTCACTTGCTGCATATGGAATTGTTTGGTCCAACTAATATAGAAAGCTTAAATGGTAAATCCTACTGTTTTGTCATCACTGATGATTTTTCTAGATTTACTTGGACATTCTTTTTTGCTTTAAAAAGTGAAACTGTTGATGTTTTGATTAACTTAATTACCCAATTAGAGAAAAAGACTAGGAATGAGGTTAAAATGTTTAGAAGTGATAATGGTGGTGAGTTTAGAAATAAGCTGTTGGATGACTTTTGTGCCAAGAAAGGGATTACTAGACAGTTTAGTGTAGCTAGAACCCCACAACAAAATGGGGTAGCTGAGAGGAAGAATAGAACACTCATAGAAGCAGCTAGGACTATGTTGGCTGATGCTCACTTTCCCATAGCATTTTGGGATGAGCTGTGAATACAACTTGTTATGTTTATAATAGGGAATTAATCAACAAGATCCATAACAAGACACGTTATGAGCTATTTTGGGGTAGGAAACCTAATATTGGTTTTCTTAAACCTTTTGGATGTCATGTAGTTGTTTTGGACACTAGTGATGCCTTAGGTAAGTTTAGTGCTAAAGGTGATGAAGGCTACTTTAGGGGTTATTCTGTGTAGAGTAGAGGATATAGAATTTATATTAAGAAAGAAAAACGTATACTTGAAAAGGTACATGTTAGGTTTTTAGAGAGTAAACCTAGTGATCCTGAGAGTGGTCCAAATTGGTTATTTGACTTGGAACCTCTATCTAGAACATTGAATTATATGCTTGTTACTAATCCAGACATTGTGAAGATGACTTCAAATGTTGTGGAAGAACCAATTGTTGAAATTTTAGTTAAACAGTTTGATAAGGAGGTTGGATCACAAGCAGACAAATCAGCACCCATACTTGAGTATGTTATCATTCCTATATGGACATATGCATTTGTTGCTGCTGCTGCTGGAAAGGAAAAAGGTGGTCCACAAGTATCACCAATTGAAAACATGCATGATTCTTCAAACGTTGACAGAGGAAAATTTGGCGCTGACAAGACAAATTCAGGCGTTGATGGCTCAAACGTTGACAACCCTAATTCAGGCGTTGACAACTCTTTTGACCATTTATTCTCTTCTAATAATTTTGAACAGGGTGAAACTTCTAATAGAAATGGAGAGGTTGATTCAGATGATGATGGAAGAGCATTTAAAGAAGATATTGGCAACTTGGAGACTGAGATTGATGATAATACAATTATTGATGGAGGAGTACTTACATCTACTATGAAGAATCATCCTTCTTCTCTTATTATAGGTGATGTGATGACTCCTGTGCAAACTAGAAGGGCTCATCAGAATCATGGAGGATTTATTGCCAATATTCACAAGAAGGTTGATACCCCTCTTGTTCAAGCGTGTTTGTTTGCTTGTTTTCTGTCACAATAGGAACCCAAGAAGATTTTTGATGCTCTCAAAGAACCAAGTTGGGTGGAAGCAATGCAAGATGAGATTCACCAATTTGTTATTCAGGATGTTTGGGAGTTAGTTGATTGTCCCAGACATGTCAGACCTATTGGGACAAGATGGGTTCTTAGAAACAAAAAGAATGTGAGGGGAATTGTGGTCAGAAACAAGGCACGTTTAGTTGCTCAAGGCTATACACAAGAGGAAGGGATAGACTATGAAGAGGTTTTTGCTCCTGTTGCAAGGATTGAGGCAATAAGGATTTTCCTAGCCTATGCTTCCTACATGGGATTTACAGTCTATCAAATGGATGTGAAGAGTGCTTTTCTTTATGACACAATTGCAGAGGAGGTGTATGTAATGCAGCCTCCTGGTTTTGAAGATTCAGAACATCCAGACAAGGTGTATAGAGTGAAGAAAGCAATGTATGGACTTCATCAAGCCCCAAGATCATGGTATGGTACTTTGTCCACCTATCTGGTGGAAAATGGATTCAAAAGGGGCACCATAGATCAGACTTTGTTTACAAAGAAGAATGGTAAGGATTTCTTACTTGTACAGGTCTATGTGGATGATTTCATCTTTGGCTCTTCTAGTCCAAATATGAGTGAAGACTTTTCCAAACTCATGACAGACAAGTTCAAGATGAGTGCAATGGGGGAGATGAACTTCTTTCTGGGGTTACAAGTTCAGCAGAAAGAAGATGGTATCTTCATATCTCAAGACAAATATGTAGCAGAAATCTTGAAGAAATTTGTATTTTCTCCACATGAGAAGCGGGCTAGCACACCCATGGATAGGGAACACCCTTGGGGAAAAGTTGGAGATGGAAAAGAGGTGGATGTCAGGCATTGTAGGTCAATGATTGGTTCATTGATGTATCTTACAACTTCAAGACCTGACATTATGTTTGCTGTGTGTGCATGTGCACGCCATCAAGTGACTCCCAAAGAGTGTCATCTTCATGCTGTCAAGAGGACTTTTAAGTATCTTAGGTGTTATCCAGACCTGGGATTATGGTATCCAAAAGGTTCTCCATTGGAGCTTATTGCATATTCAGCCAGTGATTATGGTGGTGACAAATTTGATAGAAAATCCACAATTGGTGGATGCCAATTTCTTGGGAGTAGGTTGATATGTTGGCAATGCAAGAAGCAAACAGTGGTGGCCAATTCTACAACTGAAGCAGAGTATGTAGCTGCAATTGCTTGTTGTGGACAAGTCTTATGGATTCAGAACCAGCTGTTGGATTATGGGTATAATTTCATGCATACCAAGAATTTTGTAGACAATAACAGTACTTTACGCATATTTAAAAATCCTGTATATCACTCTAAAACAAAACATATAGAAATTAGACATCATTTTATAAGAGATTGTTTTGAAAAAGGTTTAATACAAGCAGATAGGGTTGACACAGAGGAAAATGTGGTTGATTTAAACCTTTTGATACTAGAAGATTTCAATACTTGGTAACAAGTATTGGAATGATTAATCTTACTTAATATGTGTTTTGGGAACTTATTGTAATAGTATGTACAGGATATGCATTTGTTATTGGTCTTTATACAAAATTAGATTTTCCACATGTTAGTTTTGTGGTTTTTGATCAAATTATACAGGCGTTGTTCGCATTGTACAAATGGATACTGAGTTGCTTATGGATTCTTGGAGCATTATTGAAGCATGTTTCAGTTTATGGATGATGGTTGGAATATTTATATTCCTATCTTGACATAAATTTTTATTACATGCATTTTATTTGGCAACTTATGTATCATAGTTTAAGGGGAGGTTTTAGGAAACCTTTAGGAATTTTTGGGTATTCATATAATACTCTTATCACAATTCTAGATTGTGTCAACTGTTGAGTATGACTTAGTTTACTAACTCATGAGGCACTGTAGCATGCAAAGTTGATATACTATGCACGTTGCCAAAACTTTTTGGCCTAGAATTAGATGTGGTGTGTTGGGAGACTTGGGTTTTATTTTTATTGGACTTACCTGGGAAGTTACAAAGGATTTTATGAGATAACTTCATTGTTAAGAGCTTTGGTTAGCAAGGGACACTTGAGGACAATTATGTCTATCTTGTTTAAGCAAGTGTGCATGAGTGGATAGTGCTTGCCACCCTATGGTAATTTTCAGTCTATAGGTTATCTTCACTAGGATACATCACTTTGTTAAGGTCCTTTTTCATTTTTATTATTTTTATTTTTGGACGTTGACAGTTTTATTTCCAAACGTTGTTAGGACCAATTTTGACGTTGACATGGCTTTTTCCAACGTTGACAAGAATATAGCCGTTGGGCGTTGATAGGTTATTTTTGACCGTTGCCACTCATTGGGTCCTACCCAGTTGTTATTTTTGATAAAAATTGGGGCCGTAATTTTGGGAGTTGGTAACTTTTTATTAATGCACAAGATAAGTTATTTTCTTTTCAAGATTTTCATCATTATATTTTGAAAATAACTGCCTAATTTTTGACCAATCACATGTGCCTACCTCTCCTATATATTTGGCTCATTATTTTGAAACAGGGTAACTGCTTATTCTTGTCTAACTAAATTTTCACACATATTCATCTTTCATAACATGTTTCACAGCTTTCTACATCAATGGCGCCTAAGTTTAAACCGAGTGATTTGGTATTGGGATTCAGAAGTCAGCATAACATGGTTGCCTATTTGGAGGCTGATGATGCTCTGTTTCCTCAATATACTCAGATGGTGGCGTATTTGAATGCATCCCCATTACGGTATGAACTTTCTCATGCTCATATTATCCCTGTCACTCATATTAAACAGTTTTCAAACACTGTTACTTCCTCAACGCTTAATAATGTGACTACATTAACTGCTATAGTCTTTGGGCGTCCATGGGTGGTTACTAAAGCCTTAGTTCTCCAAGCTTTGCATCTTAATGATGCAGATGGTATAACCACTCTACCCATTGGTGAGATAGAACAGGGACTTCAAGCTTTGGGTTATCCTTTCCCTAAAGAGGGTAGTTTAAATAAATATTCTAAACAGGAATTTCCCCCAGCTTGGAAGTACTTAATACATGTCATCCTTCAATGTTTAAGTCCCAAATGTACTGCACATAATGAAATTAACAGATCAATTGGTAGTGCCATTGTGTTTATTGCTACAGGGCAAAAATAAATTTTTTCTAAACTGATTTTTGATGGCATGTGTAAAAACAAGGGTAGCAAGATGACTCTGGCTTACCCGAGATTTTTACAAATGATTTTTGATGAACAAAGGTATTTCACCAGGGATCATGAAGATTTTTATACGATCCCTCTGCAAAAGAAAGCAATTTTTGGAAAGATGAATTCACCCCCACACAGAGACTTACCTCTTACCCAAGCCATGCTTGCTGTTATTGCAGCAGCACAACCTCAACCTGACCCAACACCACAACTTGACCCATTACCTGCACCATCACCATCACCTCATCATATGGAACTTGATCAAAATCCCTTCAGCACTGACACTTTAAATGTTGGTGTTGACACTTCAAATCCAAAAGTTTTGACACCCTTCTACAACAAAGCCAAACACCCCTTTACCTTCAAACTACAACCCAATCCACATCATCCTCTTCATCCCTAGACTTTAAGATGGAAAAACACCAAAGGACTATTGGAGTGTTCTCCTCTGGTATTCCTAGCCATGTTGCAGAGAGAACCACCACCACAAGTGTGGTTGGTGATATGGGTGGGGCTAGGACTATTGGTACTAGCTTAGAAGCAGGCCAAGCCAATCCTACCATCATTAAGACCCCATCTATGCCCCATGACTCTACTTTGGGAGGTCAAATTCACATTTTAGAGGAGGGCAGATTGGAACACAATACATTGTTGGAATTGACGGCTGTCTACATTAGCTTGCAAAAGCAAAATGCAGCCCATGTACATACTGTCTCTACACAAGGCCTTGAACTCAAGCAATTGAGGGAGAGGATTTTTGTTTTGGAAGATGCTCATACTAGGAGAAGGCAGACAAGAGTCCTTTCATCAGGGGAGGATTCTTACAAAGGGGAGGAAGCTGCTACTAAGCCAATTAATTTGAGTGACAAAGGCTCACATGAAGAAGAATCTTTGGGTATTGCTGAAGCTCTCACAGATTTGAAGAGGCAACCAGGTTTTGATGCTTCATTGGTTACCCCTACAAATTTGAATTTATCTTTTACAGAGATGATGGAGCAGTTCACAAGAAGCGCTGACAAGAGTAAAATAAGCATTGACAAGCAGATTTTTGACGCTGACAAACCAAGCGCTAACAAGAGTAAGTTAGGCGTTGACACACAGGTCTTGGACGTTGATAAACCTGTAGGTATGGTTGATGTATTCCAGTTATCAGCTATCATCAAGGAAGTGTCTACACAGGTACCATCATCATCTTTACCTACCATTGACATTTCTGATAAAGGTAAAGGGATTATGGTAGAAACAATAGTTCCCAAGGATGCAGCCCAAGTAAAATTTGATTCCATGTTGGCTGCATAACTTGAGAAAGAAGATAGGATGAAGGATACTGTTGTTGAGAGAAAGGAAAGTAGTGGTGATGAGAGCACAGATTCAAGTGTCATGGTTATTGAAGAACCAGAAAGGCTTGAATATGGAGATTAGTTGGCAAGGGAAAAGCTTGCACAGTTGAAGAATCAGGTAGATTATGAGATGCCTGAGGTTGCTTAGATGTACTTTGCATGGGAGAACAAAGTAATGGAAAATCCAGGCATGACATTATCAGATCAAATTTGGGGTTTGGAAATTCTACTTAGAGTTCAAAGAGATTGCAAGGTGATTCTGAAGTATAAAGCTAGCAAGGTTCTTGAACAGACCAAGACAGAAAGAAGGGAGCTCTATTACATGTTGCTCAGATGTCATCAAACAGGTTGGACTTTTAAAAGGTTGTAGGGATTGTCTTTTGATGAATTGGAATATAAGGCTTATCCTATATGGGCAAAGGTGCAAGAGCAGAATACTATTAAGCTTCTTTCAGATGAAAAAAAGAAGAACTTGCAGAAGAGATGGAGATCCAAAGGGCTTTGATTACACCAATGCCATTGAAGAAGGGAGTTCCACTTGAGTTTCCACCAAATTTGGATAGAGTGAATCCCAGTGAAGTTGCTATTAGAAAGAGTCTTAAGCTCTCACCCATGTAAGCTTCACACATGGTAGAAGTATTACCTCATGATTCCAGAAACCCTATAGTTAGCTATGAAGAAGGTGCAAGTGGGTTTTGGATGGTTGGAAGATATGGAAAAGAGGTACATACATTTACTACTTTGATGTCTTTTTTTGCAAACCTGGATAGGGAAGATTTGGCAGACCTTTGGAAGTTGATGCAGGACAAGTATGAGACTGAAGCACCTACTTCAGTCAATGGAATAAAGCTTTGGTCAACATTTAAGAGAATGTGTGCACCGGATGAAGAAGATCCAGTTTGAAAGGATCTTGACGATGATATAAGTGGACTTCAATGGCGTTTATATTCAGCAGATGGTGTATATAATTTGAGTTCTACAAAGTTTTCTGAATATCTTCTTGTGGATGCTGAGTATCCTATGTCCAAAGAAGTTTTGAAGAAAATGATGACAACACAGCTAGAAATAGATTACTCAAGTGATGTGGCCAAAGATTTGATTAGGTTTATTTATTTCTAATTCATAAGATTTGTAAGAATCCTCCTAGTTCTTAGTTTTTATTCAGAATTTGATTATTAGAATAGATATCAAGTTTAGGGGAGGATTGTTGGGAATAAAATATAGCCAAGACACTTAGACGCTGACAAGAGCAATTTGGACGTTGATAAGAAGAAATCAAGCGTTGATAGGACAAGCGTTGACAAGAAGAAGTCAAGAATTGATAAGAAGAAGTCAAACACTGATAGAAGACTTAGTCTACACGTTGTATGTTTCTAGTATGTTTCTAAGTAAAGATATGATCGACAATGTATTTCTTATGTTTATCTTACCAAGAATAGCTGATACATAGAATCTTGTACAAGGTTCCTTAATATATAAAATGAGGCCTTTAGGTTTTGTTTTCATATAAGTTTCCATAAGTTTTACACTTTCATTGTATCCAAGTTCGATTAATCAGTCAAAGTGAAAGTTTGGTTTAACTTGTTTGTGTGTTCTTGTTTAAGTATTAGTTCCGCATAATACTTGAATTGTTACATATACAACAAAGTTTCTCTACGTGTTTAAGTTGATTTAATCTCGTTTACACAAGCTAAATCGATCTAAGTTTGGGATCTTCAAAGGGATGGTAGAGAGGGTTGTAATGTTCCAAAAGTGCTACACAGTTGTTCAAGGCGATCTTTCCATCGTTTATCCCAAAATCTACATTTGAGGCGGACAAAACGGTGAATGAGGTGTTTGTTGATGAAGACGCCATTGTTGATGGAAGGAAGAAATGGAGGATTGATACAAGGCTTTTGACACCAAGTATGAAAATTTAATGTTCGAAGTAGTGGTCTAATCGAATTGATAACTAGTTAACTATGCGACTCAGTTGTCTTTTGGTGAAACAATTAGTTGTGTCATTGTAGTATATTAAAAATGCAAAGACTTTAATGTAAAAAGCACTTAAAGTAAATCTAACTCTAATTTAAAATAAATTGCAAGAATTTGAAGCGTGGCGTAAATTAAAAGGCACTAAAAGTAAATAACGCAAACTTAAAACTATCCTAAAGGCAAACTTAAAACACAACTAAAACTTAAACTAAGGCAAGGCTAAAATAAATCTAAGGCAAGTAAACTTAAAGTGCAACTTGAAAATTAAAAATTAAAAACAGAAACTTAAAATAACCTGAAAACAGCTCATTCGGAATAATCTTCGTTCGGAATAAATCACTCGTCCGGAATAAATCACTCGTCCGGAATGTCACCTTCGTTCGGAATAATTTCTTCTTCACTCGGAATAATCAAAACAAAACCCTTGATCCGGAATAAATTATCTATTCAGAATATGTCACTTATCCGGAATAAATTCTTCGTTCGGAATATGAAGTTTGGTTCGGAATGTTTTGCTGATCCGAAATAAAGTCTTGATTCGGAATATATTCCGAACGAACTCAAACTCCTTGATTCGGAAAATGTTCCGAATGAACACACCTTGATCCGGAAGAAATTGATTCGGAATATATCACAACAAAACCTTTATTCGGAATGTTCCGAATGAACAGCTGATCCGGAATGTTGAATCTTCCGAATGAAAACCTTGATCCGGAATATCTTCTTGGTTCGGAACTTCTACTGATCCGGAACAAATCCTCAAGACCCTTCGTTCGGAATGTCCTGCTTGATTCGGAACAACCTGGGAAATGAACAGAAGCGAAAAACACGGGACAAAGAAAACACGAATCTAACCCACAATTAAGCAAAATCCACAAAAAGATTAAACGAGATTAATAACAAATAATCAACTAATGATAATCTATCAATCCAAATCAATCAAACTAACAATACTAACCACAATAATCAAAACCCACTTTATCAAATCAATAAAACATCAAGAACATAAACATGAACAATAAAGCATAAAGATTAAGATCAAACAAGAAGGGAAGATAGAAGATTGACAATAAAAGTTAAGATTGACAATAATAAAAAGGAAACTTACTTGAAATTAAATGTATTTAAGGTGCAAGACAATTAATTAAATGACATGTAATTAAAGAACAAGTAATTAAAATGTGGAAGACTAATTGTCACACTTAGCCAACAAGAACAAATGAAAGGAAATGAAAACTATTTATAGGAGGATTAGGGAGGTGCTTAGGAAGCTTCCTCCCCTCTTTCTTCTTTCTTTAATTGCATCATTAAGTCCTTAATCTTCTTAGTTCTTCGAATTTAATGACTTTGTCTCGGGATTTCTTTATACTCGTCTTGAAATTTCTTCATAAATAAGACTCGAGTTCTTCGGCTTTTAGTAAACTTCCGTCTTTTGACTTTTTCTTCGATAAATCTTCAGAATTGGTCTTGGACTTCCGTTCTTTTTGCACTCTTGATTTCTTGACTTTGTCTTTTGTCTTTTTCTTCGATAAAAGCCCGTGAATGCTGTGTTTTCTTCCCTTTTAACATTTTGAACCTAAAATCACAACAAAAACACAAACCACGCATAATTCCGACATTTACAACATAAAATACACGTTTTGGCTCGGTTATTATTGTAGTTAAGTGGTAAAAAGGATGGGTGTTTACACACCTATCAAATCCCCTACACTTGACCATTTTAATGTCCTCATGCAATGTATTAGTTACAAAGCACGATTACATTTTTCATCACAATCAATCCACCTTGGCCTTTATTAAAGAGATAGAAAATTATAAACATTCAAAGTAAAGAAATCAAAAACATACCTTCGGGTTTTGAAAATGTCATGAATGATCATCATCCTCAAGTTTTCACTTTCTCCAAACCAAGCTTAAAAACGAGATCATTATTATTATAAGTTAGCAAACTAACACGAACTCATGTGGGCCAGTTATTCACTTAGACTCCCTTATTCCTAGGTGTATCTCTTATATTTTATTGTTGTCTTGAATGATCACGAGGATGCATTGTTGACTTATTTTGATAGTTATTTAGGCTGAAAATAAAGTGGGATGATTTAATCAATAGTTAGCTAAAGGATAAAATCTTTTAAAACTGCTTCTCGGGACCTCATAAAGTTCATATCTTGGCATAACTCGCTTCGCGATTTGAGACCTTTCTCGGACCGATATTTGGCAGCGACTTCATACTTCAAATCTTGAGAGACGTTCATGAAATAATGGTCTTCTCTTCATAATAGGAATTTCTTCACTTGAAGTTTTGAGAGATTCTTCATATTTGGACCAAGACTTCTTCATTTTTCTCCAATCTTTATTTTGGACTTTGATATACAACGATCCGCCTCCTTTTTGGACTTGGATCTATTTATCCTCATACCTTGTTAGGGCCTTTTTGGATAGACTTCTCCATGATCTTTACGGGAGTATTTGCTTTTCGTCGTGTGTCTCGATCCTTCATATTGATCTTTGATAAATGATTCTTCACATCACTTTGGATATTTAGCAACAAAATGTAGCCCTCATGCCTTGTTAGGGCCTTTTCGGACTCGCCAATCTTCGCATCCCGCTTCAATAAGTTATGCCTTGGCTATGAACTCTAATCCATACCGAGCAACTTTTAAACGATCTTGGGCTAGAAGCCAAGTTACTTTTCAAATCGTACGACCTTATTTATTGCAGATAAATTTATTAACAATCGATGGGAGAATAGGCTCATAATTTAAAATCTCAATCGTCTCTCGTTCTCCACAATTTAAAATCTCAAGGAATGAGACTCGTTGATGCTTAGCCTATTAAATCAATGTTTTGGATTTTCGAGTCGTCTATAGGATCTTGCAAATTCTTAGACTTTTTCAAGTTTAGAAATCGCATTTTAAAGTTCCCTTGATAAACGACTCTCTAGGATCAATTATGGGAACTTGCGAAAAGTTCTTGTTCTTAACCCGTGAGAGTTAAGACTTTTGCATTTTAAAGCTCCCTATATAAAAGCCTAGCAAAACTTGACTTAAACATGTTAAGGATACTAGCTAGAGTAAACTTAGATAAGTAAACTCGGGTTGAGTAAAATGATTCACAACGTTTGAAAATTAAAACCACTTTATTAAAAGTTTATTCTAGTAAAGAAAGAAAATAACTATACAAAGGGAAAAACTAATAGGCCAAAATAGATTAAAAATTTTGAAAAATGTCGAAAAATTGATTTTCCGGTTAAAATGAGGACAAATACAAGAAAAAGGCCACTTAACTTCGATAGAAGTCCCCTCTACACTTAATATAAACATTGTCCTCAATGTTTAAGCATGTGGGAGTAAACTCCCCTACACTTAGGACATTGTGCACGTTGTTTAAATCTCGCTAAGGAAAAGACAACTAAAGAGACTCCTATTTTAATATTGAGAAATATAAAATAGTGAATCAAAAAGAGTTTAGGATAGAACCGGGAAGACGGAAACACGGAATCACGGGTCGTCAAAAGTCATCAAGAGTGGATCATTGAGCGCTCGAATCCCTGAATAGAAGAAGAGAGGAAATAACAAACACCAACGGGTCTCCCCTACACTTAGGATAAAGATAGCTAAAAGATAGATACATGGGTTGCCTCCCAAGAAGCACTTGATTTTTGTTCACCGAGTCGTGAGCCTGACTCGACCTTGATTAGCATAGGAAGAAGCATGAAACATATCCACCGGGATCAAATACATAGTTTTCGTCCATCAAATAGCACAAGCTTAAGGCGAACAACGCAAGCCAAAGAAGAGTAGGCAAGGTTCCCTTAAGCAAAGATGGAGCACGATGGGAGCAAGGGTGAAGAGGTGCAAGCATATCTTCATAAGTTCCAAAGATTTTTCCTTTTATTTCATCAGATGGATACTGAGATGGCTGAAGAATATCGATACCGGGGTCGAACACCTTTTCCTTTAGGGGAAAATAGCACTCAGGCTCAGCAGAATTTGAAGATGATCCGCGAAGAAAATGCACAACCTCGTCCTCAGAAGGTGGACAAAGAGGTGTTAAATCATACGTGCTGCGGATATTGGTGTCGTCCGGTTGCTTCTCCTTTGAAGGAATTTTCTTCAAATCCGAAGAAGGATCAAGACCATAATCATCAAAGTCTAAAGGAGGAGCATCACTCTCATGAGGGAAGTAGGTATTGAGAAAAGTAGTGAAGTCTTCCTCAAATGAGTAGTCATCCAAAGTAGGATTAAGCATGGATGGCGGAGGATCTTCATCATGAGAAGAATCACTCGAAAGAGTATCGGCTTCATCAAAATCATCAAAAGTGGGCATGTCGGGATACTCGGAAGTAAAATCAACATAATCATCCGTATCTGAGCTAGAATCATCATCATAAGCATTAAAGATCGGTGGAGAATCATATATGGGTGAAGGTTCCAAATTGGAGAGAGAATCATCCACATCATCTTGAAAAAGTGGATTATCATTGCGAGACTCGAATAGAGGATTGTTGTAGACGACAAAATCATCAAGCACATTAATCATATTCGCTGATTCTCTTCCATAAGATTTGCTTGTAAGCTTCCCCATTTCAAACACCTATGCATCATCCCCGACTCTTAAGATGAGCTCACATTTATCCACATCAATTAAAGCTCTACCAGTTCTAAAAAATGGTCGTCCAAGTATTAACGGAATACGAGGGTCCATTTCATAATCAACAACGACGAAGTCGACCGGAAAAGTGAATGTGCCAACTTTAATGAACACATCTTTGGCAATACCAACGGGGTAAGCGAGAGTGCGATTGGCTAGCTCAAGAGTCATTTTGGTGGGTGTAAGGTCGGGCAATGATAACTTTTTCCAAACACTTAAAGGCATTAAATTAATACTTGCCCCGAGATCGGCTAAGGCAGTAAATTTGTCGGTTTGGTTAAAAGTACAAGAAAGCACAAAACGACCGGGATCTCCAAGTTTCTCCGGAAGTTCTTTAAGAAGGACGGCAGAACAATTTTCATTCAATCGAGTATTAACAAACTCGGCCATCTTCTCCTTCTTACTAAGCAATTCCTTAAACATCTTGACAAATTTAGGCATTTGTGCTAGAGCTTCAACAAGGGGAAAAGTGACGGTCATTTTCGAAACTTTCTTCAAATAGTTTGACACTTGGATGTCATCCTTGGTGTGCATTTTGGCCTTGCCTAAGCAAGATGGATAAGGACATTAAGGTTTGGGTGGTGACGGTGTGGAAGGTAAAGGTTGAGATGTTGAAGGGTTAAAGGTGGAAGGTGGGGTTGGTGGAGGAATCGTCTTGGGTACTTCGTCATGACGAGGCGGAGACGGTAATGGTGTACTAATACTAGGTGTGGGAGTAGTAGGGATAAATGGTGGTGGAGGAGGTGTAGATGATGGGGGTGGGATAGGTGGTCCTACTAAAGTAACTCCACTACGGGTAGTAATAGCACTCACATTCGCTCGCGGATTGGTGACGGTGTTTGAAGGTAGAGAACTCGAAGAAGAGGGTTGAGTCGTGGGTAAGAAACTAGCCAGCATATTCTTCAAATCATTCGTTTGATTGCTGAAGGAGGATTGTATATTGTCTCGAAGCTCGGATCTAATGTCATTCCCTTGCTTGGTGATATCTCCTTTCAAATTGATAATTTGGCTCTGTAGATTCTTGATTTTCTCACCTTGGGTTCTCATTAATGCTTCAACATCTTGATTTATGGGTGGGGCTTGTTGTGCGGGTGGGTGATAAGGATTAGAAGCTCGAGGTGGGATTTGGTTGCTTCTATTGTAATTGTTGTTGGGGTTTTGGTTTTGAGGAGAAAAATCGGGTGAAAGATAGTTGTTGGACCGGTAAATTAGCAAATTTCTATCCCCTTGAGGTCGGGCTTGGTAATTCTCCGGTGAATAATTACCATAAGCCGCATACACGTTTTCTGGATATCCTTGAGTAGAAGGACAATCAGTGTATGAGTGTGGATCGCCGCATGTCTCACAAGGATTGGCTACCGCTTTTACTTGTTGTTGGTTTGTAGCGAGAAGCAAGATATTTTTGTTCATTTCGGCCATCATGCGGGTGAATTCGGTCATATCGGGGTTTGCTGAAGTCGAAGAAAAATTTACTCTCGGGTTGTTCCTTGAAGAAGCGAAGGAATCCCAGTTTTTGTGATGAGTAGTCATGTTTTCAATAAGCTCTCTACACTCCTCGGGTCTCCTTTTCATTAATGTGCCACCGGCGGCTGCATTAATCGTATCACGATCACGATCGATCACAGGGAGGATGTTGTGGTTTGGACAACGATCGATCAAAACATTATATCTTTCCCAAGCATCAAAGAGAGATTCATCGGGTTCTTGCATGAAACCGCTGATTTGATTGCGAAGGCTCGTGGCCATGGATGGTGGAAAGTAGCGCGACAAAAAGCGTTGAGTCATGTCATCCCAAGTATGAATAGAATTCTTCGGGAGACGATCAAACCATTTCTCGGCGTGGTGTGATAAAGTATGTGGAAAGAGTTGAAGGCGAAGGACATCCATTGTGGCACCGGGCAACTTCATGTTTTGGGTAATAGTAATGAATTTGTCGAGGTGTTTGTTGGTATCGTCATCAGGCAATCCACGGAATGGGTTAGTTTGCACTTGCTGAATCATGTGGTGCTTCAATGAAAACTTCGGAGCCGTGATTTGCATCGGCGCAATCGGTCCTCCTCGTCCAAACATGGTAGGTTGACAAAGCTCCTCCATTGTCCGAAGATCGGGCTGTGGAAGAACATTGTTGTTGTTATTATTGAGGTGCGGTGGATTATTGTTGTTGTTCACACCTGCCATAGCTAAATCTTCAAGAGTCTCAGGCTCTTGATAAGTAGAAGATCTAGTACGCATACACCTGCAAAGGCAAAAGAAAAGATACCAAACACAAAGAGAATATATATACACAATAAAAATAAAACTAAAATCTTTTTGGATTTTTGAAAATTTTTATTTTTTATGGATTTTTAACAATTTTTAATTTTTTTTTTTGAATTTTTGAAATTTTTAAGCAAGAAAAATAACGCTCACGAATGAACGGATCCCAAAAAGCAACGCGTCTCTGACAGAAAACCGTTAATCTTCACGAAAAGAGCCGGTAGCGGCGCCATTTGATACAAGGCTTTTGACACCAAGTATGAAAATTTAATGTTCGAAGTAGTGGTCTAATCGAATTGATAACTGGTTAACTATGCGACTCAGTTGTCTTTTGGTGAAACAATTAGTTTTGTCGTTGTAGTATATTAAAAATGCAAAGACTTTAATGTAAAAAGCACTTAAATTAAATCTAACTCTAATCTAAAATAAATGGCAAGAATTTAAAGCGTGGCGTAAATTAAAAGGCACTAAAAGTAAATAACGCAAACTTAAAACTATCCTAAAGGCAAACTTAAAACGCAACTAAAACTTAAACTAAGGCAAGGCTAAAATAAATCTAAAGCAAGTAAACTTAAAGTGCAACTTGAAAATTAAAAATTAAAAACAGAAACTTAAAATAACCTGAAAACAGCTCATTCGGAATAATCCTTCGTTCGAAATAAATCACTCGTCCGGAATGTCACCTTCGTTCGGAATGATCTCTTCTTCACTCGGAATAATCAAAACAAAACCCTTGATCCGGAATAAATTCTCTATTCAGAATATGTCACTTATCCGGAATAAATTCTTCGTTCGGAATATGAAGCTTGGTTCAGAATGTTTTGCTGATCCGGAATAAAGTCTTGATTCGGAATATATTCCGAACGAACTCAAACTCCTTGATTCGAAAAATGTTCCGAATGAACACACCTTGATCCGGAAGAAATTGATTCGGAATATATCACAACAAAACCTTTATTCGGAATGTTCCGAATGAACAGCTGATCCGAAATGTTGAATCTTCCGAATGAAGACCTTGATCCGGAATATCTTCTTGGTTCGGAACTTCTACTGATCCGGAACAAATCCTCAAGACCCTTCGTTCGGAATGTCCTGCTTGATTCGGAACAACCTGGGAAATGAACAGAAGCGAAGAACACGGGACAAAGAAAACACGAATCTAATCCACAACTAAGCAAAATCAACCAAAAGATTAAACGAGATTAATAACAAATAATCAACTAATGATAATCTATCAATCCAAATCAATCAAACTAACAATACTAACCACAATAATCAAAACCCACTTTAATCAAATCAATAAAACATCAAGAACATAAACATGAACAATAAAGCATAAAGATTAAGATCAAACAAGAAGGGAAGATAGAAGATTGACAATAAAAGTAAAGATTGACAATAATAAAAAGGAAACTTACTTGAAATTAAATGTATTTAAGGTGCAAGACAATTAATTAAATGACATGTAATTAAAGAACAAGTAATTAAAAGGTGGAAGACTAATTGTCACACTTAGCCAACAAGAACAAATGAAAAGAAATGAAAACTATTTATAGGAGGATTAGGGAGGTGCTTAGGAAGCTTCCTCCCCACTTTCTTCTTTCTTTAATTGCATCATTAAGTCCTTAATCTTCTTAGTTCTTCGACTTTAATGACTTTGTCTCGGGATTTCTTTAAACTCGTCTTGAAATTTCTTCATAAATAAGACTTGAGTTCTTCGGCTTTTAGTAAACTTCTGTCTTTTGACTTTTTCTTCGATAAATCTTCAGAATTGGTCTTGGACTTCCGTTCTTTTTGCACTCTTGATTTCTTGACTTCCTCTTTTGTATTTTTCTTCGATAAAAGCCCGTGAATGCCGTGTTTTCTTCCCTTTGAACATTTTGAACCTAAAATCACAACAAAAACACAAACCATGCATAATTCCGACATTTACGACATAAAATACACGTTTTGGCTCGGTTATTATTGTAGTTAAGTTGTAAAAAGGATGGGTGTTTACACACCTATCAAGGATGTGAAGAAGGTGAATAGTATGTGTGGTGAAAGTAATGAGTAGTGTGATGTTTGAAAAATGAGTCAAGGGTTTTGATAAAAGGTTTACCCGTTTTCAATTAAAGCATTAAATGCAAAAGTTTAACTTTTAGGAAAAGTGGGACCCCTTGACTCTTCATGTGATTTTATCTGTCCCTTGGAAAGTGAGAAAGTTGTTGACAATGAAGAACAATCATTTGAATTAAATAGGGGAATATATTAACTCCCATTAGAATGTAACTACCTCGTTACATTCCATTCCCTTAAATGCCTAGAGACAGAGATCATTTATCAGATTTGTTTACCGATATTGAGCATACCTAGCTCAGCAACCAGCCTAGTAAAACTTGGCTCAGCCAGAGGCTTGGTGAAGGTATCAGCGAGCTGGTATTTAGTGGGTATAAAATGAAGCTCAATATCACCTTTTAAAATATGGTCTCTGATAAAGTGATACCTGATGTCAATATCTTTAGTTCTGGAATGAAGTACCGGATTATTGGAGATGGCTATAGCACTTGTGTTGTCACATAATATGGGAACCTTTTCATAAGTGATCCCATAATCAGCCAGCTGAATTTTCATCTAGAGAACTTGAGCACAGCAACCAGCGGCCGCTACATATTCAGCTTCAGCTGATGACATGGCAGCTGAGTTTTGTTTCTTAGAACTCTAGTATACTAACTTTCCTCTAAGGATTTGACAACTCCCAGAGGTGCTCTTACTATCAAGAAAACACCCAGCGTAGTCAGAGTCTGAGTAGGCTTTGAGGTCGAAGCCTGATCCGTTTGGATACCAGAGACCCAAAGAGGGAGATCCTTTTAAGTACCTAAAAATTCTTTTGACAGCTATAAGGTGGGATTCCTTGGGGTTAGCTTGGTACCTAGCACAGAGACATGTGGCAAATTATATGTCTGGTCTACTTTTTGTGAGGTATATCAGTGACCCAATCATGCCTCTATATAAGGTCTCATTAACAGAGACCCCTGAGTCATCAGCTCCCAAGTTGTTGGGAGGAAGCATGGGGCATTTCACTGATGCACAATCAGACAGATCATACTTCTTGAGCAAATCCTTAACATATTTTTCTTGACAAATGGAAATTCCTTTTGAATTTTGTTTAATTTGAAAACCCAAGAAAAAAGTTAGTCCCCCCATCATGCTCATTTCATACTTTTTGGTCATAAGTTTGGCAAATTGTTTGCTCAAGGTAACATTGGTTGAACCAAAAATTATATCATCCACATAAATCTATACTAAAATGACATCACCCTTGGACCTATATGTGAATAGGGTTTGATCAATGGTACCTCTGACAAATTTATTTTCAAGTAAAAATTTTGATAGGGTTTCATACCAGGCTCTAGGCGCTTGTTTCAGCCCATAGAGTGCCTTGTGAAGTCTGAAGACGTGATCAGGATACTCACTGCTTTCAAACCCATGGGCCTAATAGACGTAGACTTCCTCTGCAAGCTTTCCATTAAGAAAAGCACTCTTCACATCCATCTGGTACACGGTGAACCCCATATAAGCTGCAAAGGCTAGGAAGATTCTGATAGCTTCTAATCTAGCTATTGGTGCGAACGTATCATCATAGTCAATACCCTCAGATTAATTGTACCCCAGCACCACAAGCCTATCCTTGTTTTTAACAATCATGCCAGCTTCATCCCTCTTGAATCTGTAGACCCACTTAGTTCCAACCACTTGTTTTCCAGCAGGAGCTTTTACCAGAGTCCACACCTTGTTCCTCTTGATCTGATTCAACTCATCATGCATGGAAACAATCCACCCTTCATCTAGAAGCGCAACAACCACATTCTTAGGTTCATCTTAAGAGATAAAATCAGAGAGAAGGCATTCATTCGCTGAGGCGGTTTCCAAAGATCTCAATTTGCCTCTGGTGGTGACTCCCTTAGAGGGTTCACCAAGAATATTCACCAGAAGAATATCTTGGTTCCTACCCCATTTGGATTGAGGAGCAGGAGTCTCTGTAGGATCAGGGGTCATAGCAGGTTCAATGAATGCTGGGGGATCTTCACATGTTATTTCTTCATCCATAATCTCTTCATCAACGTGAGAGATTGGTTCGATAAGATCATCATTCACTATAGTGGGTGGAGTGACCGGTTTAGCATTTTCAACCTCTGGAGTGTTGTCCGAGATTGAGGGAGGATCAAATGCATGAACATAAGTAAAGTCCTTGTGACAGGCCTGAGATGATTCTATGGGATTTGAGAAATCATCCTCTAGATATGATTTGACTTTATTGAATTCAATGTCACATTCTTCTGTGTTGATGTGAGTAATGACAGCATCTGATTCATTAAAGGTGACATGGATGGATTCTTCTAGTTCTTGTTTGTGGATGTTGAATACTCTATAGGCTCTGGAGGTGGGAGAGTAGCCAACAAATAATCCATCATCTGACTTTTCATCAAATTTTCCCAGGTGATCTCTGTAGTTGTGAATGAAACAGGGGAACCAAAGACATGGAAGTAGCTTACATCAGGGGCTCTCTTCCTATACACTTCATAAGATGTCTTGTCGTGTCTTTTTACAATAATAGGTATGTTTTGTGTGTAACAAGCTGTGTTTACAGCCTCACCCCAAAATTGTTTTGGAAGTCTTGATTCGCTGAGCATGGTTCTAGCAGCCTCTATGAGAGTTCTATTTCTTCTTTCAGCGACACCATTTTACTCAGGGGTGCCTGGCTTAGAAAAGTTGTAACACCCCATTTTGATAAATGGAATGTCACGCGTAATTACGGCGTGTCATCAAAGCATACAAGGATAAATGTACTAAAACATACATGACCATAGGGAAAACCGGAATCAAACATCGGTTCCCAAACATAAGCCCAAAACATAATAAAGCCAAAAGAAATGAATGAAAGACTAAACAAGCATAAGTATATGAAGGAAAAAAGGAAAAGAAGTCTCTAGCAGCTTCCATCCTATGCACGTCCTCCAAATGCTCGAGTCTTCCCTAGGGTACCTGCCGTTTTCGGACATGGAAAGGAAAGTAACGGCAGAGCAAAACGCTCAGTGCACGGATATAGACATAGTATGAATGACTAAGCATAATAAATACTTAATAGCAGCGGAAAAGTATAAGTACTGGAAAACCTGGAACATGTTTATAAAACTGGTTTTATAGTTTAAAAAGCCTTATGTTTATCTTATGAAAACTGTCTAACATATTTTACCATTAGCCAATATAGGTCATGAAAATCCACCGTGCATGAATACTTGGAGGGGTGACCTCATCATGCAACTTAGAGAGACTTCCTCTAACTTAATATACTGGTTCTGGGTAGGAGGGATCAGCTCCTTGTGAAGGATGCAAGGCACACACCACATTCACCATGAAATCCTGACTGAAAACATGTAACTAGGATGCACCCATACGCCCCACATGATAAATATAATATAAATGGTCAAAAGCTGAAGGGACGCCACGAGCAATCACTCCGCCGTGGTGAAGTCATAACATTAGTGCCTCTAATGTTATGGTTATGGTACCTCTATAACAAGGTGAAACTGGTCATGCATGTATATGGCTATAGGTATTCTTAATTAAACATAAGCAAATTAAACACATAACTTATACTACGGGAAAACATTTTTCTGCATACGGGGAATCCTAATAAGGAAAGAATGTCCATACTGAAAGGACGGGAATCCGTACCTTATGTCCAGTGAACGAAGAAGATGAACTGAGAGGAATCCTACTTCCGTATCACTAATGCTACATAAATACATACATGAATAAGTATCTGCTTACTAAATACATAACTGGTTTTAGGTCATGTCTTAGCTTATTTTATGTGTTCTTATCATGTTTTACTATTTAAAGCCTTAAACTGTGTTTATCTTATATTCTGATTACTCTGATTAAGTATTGCTGGTATATCATGCATTATTATACTTACTGCGTAATAATAAGTAACTTTCCAAAAATAGTAGGTTTCCTAAAATAGAAAGTTACCAAAAATAGAAAGTTTCCAAAAATAGAAAGTTTGCAAAATTAGAAAGTTTCCAAAAATAAAAAGTTTCCAAAAATAGAATTACTGCTTAAAATAGATAAGTTTCTAAAAATAGAAAGTTTCCATAAATAGATTAGCTGCCTTAATTAATTAAGTTTCCATAAATAGATTAGCTGCCTGAAATAAATAAGTTTCTAAAAATAGAAAGATTCCATAAATAGATTAGCTGCCTTATTTAATTAAGTTTCTAAAAATAGAAAGTTTCCATAATTAGAAAATAAGCTGGTTAAATAAGCTAAGTATATAAGCCTAAGTGTTTTCATGATTATTTTCTAAATCATAATGATATAATGTATAGTTTATTAATTATTTCATGTAATTAAAATAAACTATAGGTTAAAATCTTTAATTAAAGTATAACATGTTTTTAATTAAATAAAGTTAAATACTTAGGTTAAACATGTATTATTATATATTAATAATATAACCTAAGTCATGTTAATTAATTAATTATAACCATGGTTTTTAAATAATTAATTAACTTATAAGTCTAAAAATATAAAATACTTAGGTTAATAATTCCATGATTTTAATAATTAAAATAACCTAAGTCATGTTATTAAATTAATCATGTCATGTTATTAATTTAATTTTTAACATAAGATCATAAAAAAATAAAAATCTAAACATACACCGTGAAGCGGATCTTGACTAAGAACCATGAAGGACATGAAATCGACACCATACCCCGAACCAAATCGGGGTTACCCTTGTCTTGATGCTGCCGTGGGACCCACACCAACCAACCGGGACCATATGGTCTTGGCGGTGGTCAAATGGCCAAACCGAGACCCTCTCGGGTTCGGTTTAGGCGCGGCCAAGAACAAACACCCCTTAAACAACCCTTTTGATTTATTCCAAACCCAAATTCATGTTAGATCTATGATTTAATTAGGTTTTATAAAAAACATAACATGTACTTAATTATTTAAAAGATTAAATCAAAAGAAAAAGGGTTAAAGTATTTACTGAATGCGTGGATCTAAAGAACGATGAACAAACACGAACACTAGCAATAATTCCAAGATCAAAGATCAAATCACACCCCTTTGGTGTGTTTGAGGGTGGCGGCCAAAAGAGAAAAAGAAAGAGGAGGAAAATTTTTTGGTTTTCTGTAAAATCCTCTGTAAAGAAAAAATAAGTTGTGTTTTTCCCCTTAACCCCCTTTTAGTAAATTTTGATGGGCTTGGCCCATCTTCCTTCCTAATTTCGTGGCATATGGGGCCCACATGGGGTAACCCGATCATTTTCCGTGTCTAATTAATAAGTGTGATCTCGTGTTCGTGTTTTACGTGTTTGTTCGTGTTTATTTGTGTTCGCGTTTTGTGTATTCTCGTTAAATAATTACCGTGACCTAATATATTTATTTATGCTCGTAATAAATATATATATGTAATTAATAATAGTTCGTGATTTAATTATGTTCATGATTTCATGATCGCATGTTCGAGATTAATTATTGTCAAATAATTATTACGTGCTCGTGCGTAGTAAATATTTATCGTGTTTTAACACGTACGTAATACGTAAAATCCTAACACGTAATCGTAATCATGCTATAATAGGAAAGTTCTAATCTAGTACGTACGATCTTAAGGGTACTATTCATGGTAAAAGCATGCGGGTTTTACAACTCTTCCCCCCTAAAAAGAATAATTCGTCCCCGAATTATAGATAACGTAACTGAAAGAGAAACATACCCGAATCAAACTGAGAGGGTATGTAAGATTAATGAACGTACAGGTGACATGGTAGAAGGAACGTGGAACGTGACATGTCTTGAAAGGACATGAAACGTGACGTGACTGAAAGGACATATCTAATTGATGAGAGTAAACAGATAAAAGTCCGGATGAACTTGTCCGTTTCCAAGTGGCCTCCCTCTTGGAACGGTTCCTTCAGAAGATCTTGACACTAATGATAAATCTTGGTCCTCCTTACCTTGACTTGGAATACGAAGAAATTCTTGGTTATCAACGGAAGGTAGATCCCCTAAATTCGATCGAGGAAAATAAGAGTTAACGTGCTAGGGTAACTGAAACGTTATGATGCAAGACAATCTGACTTAACTGATAATTAGAAACGATGTGTGAGACATAAATAAATGTAGTACGTGAAAAATTTTGAACGTTATACGTGAAATTTTTTTAACGTGCTACGTGGAGATATGGCGAGTGTAGTATGAGTAAACATATCGTGATCCATGATACGTGTAACATATCTTGATCATGGTATGAGGAACGTGGAATGAACATGACATGTGAAACATATCGTGATCATAGAATATAATGGCGGTAACGCCAAATGCTACAAGGTGAGACGTGGAATATGACGTGAAACGTCTATCTGATGATGGAGAGTTATACTAAACTTGGGTCTGGTCTCTCAAGTTCTTGCAAAACTTCCCAGAACGAAATGAACGTAAAATCGTAGACCCAGATACGATCATGAACGTGAATAGTGTCATGAACGCGACCGCGAAAGCAAGTCGTGGAATCAGAATGAAGACGTGAAGTAATTTAAGAGTACAAATTGAGAATCTTTGTCTGACCTGATAGCTGAGGGATTACCAAGTGGTCGGATGAGCCTTGGCTGGAACATGTCCGATCAATCTGTTGGTTCTGCAATCCTTGCGGATGTAAGGATTCTGCAGACTTTATCAAACTGTTTGCAATAACCCAGATAGCATCATGCTTCTTCTGAGTTTGCGTTAATCTAGTAACCAAATCTGTGGAGATCTTGTCCCATTTCAATTCACAATTTCAAATGATGAAAACATCCCAGTTTGTTGGTGTCCTATCTTAACCTGTTGGTATGTCAGGTACTCAGATATGAACATAACTGTATCTTGCTTCATAGGACTTGATACATAGGAATTTGCGAAACTCTAAGTTTCTGAATCTAGACTTCTACTAGCGTAGGATTTTCTATAACACCTAATGTAGTGTAGGGTTCACTCCTTACGCATAAGCTGAGTCATGGTAAGATTAACCATGCAAATCCATGTGATCCAACGTGTCACTGTAATCAACCAGAATTGATATTGGAAATATTTCCAGGGTGAAATTTCTCTTGTCATAGAATTTGCAACATAGTGCAGATATGGTCTTCCTGTTCTTCTTCTAGGCTTAAAGGAAATCAGGTTATCCTCAATGAAAACACTGATGAATTTGCTATGAGTTCATGGAAACTCATTCTTATAATGCCGTTGGAGCATTGATGAGACTAATTCAAAATCATAAATCTAGCATGACCGAGTCGTGTACGAATAGCAGTCATGGACATGTCCTGCTCTTTCCCTCGTCACTGTTGGCAGTATGATCATGAGTTCAATGTTGGAAAATTGATTAACACTATAAGGTCGATTGGACATGTTGTCAATACGTGGATGAGAATAACGGTCATGAATGGTGATTTGTTTAAGCCGACGGTAGTCGACACATAATCTCATGGTACCGTCCTTCTCCTTGAAGGTTCTTCTGGAATATATGGGAAGATTTTGGAATAATCAATTGGCTATGCGTAAAGGACTTAAGTAGTTGTGTATTACTGACAGGTAGAAATTTTAGCGACCATGGCTAACAACGCACATGCTTGTAAGCATATATAATTTGTATAGATTTTCCTGATGGAAAATCAAGCTGAATGTATTTAGGAGCCTGAACATTACTGTACATAATTATGAATCGTAGCATGGTGATGTTCATAATCCATAATTAGGATAAAGTTCATCTCGTGTCTGTCCGAGGAAATGCGTTAGCAGCTTGGATCTCATCATTAAGATGAAGGAAATCCTTCGTATACGTGGGAATACGAAAGGCGTCCTTCATGGTAATGAATCATAATAAATATGGTGAAAGAAATAAAAGTGACATCAGCAACGCGACAGTTCTCATTGATGCGCCGATAATGTTATTGAAATTCTTGTTGCCTGATTAATACATGGCACAACAAAATAGATATACCCTTGGAGGGTACCCTGAATTTCTTAGAAATTTCCCATAATTGGACGTGAGTCATGTGTCTTGACTCGTGTCTTGGAACTATAAGCATGACATATGTCTTGACTGGTGTCTTGACATGTGTCTTTAGGAAGTATACGTGAGACATGTGTCTTGACTGATGTCTTGACATGTGTCTTCAGAAAGTATATGTGAGATATGTGTCTTGACTGATGTCTTGACATGTGTCTTGAGACGTAATTTAATAGAACTAAAATATTAGGTTATTATGCTAGACTTGGCGGATCGGTTGGACTACTGATCCTTTGTATGTCTGATCACCTCCGCGGCCGGAGCCTCGGTTGCGATTTCTAGGATAGTTCCGTCATAGTAATTGTTACTATCGTCTTGTCTGTCAATTCCATGACGGTCATTCTCATGACCGTGATTCATGTAACTATTCAGCTGAGTGGCCGGCTGGTACTGGTTTGCACTCATATGGCTGAAATGACAGCCAAATGACATGTGACATGTAACTAAGAATTAGGGACAATGATTGATGAAAATCGTCTGATGGTGAAGCATCTTCTCGTTTGATTGCTTTGCTCTAACGCCTTTGTCTTCGTCTTGTAGGATCTCCAGGTTGTGAACAGCATCCGCATCTCGTAGCGTCTCCGAACGTTAGCAGCATCAACCTTTAGTAACATCTCCCAGTTATGAGCGGCATCAACAATCTTGTAGAATATCAGCAAATTGAAAATATGCCTGAGGTGATTCAGAATCGACTAGCGAATACTCGTGAAGTATTGCAAGCGAAATACACATGGATTAAGGTACGTGTAATACACATGAAATACGGTACGTGGAGTACACGTGGAATGCACATGAAATAATCGGTATGGGGTCGATCATTTATCATGATTTAAGGAGAGTATATCGGTTAAACGGTTAAGAAAACCATCATGATAACCTGGCAATGCCAGTATATACCTCATTCTGGTTGCATAGAGAAACGTTAAAATGTGGTCATACAAAATTTAAGATGATTTGCCTGAAAGCATGATCAATGAAAACTAACCATGACTATCATAAAAGCAGAATTCAATGAATCCAGCTATGTCTTGCATGAAGGCATAATAACAAATGAGGCGTAAGACTTAATCCACATGAAGACGGAATTATCATGAAGAAACACGAAACGATTTAACATGGAGGAGTGTATAACATAATCAGCACGAAACTGAGTTTAACCATGACAGTATGAAAACACACTTGACATAAAAACATAGTAACTTATGAGGGGACATAAAAAAAATTATGCCAAAAATCATGAGAAAAATTTTATGCATGAAAAACAATGCATGAATGCGTAATGTAGTTTATAAAAACCTTTATATGTGCGAGGGGACGCCTATGGGTCGGTCCCAAAACAAAAGACATGGCGAGGGGACGCCTATGGGTCGGTCCCAAAGTTAAAAGTTTCGATAAAAGCACATGAGACTAAACAGGGCCATTCCTGTACCAACCATTACTTAGTCATAATCCCTGCAACAATGATACATGAAACATAAATAAATGAAACTCATCTGTCAAAACTTACCAGAAAAAAATTTTATGTGACTAATTATGAACTACTGGGGTTCAGTCCACATAGCCACAGTTCTCGAGGAACATTATGCATAAAACAATGACACATAACTAAATATGAATGACGGTTGTCCATCCATATTAGTAAAACAATATCGATGAAAACATCAAGGTTAAAACCTCAAGGTGCTAAAAACATCATGGTTAAAGAAAAAATGCTCTGAAAACATCAATACGTAAAATAACAAACGTTGGCTTAGGAAGCTCCTTGTGACTACCCACTAGTCACAGGTCGAGTTTTAGAGCCTACAGGTCGAAGCCTTGGCTCTGATACCATAATTTTAACACCCCATTTTGATAAATGGAATGTCACGCGTAATTATGGCGTGTCATCGAAGCATACAAGGATAAATGTACTAAAACATACATGACCATAGGGAAAACCGGAATCAAACATCGGTTCCCAAACATAAGCCCAAAAAATAATAAAGCCAAAAGAAATGAATGAAAGACTAAACAAGCATAAGTATATGAAGGCAAAAAGGAAAAGAAGTCTCTATCAGCTTCCATCCTATGCACGTCCTCCAAATGCTCGAGTCTTCCCTAGGGTACCTGCCGTTTTGGGACATGGAAAGGAAATTAACGGCTGAGCAAAATGCTCAGTGCACGGATATAGACATCGTATGAATGACTAAGCATAATAAAGACTTAATAGCAGCGTAAAAGTATATGTCCTGGAAAACCTGGAACATGTTCATAAAACTGGTTTTATAGTTTGAAAAGCCTTATGTTTATCTTATGAAAACTGTTTAACATATTTTACCATTAGCCAATATAGGTCATGAAAATCCACCGTGCATGAATACTTGGAGAGGTGACCTCATCATGCAAATTAGAGGGGCTGCTTTTAATTAATATACTGGTTCTGGGTAGGAGGGATCAGCTCCTTGTGAAGGATGCAAGGCACACACCACATTCACCATGAAATCCTGACTGAAAACATGTAAATAGGATGCACCCATACGCCCCACATGATAGATATAATATAAATGGCCAAAAGTTGAAGGGACGCCACGAGCAATCACTCCGCCGTGGTGAAGTCATAACATTAGTGCCTCTAATGTTATGGTTATGGTACCTCCATAACTAGGTGAAACTGGTCATGCATGTATATGGCTATAGGTATTCTTAATTAAACATAAGCAAATCAAACACATAACTTATACTACGGGAAAACATTTGGCTGCATACGGGGAATCCTAATAAGGAAAGAATGTCCATACTGAAAGGACGGGAATCCGTACCTTATGTCCAGTGAATGAAGAAGATGAACTGAGAGGAATCCTACTTCCGTATCACTAATGCTACATAAATACATACATGAATAAGTATCTGCTTACTAAATACGTAACTGGTTTTATGTCATGTCTTAGCTTATTTTATGTGTTCTTATCATGTTATACTGTTTAAAGCCTTAAACTGTGTTTATCTTATATTCTGATTACTCTGATTATGTATTGCTGGTATTTCATGCATTATTATACTTACTGCGTAATAATAAGTAACTTTCCAAAAATAGCAGATTTCCTAAATTAGAAAGTTTCCAAAAATAGAAAGTTTCCAAAAATAGAAAGTTTCCAAAAATAGAAAGTTTCCAAAAATAGAAAGTTTCCAAAAATATAATTACTGCTTAAAATAGATAAGTTTCTAAAAATAGAAAGTTTCCATAAATAGATTAGTTGCCTTAATTAATTAAGTTTCCATAAATAGATTCGCTGCCTGAAATAAATAAGTTTCTAAAAATAGAAAGATTCCATAAATAGATTAGCTGCCTTATTTAATTAAGTTTCTAAAAATAGAAAGTTTCCATAATTAGAAAATAAGCTGGTTAAAAAAGCTAAGTATATAAGCCTAAGTGTTTTCATGATTATTTTCTAAGTCATAATGATTTAATGTATAGTTTATTAATTATTTCATGTAATTAAAATAAACTATAGGTTAAAATATTTAATTAAAGTATAACATGTTTTTAATTAAATAAAGTTAAATACTTAGGTTAAAACATGTATTATTATATATTAATAATATAACCTAAGTCATGTTAATTAATTAATTATAACCATGGTTTTTAAATAATTAATTAATTTTTTAAGTCTAAAAATATAAAATACTTAGGTTAATAATTCCATGATTTTAATAATTAAAATAACCTAAGTCATGTTATTAAATTAATCATGTCATGTTATTAATTTAATTTTTAACATAAGATCATTAAAAAAATAAAAATCTAAACATACACCGTGAACCGGATCTTGACTAAGAACCATGAACCGGACATGAAATCGACACCATACCCCGAACCAAATCGGGGTTACCCTTGTCTTGATGCTGCCGTGGGACCCACACCAACCAACCGGGACCATATGGTCTCGGTGGTGGTCAAATGGCCAAACAGAGATCCTCTCGGGTTCGGTTTAGGCGCGACCAAGAACAAACACCCCTTAAACAACCCTTTTGATTTATTCCAAACCCAAATTCATGTTAGATCTATGATTTAATTAGGTTTTATAAAAAACATAACATGTTCTTAATTATTTAAAAGATTTAATCAAAAGAAAAATGGTTAAAGGATTTACCGAATGCGTGGAACTAAAGAACGATGAACAAACACGAACACTAGCAATAATTCCAACATCAAAGATCAAATCACACCCCTTTGGTTTGTTTGAGGGTGGCGGCCAAAAGAGAAAAAGAAGGAGGAGGAAAAGTTTTAGGTTTCCTATAAAATCCTTTGTAAAGAAAAAATGAGTAGTGTTTTTCCCCTTAACCCCCTTTTAGTAAATTTTGTTGTGATTGAGGGATTGAGGTTTTACTGGTCCAAATAAGTCTATGTGAAGAAGATGGAGGCACTTATTTATGGAGAATGATTGCTTTGTCTTAAATGAGGCTTTATGGTGCTACCCTTTCTCGCAGGCTGAGCAGGGTCTGTCTTTGGTGAAGGTCAGAGAGGGAAGCCCATGCACTAATTCATTGTTGGCCAGTTTGTTGATGTTCTTGAAGTTGAGGTGGGAGAGTCTCTTATGCCATAGCCAATTTTCACTATCAGATGCTTTGGGAAAGAGACGGGTGTTCATCCCTTCTGGACATGATGTCATGTCAATGACATACACATCTCTTCTTCTGGGTGCAATTAAAATAAACATCATCATTTTGATTGAAGATTGTTCCTTGGGTCTTAGTGAACAGAACTTTGAAACCAGCATCACAGAGTTGACTAAGGCTGATTAAGTTGTGTTTCAGTCCATTGACATAAGTGACCCTTTTGAAGGTTATTCTGTTGCAATCCACTGAGCCATAACCCTCAGTAGCCCCTGAGGAGTCATCTCCAAAGACTACTTTTGGACCAGACTCCTTCTTATATCTATGCAAATACTGTTTAACCCCTGTCATATGTCTGGAGCACTAGCTATCCAGATACCAAACAGATTTCTTTAGATATTCATGCATAGATATAACAAAGCCAGATTAGTGTCTATGATGAACCCACTTTCCAGTGGGTCCATGCTGTCACTGACCAACGACATTGGGTCTTCTCTGGTTTATATCTCCCCCTCTTTGGTTGCAGTCTCTGGGCTCATGACGCATACTTCCACAGATGTCACATACGGGATAATGTTCGCACTGATCAGAGTGATGGTCAAAGAAGCCACAGTACTTGCATGGGGGATTTGGTTTGTAACCCTGAGAATTGTCTCTGGGTTTGGGCTCAGATCTTCTAGAGGGCCTGTAAGGAGTTTTAGACCTTAATTGAGTTCTGGTTCTTTGAACATCAATAGTCTCCTCATGCTTTCTAGAGGTGTGTTCAGTAGACTCGCATGTGATACATTTTGGTTTCTTTGAGCAGTCCTCAGAATAATGATTTTTGAAACCGCAATGCTTGCAAGGCCTGAATAAAGATCTCCCCTTAGAGCTACTAGATCCTTCACCAAGAGAGTTAACAGATGGACTGTTAACTCTGCGGTTGATTTGTTCTTTCAACCCCTTTACTTCTTCCATCAAGGTGAGAAGAAGTTGTTTGGTGGGCGAAAGCTCTTCAGGGGGAGGAGTTGGTTTGTTGAAGTCCTTGGCCACAAAAACCTCTTTGTACACTTTATCAGCGACTTTGAGAATTGAATTCTCAGGGGTTTTGGTTGGAGGTTTTGGGCCAAGCAAGGAATCAGATGGGTTAGCACCAACGAGTCTTGGTAAGGATGGTACCTCTGATTGATTGTCAGAGTTAATCTCATCCACAGAGGTGGAAGATGGAGAAGAAACATCTGAAGGGACAAATTTAACACTGGGTACAGGTATATGATTTTTGTATCTACCCTTTCCCCCAATAGCCTGAACCACATCACTTGGTATGGCTTTAGCAACTATTTCTTCCACTATGGATTGAGCCAAATTCCATTTTTCAATGGTTTTTCTGAGTTCATTGTTTACATCAGTTAAAGACTCATTTTCAATGGACAATTTACTTACTTTATCTTGAAGTTGATTTGCAAGATTCACAAATGGTTTAAGATTTGTTAATTCAGACTGACAATGATTTAACTCTGTTTTAAGACTATGAAACTTGTTTAACATGTTTTTTCTTTTCTCTTCCACAAAGTGGAGGTCAACTAAGGTATAGTCACTGACATGGTCTCTATCAGGACCTTCAGGCATAGATAGCAGTCTTTGTACCTTTTTCATGGTGATGTCCACCCATTGACCAGATCTTGCTTCGTTTTTCCCACAGCAGGTTCTTCATCAGCGACAACCATAAAAGCTTTGAAGGTAGTGGTTCCTTCATCCTAGATGTAAGGGGTTCATCATCCCAGTCGAATAAAGCAGCAATCAGACCTTTTTCAGTCTTCTTAACATCCTTTTTCTTAGCTGCATCTTCAGCTTTCTTATTGAGTTTTAACAGCTCAGCTTTCATGGCTTTGTACTTAACTTTGTAGTCTTTCTTTCCCTCTGAGTCAGAGTGAGAGGTTTGCTTGAAGGGTGAGGTAGAAAAATTATTCTTGCTGATGTGGTTATTGCTGGATGAGGGAAAGCTTGGAGAGAAGGTTTTGTTTGACCAACAGTCTTTCTGAAAGTGACCAGTCATTCCACAAGTGTAGCATGTCACTTTGGATTTACCATTCTTAGCAGCTCCAACTCTACCAGATCTCTTGTAGTACCTCTTTTGGTCAGCTAGAAGGGCTCTGTCATAGAACTCAGCATGTAATTCATCAAGAAATTCTTGACTGCTTCTAGTGTCCTCTTCTATGTCAGAGTCGCTGTCTTGAAAAGAATGGTTAGCAACAAGAGCTTTTGATCCAGTGATATTTGTGACAACCGTGGTTTTGGGTTTGTCACTTGGTCTTACTTTTAGGTTATTTTATGTGTGCTTACTTGAATTGTGTGTTTACATGTTTATTTTGTGTGAACGAGGTTGGTGTGGTTATCGTTTATGAGTATAGAGTACTCATAAGTAAATCGAGGAACGGTTATTTCATGTTCATGAGCTCACAAGTGGTGACTATGAAATGAAAATGGTGATATTGTGGTGTTTACGTATACGTATAAGTATTATAGTAATAGTATTTTTTTAGGATTTACGGTTTAGCATTTAGAGGTCTCGGGTGAGGTAATTATCCAAAAGAATATTTTTCGGGATGGTTTTAAGTCATTTAGGACTTAGTTATAAAGTTTATTTAAGAATTTGAGATTTTTTTAAAAAGTGTATATTTTACGTCTTTTACGGTAAAACGCGTAAATTTGACTAGTTTTACGGTTTTGAGGTTTTGGGAGTTTTAGGAGCTGAAATAAATTAAGGTAAATTAAGGTAATATTAATAATATATTAATTAACAATAAAAAGAAAAAAAATAAAGAAAAAAACGAAATTAGGGGTGTTTGTGTCGGTTTAGAAGAGAAAAAAAAGGAAAAAAAAGGAAAATATTTAAGGAAAGTGGGCTTTGGGTTGGACTAGGATTCACCCATACCCTATATAATGTAAATACTAAACCAAATTCATTATTTTTCTCCTGGAGATGAAGGAAATTCGTGAGTCTTATAAAAAAAAATAGGGTTCTTCATAAAATTTGGGGGTTTTCATAAATCCAAGGTAAATCTTCAAATCCCTTTTTAATTAAATTGTTTTTATGTTTTCTTTAATAATCTTATGATGGATTTAGGTTAGGGTTTATATATAAAAAATAAATTAATGTTGTAATAATCATAATATAATGATTACATGGGTTATGGCTTGTAATTAGAGGAATTAGGGTTAATTAATGTTGTTGATTTTGTTAAACCCGTTTTTAAAAATTGGGCAGATTTTTGAGTCAATTGTTTTGATCATATTGGGAGTTCTACAAACTCTTATCTTACGATCCACATACCCCTGAAAAGGTATTTGAAGTGGCTTTCCAATGCAAGAAACTAGAACTAAATTGGAGGTCGGGAAGGGGGTCAAAAATAGGTTACAACAGTCGGAGGTCAAAACTGTTTTGAATTCAGCCTGTTTTCTTTTTAAGTTTTGGGTTGTTTGGGGTACTTAGGGTTGCATGGGGATCTTCTCACGAACATGAGAGATGGTTTATATATTGTAATAAGGATCTGCACTTGGGATAAGGTTGTGGTTTAGGGTAAGACCCCTTAATGGTAACAAACTTTTAGTACGTTTAAAATCAGGAAATCTGGAATGACAAAAGTAGATATATGTATATCGGGGCCTTAACAGTAGCTTTAAGGTTAGGGCAAGTGGGAGGTGTTAGCCAACATATGTAAGGGTATGAATATTCCTTTTACAGAAACCATGGGTATGTTTAAGTGGACATTTGACTTAACGTTTTGAGACCTAAAAACTGGGACTGTTTTGTGTAAAATATGAACGGGATAGTTATTAAACTTAACCAAGTTAAGGACTTGTTAAGGAAGGGTAATGGGGTGTTTAGAGTTATAAATGGGGTATTTATATGAGAGGAGGTTAGATGTCCATCATAGGTTGATGAACCATTTTAGAGGTTGGTTCATGTATTGATTTATGTGTTTTTGGATTATTAGCTTGGGGCTAGAGCAAGGACTTTGGAGAAGCAATCAGGTGAGTTCATAGTCCCATTCTACTACGTTTTTAAATGTTTTTTTCCAGTATGGGATGGAGATGATACTTGAAATGTTCTTTAACATGATTTAGTACTATGTTATAAAATGTGTGGACATAAATGTGTTATTGTGTGACTTGCGTGCTTATGTGTTCTCATATGTGCTTTGGTACGTGTTCTGCTATGTGAATCTTGTTTGGATTGTGATTGGCTTTGGTACATAGATGTATGGGCGTCTATGGGACCAGTTGTGATGTGTGTGGAGCGTGGGGCACGATCCGTCCTGAGTACTTGTGCATCGTCTCTTCGGAGGCAAGATATCTCGACGGGGATATAGTTCATCTTCCACAGGTGGTGTGGGAAAGATCCGGATAGTGTGGTGTGTGTTCTTGTGCGTGTGACGGGATACTTCTTGATTGTTATAATGTGCTTTGTGAATTGTAGATGTGATTGGTAGTTGGCTTGAGTTTTGTTATGGATGCATGTAGCATGATTATCACATTATGGTCCATTACTATAAATTGTTTTTCTTCAACTTATTTACAGCGGATGTCAATGTTTTTTTATGATGTTCTAGATAACTTAAACCTATGTTCTCACCAACTTTATGTTGACAGATTTTAGTGTCATTTTCAGGTGAGGTAGTTGTGCAAGTTGATGTTAGAAGTGGCTAGAGTATAGAGGCTGCTAGGATTGCATTCGGAGGAATCCCTTTCCTCTTAGATTTTATTTGTGTTTTGATTAAGTGAATGTTGTGGTACCTATATGTTTGATGTTTGTTTATTTGTATGTCTTTGGTAAGAGGTAGGCCTGTTACCTACTTACCTAGACGCCTGCATTGTTGAGATATTGTCACGACATTTGTGTCGCCATCTATGATATTTCAATTTCATTTAGTTCTCTCTATAGACACGTTGTTGTTGTGATGATATCCATACGTCGCACCCCATATTCCGCCATGGTGGGGTGTGACAGAATGGTATCAGAGACAATGGTTATAGAGAATTAGGTTGCCTAGTCGTGTAGCCTAGTCTATAGCTTAAGGGTCCCTGCATATAGGCGTCATAGGAGTATGTGTGCATTTTATAGTAATTGATGTGTTAGAATATTATTTTTGCAGTATTTGTTAAGTTATGAACTACTATGGTTCATACTTAACTACATGTTATTTTCTTTACGAGTTTTGATTAGTGCGGGTGGAACCATGGTCGTATACGCTACTCATTGTTGGATTTCGCTTAATTATGTTTTCATGTTCTTTATACATTTCGAATTTTGTCTACGCTGGTTCAGCTGGACTACGAGTTTATGTGTTTCGTGCATTGGCTATGTTATTTTAATACATGGGGTTTTGGATCTTATCTTGTGTGGTTATGTGCTTGTGAGTTGTTGGATTATGTGTTATGTGTAGTATTAATTTCTTATAAGTGTCATCATAGGAGGGAGTACAGTGGTGAAAGGGAACAGGTATAATTATGGAGGCCTACATAATTATATATGTGCCACAACACCACTGGATTTTCAAGTATGATTGCATGAAAGAGAGTTAATACATGCTTGTATAGTATATGTTGGATGGATTTGAGTGTATGTACGCTTATGCCTATGTATGTAAAATTATTTTCTACTTACCGGTTGTATTCTTGGGATGGTTGCTAGCTCGTTTCTCTTTGAGATGTTCAACTTCTGTAGTAGCGCATTTCTCGGGTCCTCATTTCACGTGTTTGTTTGTACGGTACTTTTGGCGTGAAGGATTTTGAGATGGTGGAGATTTCTTTTTGGGGTAACGATGTCTTTTGTTTTGAGTTATACATGGTAAAAAAAATAGAACTTGCAAATTGAAAAAAAAATAGTTGTTGGTAGTCGATGAAATAAGGAAGTGTCGGAAACATGTTTCAAATAAGGTGGAATATAAATTCTTTAACATATAAGCATGACTCGGTTATTTTAAAATATTTTGGTTTTGATCATCTAAAGTTATTGTTCTTAAATTAAAAATTTTGTTCTTATTTAGTGAAATATGTTAAAATCATGTAATTAATAGAGTTTTAATTTTCTGGAATTAAAATAAATTAGGTTCTAGTTTTGGTAATTAATGGGGGGTTTTAGGGTTTAAAAATCGTTTTGGTCATAACTTATTCGTTTTTAAAGGTTTTTGGGTGATTCAAAAGCCTAAAATTATGTACTCGGAACATACTTTTCAAATATTCAGAATGTTTTGTAATTGGAAGTCAGTAGCTTGGTCGAATTAATTTTACAAGTGTTGAGTTCAAGGTTAATTTTCGGACAACATGGGTTAAACTCGTGTTTTGGGTATTTTGCGGTAATGAACACTTGGAGGGTTAACATAGAGATGAGTTGGGAAGGAATTTGAGTGTTCTTTAGACCTTATTATACGTGGTTATATTTTGATGAGTTTTGATTTATGGTATTTATGAGTAAGACTGAAATCGGGGTGACAGTGTTAAACCCGTTGAGTTATGTGACGGCTCCTAACTTGGTTTCAAGATAGTTCTTGTTTGATGAGTTGCGAGATTTAGTTAGGTTGGTTACATAACTTTATGATTTTGATAAGTTTCCTCGCGGACGGTTAAGGCTCATGTGTTGTTGGTTGAGATTATTTTCGTGTAAATTGAGTTCACGTTTGAACGTGAAGGTTTTATCAGGGATATGCATCCTCGTTTGTTTGCTGAGAATAAGTTTGAGTTTGGGAGTGAATCTCGGGACGAGATTTCTATTAGGAGGGAGTTATGTGACAACCGTGGTTTTGGGTTTGTCACTTGGTCTTACTTTTAGGTTATTTTATGTGTGCTTACTTGAATTGTGTGTTTACATGTTTATTTTGTGTGAACGAGGTTGGTGTGGTTATCGTTTATGAGTATAGAGTACTCATAAGTAAATCGAGGAACGGTTATTTCATGTTCATGAGCTCACAAGTGGTGACTATGAAATGAAAATGGTGATATTGTGGTGTTTACGTATACGTATAAGTATTATAGTAATAGTATTTTTTTAGGATTTACGTTTTAGCATTTAGAGGTCTCGGGTGAGGTAATTATCCAAAAGAATATTTTTCGGGATGGTTTTAAGTCATTTAGGACTTAGTTATAAAGTTTATTTAAGAATTTGAGATTTTTTTTAAAAGTGTATATTTTACGTCTTTTACGGTAAAACGCGTAAATTTGACTAGTTTTACGGTTTTGAGGTTTTGGGAGTTTTAGGAGCTGAAATAAATTAAGATAAATTAAGGTAATATTAATAAGATATTAATTAAAAATAAAAAGAAAAAATAAAGAAAAAAACGAAATTAGGGGTGTTTGTGTCGGTTTAGAAGAGAAAAAAAAAGGAAAAAAAGGAAAATATTTAAGGAAAGTGGGCTTTGGGTTGGACTAGGATTCACCCATACCCTATATAATGTAAATACTAAACCAAATTCATTATTTTTCTCCTGGAGATGAAGGAAATTCGTGAGTCTTATAAAAAAAAATAGGGTTCTTCATAAAATTTGGGGGTTTTCATAAATCCAAGGTAAATATTCAAATCCCTTTTTAATTAAATTGTTTTTATGTTTTTTTTAATAATCTTATGATGGATTTAGGTTAGGGTTTATATATAAACAATAAATTAATGTTGTAATAATCATAATATAATGATTACATGGGTTATGGCTTGTAATTAGAGGAATTAGGGTTAATTAATGTTGTTGATTTTGTTAAACCCGTTTTTAAAAATTGGGCAGATTTTTGAGTCAATTGTTTTGATCATATTGGGAGTTATATAAACTCTTATCTTACGATCCACATACCCCTAAAAAGGTATTTGAAGTGGCTTTCCAATGCAAGAAACTAGAACTAAATTGGAGGTAGGTAAGGGGGTCAAAAATAGGTTACAACAGTCGGAGGTCAAAACAGTTTTGAATTCAGCCTGTTTTCTTTTTAAGTTTTGGGTTGTTTGTGGTACTTAGGGTTGCATGGGGATCTTCTCACGAACATGAGAGATGGTTTATATATTGTAATAAGGATCTGCACTTGGGCTAAGGTTGTGGTTTAGGGTAAGACCCCTTAATGGTAACAAACTTTTAGTAAGTTTAAAATCAGGAAATCTGGAATGACAAAAGTAGATATATGTATATCGGGGCCTTAACAGTAGCTTTAAGGTTAGGGCAAGTGGGAGGTGTTAGCCAACATATGTAAGGGTATGAATATTCCTTTTACAGAAACCATGGGTATGTTTAAGTGGACATTTGACTTAAAGTTTTGAGACCTAAAAACTGGGACTGTTTTGTGTAAAATATGAACGGGATAGTTATTAAACTTAACCAAGTTAAGGACTTGTTAAGGAAGGGTAATGGGGTGTTTAGAGTTATAAATGGGGTATTTATATGAGAGGAGGTTAGATGTCCATCATAGGTTGATGAACCATTTTAGAGGTTGGTTCATGTATTGATTTATGTGTTTTTGGATTATTAGCTTGGGGCTAGAGCAAGGACTTTGGAGAAGCAATCAGGTGAGTTCATAGTCCCATTTTACTACGTTTTTAAATGTTTTTTTCCAGTATGGGATGGAGATGACACTTGAAATGTTCTTTAACATGATTTAGTACTATGTTATAAAATGTGTGGACATAAATGTTTTATTGTGTGACTTGCGTGCTTATGTGTTCTCATATGTGCTTTGGTACGTGTTCTGCTATGTGAATCTTGTTTGGATTGTGATTGGCTTTGGTACATAGATGTATGGGCGTCTATGGGACCAGTTGTGATGTGTGTGGAGCGTGGGGCACGATCCGTCCTGAGTACTTGTGCATCGTCTCTTCGGAGGCAAGATATCTCGACGGGGATATAGTTCATTTTCCACAGGTGGTGTGGGAAAGATCCGGATAGTGTGGTGTGTGTTCTTGTGCGTGTGACGGGATACTTCTTGATTGTTATAATGTGCTTTGTGAATTTTAGATGTGATTGGTAGTTGGCTTGAGTTTTGTTATGGATGCATGTAGCATGATTATCACATTATGGTCCGTTACTATAAATTGTTTTTCTTCAACTTATTTACAGCGGATGTCAATGTTTTTTTATGATGTTCTAGATAACTTAAACCTATGTTCTCACCAACTTTATGTTGACATATTTTAGTGTCATTTTCAGGTGAGGTAGTTGTGCAAGATGATGTTAGACGTGGCTAGAGTATAGAGGCTGCTAGGATTGCATTCGGAGGAATCCCTTTCCTCTTAGATTTTATTTTGTGTTTTGATTAAGTGAATGTTGTGGTACCTATATGTTTGATGTTTGTTTATCTGTATGTCTTTGGTAAGAGGTAGGCCTGTTACCTACTTACCTAGACGCCTGCATTGTTGAGATATTGTCACGACATTTGTGTCGCCATCTATGATATTTCAATTTCATTTAGTTCTCTCTATAGACACGCTGTTGTTGTGATGATATCCATACGTCGCACCCCATATTCCGCCATGGTGGGGTGTGACAATATTGGTGCTAAACCTATTAGTCTCTGATTTGTAAATAGAGTCAATTAGCCCTTCTTCGTAGTTATATCTACCAAACAGTTGGGCTAAAGTATCATTTTTTATAGCAATATTTGCTCTTAAGGTCTGGTTTAGGCTAAGCCATTTTCTAGGTAAACTATTGACAAATGTAGCATTAACCTCAGCCTTAGTGTGACACCCCGGGTAAGGTCAAAATACGCGGAAATATCCACAGAGATAAAAGTAAGTTGAATCAGATTACATGTTCATTTTAACAAATAAATAAAAGTTGTCTTAAACATGGTGGAGAGTGTTTGTTTGAGTTTCCCAAATAGAACCCCTGACGAGTCCTATGATGCAGATTTCTAAGATGCTGGAGGCCATGCACAAAGCATTTTTACTAAAATGTAAATAACATTTGTTTATTATTAGAAACTGAAGCTTAACCCCACAGTCCTTAACAGATGAGGACGTAGTGTCTTACAAAAAGATACCCATTCCTGTTCCAACATGGTATACGTCTGTTGTCCCGGCCAAGGCACAGTGAGCATGACTCACCCAGACGGGGATGGTCAATCCCTAATAGATCTATTTATAACATTCGGGCGATTTACAACAATTTAACAGTTTCAATAGTAAGCAATCATAATCCAGTTTATACAATCCAGTCATGTCCAATATATGTTTGCATAATTTTTTCCCAAAAGGGAAAGTTTTATCAAAGTTTAAAAGGCGGCTGTAAACTCACCTGGGAGTAAACAATTGCTTGTTTAACACGGGTATCCAAATAAAGCTCACACCCAAGTTATGCCTAATCAGATAGTACAGTCTTAATAGATAGTACAAAGAACATATAGGTATGCGTATACGGATTTTATTCAGTTCATTCATACTATGGTATTTATCTAAATGACCATAGTTCAAGTAGCATCAATATCCATTTAACTTATTTATATAAGTTTCATTTCTAAGCTCACATCGCATGTTTAACTATTACTATTAGTTAGCATACATGTATTTATAGTAATCATCCAATTTTACAATTAAGTTCTACATTTAAGTAAACATAAAAGAAAATGTTTTACTTAAAAATATTAATCTGTGTTTATAGTACTTGTATCAATAACATCCCGTTAAATTTCATAACAATGTTCTATATTTAAGTAAACATAAGGAGTTTTACTTATAACATATTTACATAGTAATATTTAATTTAATTAACGTTCTCATAATTTTATTTCCTAAAAGTATATAAGTACATGTATTAACAATACATATTCATAATTGTTTATAGAATTATTTCCTAAAGTAAATATAAATATTTTATATACAAAATATTTTGTTTAACTTTAAAGTTCCCATGAATTATTTTAGAATAATTTAAACTTAAGAATTTATACTTTAATTCTTGTGGTCTAAGTATTTTAATTATGTTTTATTATAATTAAAATAGATTTTAGATTTAGGGCTTGGAAATGTTTTGAGATATGGCAAAACTAGTCTTTCCATATTCTTAAACAAGTATAACTTTCGGATTTTTGCATATTTAGCACCTAGGGCTTGTTATAGTTTCGGCTTATGGTAGATTTAGTCCCTCTAGTATTATCTAGGTTTTGTATCTTCGCTAAAAGACAAAACAGCCACTAGGGCTTCTTATAGTTTCGGATTATTGCCAAAATGGTCCTTAGGGTTTTAGAATAACAAAATAACTTTTAATAACTTCCCAAAATGGTCCCCAGGGTTTAAATGGCTACAGAAAATAATTATTAAACCCTAGACTTTTGGATATTTACATTTTCAGTCCTTGTTCTTACTAGTTTATTAAAACAAGTTTCATGAGTTACGATTTTTGTCCTTAAGTTTTATAAATTGTCATTTTCATCCAAAACGTTTTTACAAGTTATATTTTATTATAAAAACTTTCATTTTAACATTCAAACTTTTATATGGGTTCATTAAATGGGCTAAACATCTATTGGGCTATTTTAGTGGGCTTAAATATATTTCATGTTCACTAATTTATTTATATGAGCCTTTAAATCATCTATTGGGATTGATACATTTTTAAGTCCTTTAATTTGTTAAATGGGCCTAATTGTGATCTTAAGTCCATTTAAATTACTATAATTTATGAAATGGGCTTATTAGGTCCATTTAAGTTTTAGGTTAACTTTTCATGGTTAAATAGTCCATTAACACTACTTTTCATTTTATTTAAGTTTTTACTTAGAATATTAATATAAGCTTACTATGCTTATTAATATTTAGTTTTCAATCTAAATAGATGAATAAACTTAAAAATTCATTTTATGGGTTATAGCAATTTAGATCTAGGTGTGTCATAAGGTTACAAGTAAGTCATAAGCCCTAATAGGATCTTATAACTCACGGCCTACATTAGTTATATCATATTAGGATAGATCAAGTTCCATATTAAGGTTGCATGTAGTTTATATGTGTTACAAAATTAGATCTCACTATGTACACATCAAGAAAATAAATTACAAGTTCATAATAAGATCTAAACTATGTCTAGACCTAAAAATCAAACATAAATCGATGTACATTCTTATATAGATCACGGCTATATTTTAATTCTTGGTACTTCCAAGATGAACACTATATCTAGTTTCTAAGTCTTGTAATTATTTAAAAATACAATCATGATTATCTAGTTTACATGCATGCTTCCAAGGTTACTATTTTTCCAAGGAGGCCACATATAGCTCACGACTATATTGCCTCTTCCCAATGTTCCCAAAATCTTGTTTTTTGTTTAACATATTCAAGTTAGCCTTTGCCATTAGATCTATGGTTTATAATGACGTGCATGCATATTTTATCCATTTAAATCTTATGTAACCCACGGCTACATTTATACACATAAGTTGTATTTATGATTTTTAATAGTCATTTTAACATGTATCATTTCATATTCCATCATTTAAACTTAACACATGACTCACATAAACATTAACCATATATGTCGTGACCTTTAAGGTCATGGTCTTCAAGACTTTTAAGTTACACACATCCATTATATGAGATCTATGACTATTGGTTTAACCATAGTCCCATAAAACAAGATTTGTAACTCATGCAACTTTTTGATTTACAAAATGTTTCATATGGTTTTTAAATAAAGTTTAAAACATAACATACCAATCATAAGTTCCTTATCAAAAGGTTTTTAAATCATGAACATGATTTTTATAAATAAGCCGTGACCTATAATGGTCATAGCTTCATCAAATCTTGATTTTTAACATGTTATCTTACTTCTGTTTATAGATGTATGATGATGCATGCATGAAGAAATGAAAGAACAAGTAATGTATACCTTTCTTGCCTAAAAGTACCACAAATGATCTAGGTGAACAAGGTGGTTTGAGATCTACTCAAAATGATGAAGAAAACCCTATGTATAAATCAAGTCGTGGCCTAGATGGCTTAGCTAGGGCTTGTTTGTAACACCCCCAAATTTATACAACTCAATACAGCGGAAGACTCGTTGGTGTTACGGGATAGCACATTACACACATCATAGACAACACATAAAAATCGCGTCGTTTAATAATAAAACATATCCATTCATAAATATCAAAGTTACATAGGTCCCAAGCCATATTATTTCATACATCTTTACAAAGCAATTGAATGGAAATTTGTTAATTAAGTGCGGGCCATGAATTCTTGTTGTCTTCCTGAGAATTACCTTCAAGTACCTGAGATAAAACATGTTAAAAGAAAAGGTCAGCGATAACGCCGAGTGAATTCATAGAGTTTACTAAATTCCATCAATATAACTTTGGTATAAAATTATTACCAAAATCATTTCGTACAAATCATTGTAATAGGCCATAAAATAACCAAAGTCATTTTTATACAAATCCTTATCGAAAATCAGAATATAGGCATTTGCCTTAAAAATTATTATACGAGCCAATGTCGTGAAAACATCATACAATACGTTTTATAACGTTGTATAGATTAAATAAAAACCATTATATGAATATGGTTATATAAAACCAAAACACGAACATAATATCAATAGTATGACCCCGTATTGCTAGTCAGGCAATACATCGTAATTCGGTGCGTATAGTAGTATTTTGTTAACTGGATTATTATAAGCCGCATGACATTGTTACCTTACTAAAACAAACAACGGGTAGCTAGATCGAAACTCATTTGCCCATCTAAATTAGCTTGTCGTCACAAAGGTCACGCTATGGAAATCTTCTCATACATAAATTCGCTTACCAATCGATGTGGCACGACGGGGATCAACCGTCAAGGCGCGAACTGGGGTGATCGTCCCCAAACAGTACTATTATATGCATAAGCGTCTACCAAATCCTGGTAGTTCAAAATTCATGCTAATGGGACTTTTAGTGACATAACCTAACTTTAATAATCCATTTAATTTCATCTATCGGGTCCTTTAATCATTTATCGGGTCATACAATCATTCGGGTCCAAATTAATAAACAAACAATCGGGACAACTAGTGTTCTATTTCATAAAAACTAACATGTTATCTCCCTCGCGGGTTTATAAAACATTTCATAAAAACATTTAAAAGAGTGCGAGGCTATGAACTCACGTTTATGTGGGAAGGCGATTATCGGCGATTCGGATGTACGGTGCGTGCTTCAATCACAGAAACCTAGACAAATAATACTCGTCTTAGACTCTTGTCCAATGACTTTATAAAAATAACAATTATGTATACATATGATGATTATATATATATGATGATCAAGTGGGTTTACATATTCTCTTTTACTCATTTTAGTGCGTATGTATTGGTAACTTCTTACTAGTTTACTAGTTTTACCTATTTACGTGTTTTAGGTCCAATAAGCCTATTATAAGTTCATTAACTTGTATTAATCCATTTCATACTTGTATTATCATTATTTATACTATACATGTTGGGCCCAAATGGGTTAAGTCCAATAAATAAGTTTATAAGTGTTTTAGCCCATTTTGTTGTATTATTAGTCCAATAACGTTAACTTAGCCCGTTAATGTCCGTATGTTATATAGTTCGGGTTTTATCGGTTTTTATTTCTTATATATGTTTATACATCAGTATATGAGTTTATAAAAGTTTACATTACACGGTTCCAACCGTCTAAGTTTTATTTAACAAAAACGTTAATTTTACGGTAATAGCCGAAAAAGTTGTAAAAATCATGTTTATAGTTTTATAACTTATAAAACTTATCAAATTACCATTTTTATAAAATGTATCATTTATTTATAATTGTACATATTTATATAAATGTATTATATAAGTTAGTGGGTTTTAATTCACATTTTATACTATTTTTATTGGAGTGCTTATATAATACTATTATACTTTAATTTCCAAAATCTGATTTTTATTTTCATGTTCACCAAAACTGCCATATCTAGAGTTCTATATGGAGATAGAAGCTCAAAATTTTATGACATAAACTACATGATATGTGCTCCATTTAACTCTCCTATATCTACTGTTGAATCAGCTTCTAAGTATTTTCTAAAAATCGTCCAAAACAGTGAACTCTGATTTGTACTTTAATCTTGTTTTGATCATATCTCACTCATCCTAATGATTTCATTGCATGGCCAACTCTCACATGTGTACACGACATATTACTTACTGTATATCCATTAATCTATGCCATTTTTATCAGTTCATCATATGATTCTTTACTGTTTTATACAGCCAACAATTTAAACAAGATTTTAGCCTTGTTTCTTATAGTTTTTCATCTTTTTAAGCATGTTTATCAACACCAAATCCCCATACAATACTTTTAATCATCATTCATCATCATATAAATATAAATAAGTAAAAGAAATACAAGATTACATAATCAAAAATAACAAGAGGATGAGGAGGACAATCTTTATACCACCAAGTTGATGTAGGTTGTGATTTGGACATGGATTTTGATGGAGAAACTTGTGAATAACCAAGACCATCTTCAAGACCACCATTCTTCATGAACACCTTGTGGAAAATCAGCCCCAAGACTCCATGGAAACTCCTCCTTAAATGTTAAAATCACCAACAATCAATAGAGCTTTAAAAGGGCTTCAACATATGTGTGAATAACACATGATTTTGTGGTTTAAATTGATCAATTGAGGGTGTTTAGGGTGGAAGTGGACGGCTTTTTAGAGAGAGAAGGGGAGGAGATGAAGTTGTTTGCATGGAGGAAAATGAATGTGTGGTTTAGTTAGATGGTTTACTAGTTTTGGTGGGTGGAGCAGCTTTTAAGCTAAGCTAACAAGTGTTAGCTTAGTTGCTACAAATTGGACACATCATGAGATGTGTTGCTAGTTAGGCCGGTTTTGAGTGGGGGTGGGACAAGTGTCCCACTTGTCTCATCCCCATTTAATTACAGGTACTCCTCGATTCTAGTTTCCTCGATTTGCGTGCCCTCGGGTCGTTTTACGAAAAACGTTTTTATAAATTATGAATCAACGGCACAAAACGAATCTAATAAAAATTGTCTCATCAAAAACGTAAATACGTAATCCTAGGGTTTCCGGTTTAGTCGTAAAGGACGTTAAATTATAATCGTAAGTCCTAATCTCTTCTCGTAAATTTGTGAGTTTATGAACCAACACAAATTTAAAATTCCAAAATAATATTCACGGATAAATTTATTTTCTGAAATGTCGGACTGTCACCAAAGACGGTGTATGTAAACGTAAGCACGTAACGTTGAATCCTCCGGTTTAGACGTAGTCGATGCTACTTCAAGACGTAAATCCAAATTACTTCCCAAAAATAAGTGACTTCATAATATGACATTAAAATAATGTTTTCAAACAAATACTGAGAATAAAATATCAACCATAAATTGACGGATTGTCACAGTATTTACCCCTAAACAAGATCTTTGTCCTCAAAGATCATCTTACTACTCGCTTCTTATAGAGTTAAAGCCACGTGGGTATTTCCTCCACATTCGGTCTTTTCTCACAAGTGTAATCCATTACAATACGCGAGTTTCATCAAACATATCTACGGGAATAAGATCAGGCTTAATGTTGACTTACTTTATCTATCCATGATGTTCACGGATTTTTGATGATTGCAACTTTTCGCCGATCTAAACTTTATTAAGGAATAGTCACATTTTCACTTGATAGGCATTTTATCAAATTCGATATACGATACCTAATTCACGCACCTCTTGAAGTCCTAGGGTTGATCCAGCTTATAAGCCTTTAAATCCCAACTTTTACATCATCTCAATGGTCCCATACAACGGGGACTTATATCCCATGATCTTTTAGATCATCTATTCGTTTTTCCATGGTTAAATTTTTTGGCATAACTTCGCTACCCATCTGGCACTTCAAGATCTACATTTCCCATTCACATAATCTCCTGCCCGTTACCGGCAGTCAATAATCAGATCCTAATTTCAACAATCATTTCAAGTTCCGCGGGTGGGGTATTTTGTAAGGTTAGGTTCGCCATCATAGGAAACCTTAAACCTAAAAGACATGTCCAACTCACAATGGGTGTATGTCGGGTGTCTTCATCCCAACTCCAGCTTACAGATGCTCTAATATTTAGATCCTAACAAGATTCAATCTCGATCCTAATACGATGATTATCAATGATAATCTCTACAAAGGAAAGTGATTATATGGTTCATTACCAAAGGTCAATCATTCAAACATAAAACAAGACTTATAGTATTTTGTATCGTTACTTTACCTCGTCCCTTCGATTGGGGTGGTACATAGTACTCTCATCAAGGTTCGTTCTTAATGACTTCTGAGCAAATCTCTAGAAATTCGATGCGAAGCGAGGATCTTGATTTAGATGATCGATACAGGCACACCATGTTTACATAACTCCTTTAAATACAAAAGAGTCTATTTCTTCATCAAGATTCTATCATTAACAGGAATGATATTAGCATATTTGGTCAGTCTGTCGATGATGACCCAAATCGAATCAAATTCAGATGATGACCTTTGCAATAGTTAGACGTTTACTAATGTATGAGGCGATGTCTGCCTTCATAATTTGTCATTAGTACAACTTCTTCTGATAATGATACATTAAATCAGAAATGACAAGAATATAATACTTATACTTACAAGATGACTACATCTCAAAATCTCCATATTTAGACGATCACAAGTGGTCTTTAAAACATTTAATGCCATCGGTTTCTCAATTCTAATGGTTCACATTAGCCGCGAACCCCTTTTATTATCTACATTATCCTTCTTACAAGCATTAGTTATTTCTAAATTGTTCGGCAATTTATTTTGTACAGTCATTACTAAGGAACACATCCTAATTGATTCTTTATCTTTTCTACATTATGCGTCAGTATTTATATACATTTTTGCTGATGAAATAATTATCATGTCCGTATTTATTCGAAAATTCTTTCTTCACATTTTCTAAGTCTTAGTGCTATCTCAACTATTATTTTTATCAGTTTTGCTCAATCCGACGTTTAAAGCGTCGATAATTACTACAGGTAATTAAATAATAAATATTTAATTTTTATTAAAAGTAAACGTAAAAATTTTAATTTTTCTTAGTTCGACCAATTATAAAAATGTTCAAAATAAATTTAAATTTAATTAACAAGACTTTTGTTGATTTATCGAAAATAATTAAAATAATTAATAAAATCCGTATATGTTCGAAAAATCTTTGGTTATACTTTGGTCAAAATTTTCTTAGTTTGAAAAGCGTAAATTATCGTTTCAAATTTTAAGTCATGGTTTAAATGGTTTCCTCAATTCTTCTTAAGTTGTCTTAAAAGTATACACTAACATTTACCCCTGAACAGGAGTTTAGTTAAATGATTTGTGTATAAGGAAATAATCCCTTAAAAATTTCTTTGATAAAATATCTATCAAAACATATTTCCATTTTCTTTTTGGTAAAACCCAAAGTCTTAAAAGGGCTCTTAATCTTTGAAGAATCAATATAGATTCCATTATCTTATTAATCACACGGTCAAATAATATAAAGGATTAAGTCTTTAATGATATGTTAAATATTTAAGGTATAGGTTTTCATTGTTCGGCCAATTCAGGGCAATCCATAATAAATTATTAACTTCTTCTTATTCTTATAAACAAACAAATAGTCCTTAATGATCACAAGCATGAATATATCACTTTACAGCCTAAACACGTGATTCACCCAATTTATGAATGCTACATGTGTATTAGTCAATCCAAACGACATAACATGAAACTCATAATATTCATTACAAATTCTGGATGTAGTGATTGGAATAGATAATCTTTGTCGCGGACGCGAAATTGATGATAACCATGTCGTGGATCAAATCTTTAAAACATACGCTAGAACCTTGTAAATGATCGAACAAATCTTCCATTTCGGGTTATGGATATCGTTTTCGATTGTCAATTTACTCAGTTCATAGTAATCTATAAATATAAGGAATGATAACACCATAGCTCTTCATGATGACGAGCTCGGTAGAATTAAATCTTTCTCCGATAACTCTCTCAGTTGTACGGTAATTCCTTTAATTTAGATGGTGCTGACGTACAGTACACAAGCCACAGGTGCAGCATCAGGAAGATAATCAATACCAATTTCAATCTGCCTTAATGGCGAAAGTCTAGGTAATTCACCAACAAATACCTCCTAAAGTTTCAGATAATGGAATCATCCTTTAATACATTCACTTTTAAGTTCTTTCTAGATTATCATATCTATGACTAATTCACAACCATTCATGATATAATTTCAAGTCTAAATGCAGGATATGGTCATCCATCAAGAATTATTTAGATCACTTTTGATAATCAACATCTTATCATTTAGGGGAATTCTACTCGAGTTCCCATCAATTAAGACAATGTCGTCATGTCATAATCAATCGATTCATTCTAATGGCACTATCAACTTTCCAGTTTCATTGCCGTCGATAAGATGTGAACTTCTCAAAAGACTAATAATAACTCATAATCCTTCACAAATTCAGGGATATATGGAGACACAACTAACCTTAAAAGAGTAAGGTTAACGCATAATCTACGCGATAGAATTTCAAGTTAGATACAGATGAAAACATTTAATGAATATGAATATATCCCATGTTTTCATAATTTGAGTACGCATTCGAAAGCTCCTCGGATCGTTACCCAGGTCATTCAAATGAAATCAAATTAAAAGAAATTATAGGAACGTCGATACATCCAGTCGGGTATCAACACTCGGTGATCAGATACTTTTCCTAAGAATCTCACTACGGGAGAATTGCACAAGAAAGAATTGTCAATCGTCAAATAAGACAATTTCCACAGATGAGTAAATTCGACTCAGAAGAATAGATGCTACAGGCACATATGTAGGTGTCCCTAACACTATGTCCTTATTTTTCACTTCTTGCAGATCTCATAAAATTTTATCTTTCACAATCTTCAAAGAAAATGTAGTGTTTATTAATTAGTTTTATGGTGACTACTAATCAGCCTTGCAAGGTCCATTCCAAATTGTATGTAGGCGCGCAACTATATACAATTTCAAGATTAACGATGCAATACTCAGTTCGTCAAAATTTTATCATCTTGTTTATAATAAAAACATTTCCATGCTTAATTCCTAAATAAGAATCAAAATAAATTTACAAAGATTTTCTTTGTTATGGAAACAATTAAGTTTTCCAAGGTATTTCATAATCAACTTTATTTCAATAATGATCACTTATAAATCTTACTTTGAATAATCCGTATGGTGATGAAAATTAAATTTTTCTCAAGGGATACTGTTTTATCTAATAAAAACAGTGAGTGATCTGCAAAAGAGTGATGAAAGCTTGTTCACCAAGAACTAACTACAATATGATAGGAAATGAGCTTTAGCCAAATAATCATGAGGTTCATGACCTCGATGGCACTCAGGAATACAAAAAGAATAATCCATAACGTAACTCAAATCGAGATGAGTACTTGCTCAATAGTTGCATCACTAATGCGAACATTAGGATGAAGCAATAAATGATAGATAACATCGATACATGTAGAATTTAGCAATCAAAGGTAGTCTTTTTCATTAATCACAAACAAGTCAAAATTGTACCGTAACACATTACGTGTCACTATGTCATACAATTCTCATAACTCATCCTACCAACATATATCTCAGTTAAGTTAGGGATTTTTTTAAAAGATACCACAATGAATACTAATCTACAAGGGTCATTAGGTGTCCCACCTGTCCTGGAAGATCCATCGGTCCCAATTCAGAAGAAGATTTCTTCAATTTATTTCTTGGATACTGGGCATCCTCGTTAGTGGACAATGGCCTAGGAACAACACTTAACACGAATCAACAATCAATTAAAACCTTATAATTCAATCACAGAACTTAACGACTTCCTCTTAACAATCTCATATTCCATACGAGTTATATTTTACTTTATTCAAGTTTCAACCAACTTATACTCAATTCGATATCCTACTTCATTCTCCAATACTTTCAACCTTATTCTTAGGCCTTAATAGGGGAATAAAAGCTTGATATGAATCAACAATTAATTTCCAATCCTATAGCTCTTACAACAACAATTATCAAATGAGTCACTAGTATGAAATGACTCACACATTCAATTAGACTTCTCGGAAAGGTACTAGTGGCATGAGGCTTTTGGGTAATGGTTCCAATGACAGCCTCAAGTGCAACATTCACCCTTTCGATTTCAATTTAAGAATTGGATGACAACGAATCAGATGACATCTTTCTAGGTGCTAACGTTTTGTAAAACTCCACTCTATAAGGAAAGATCGTCACGACATCGATATCGGATTTAATCTCACCAATTCTTTTTCAATATCACAATCAACTAATATCTACATTTCTACGAATATCAACCATTTGTCGGGATCATAAATATCCACAACTTGGTTGAGATATAGGATAGCTAGAATTCCTACGAGAATAGCTTCGATTAATTTACTAGGGGATTTAGGGTTCCTTGTGACAATCTACGTCGTATAAATACCTCGTACAAATATCAAAATAATCATCAAACAATCATATAAACAAATTACATCATATATATATATATATATATATATATATATATATATATATATATATATATATATATATATATATATATATATATATATATATATATATATATATATATATATATATATATATATATATATAATATATATATATATATATATATATATATACACATATATATATATATATATATATATATATATATATATATATATATATATATATATATATATATATATATATATATATATATATATATATATATATATATATATATATATATATATATATATAATCAAAGTTATATATATATATATCAAAATAACACTTCTCAGTCTGGCCTTGTTAGTAACTCGGAATTTCTTCGGCACCGTTATAGTCAAAAGATTTTTAGACATTTTTAGAAAAATGTTTGTAGTTAAATGATTTTGAAATGTTTTATTCAAAATCTTGGTTTTAAAAATCTTTCGTTCTCTATAACGAGAGCTCTGGTACCAAACTGTAACACCCCCAAATTTATACAACTCAATACAGCGGAAGACTCGTTGGTGTTACGGTATAGCACATTACTCACATCATAGACAACGCATTAAAATCACGTCGTTTAATAATAAAACATATCCATTCATAAATATCAAAGTTACATAGGTCCCAAGCCATATTATTTCATACAATTTTACAAAGCAATTGAATGGAAATTTGTTAATTATGTGTGGGCCATGAATTCTTGTTGTCTTCCCGAGAATTACCTTCAAGTACCTGAGATAAAACATGTTAAAAGAAAAGGTCAGCGATAACGCCGAGTGAATTCATAGAGTTTAATAAATTCCATAAATATAACTTTGGTATAAAATTATTACCAAAAATCATTTCGTACAAATCATTGTAATAGGCCATAAAATAGCCAAAGTCATTATTATACAAATCCTTATCGAAAATTATAATATAGGCATTTCCCTTAAAAATTATTATACGAGCCAATGTCGTGAAAACATCATAAAATACGTTTTATAACGTTGTATAGATTAAATAAAAACCGTTATATGAATATGGTTATATAAAACAGAAAACACGAACATAATATCAATAGTATGACATCGTATTGCTAGTCAGGCAATACATCGTAATTCGGTGCGTATAGTAGTATTTTGTTAACTGGATTATTATAAGCCGCATGACATTGTTACCTTACTAAACCAAACAACGGGTAGCTAGCCCGAAACTCATTTGCCCATCTTAATTAGCGTGTCGTCACAAAGGTCACGCTATGGAAATCTTCTCATACATAATTTCGCTTACCAATCGATGTGGCACGACGGGGATCAACCGTCAAGGCGCGAACTGGGGTGATCGTCCCCAAATAGTACTATTATATGCATAAGCGTCTACCAAATCCCGGTAGTTCACAATTCATGCTAATGGGACTTTTAGTGACATAACCTAACTTTAATAATCCATTTAATTTCATCTATCGGGTCCTTTAATCATTTTTCGGGTCATACAATCATTCGGGTCCAAATTAATAAACAAACAATCGGGACAACTAGTGTCCTATTTCATAAAAACTAACATGTTATCTCCCTCGCGGGTTTATAAAACATTTCATAAAAACATTTAAAAGAGTGCGAGGCTATGAACTCACGTTGATGTGGGAAGGCGGTTATCGGCGATTCGGATGTACGATGCGTGCTTCAATCACGGAAACCTAGAAAAATAATACTCGTCTTAGACTCTTGTCCAATGACTTTACAAAAATAACAATTATGTATACATATGATGATTATATATATATGATGATCAAGTGGGTTTGCATATTCTCTTTTACTCATTTTAGTGCGTATGTATTGGTAACTTCTTACTAGTTTACAAGTTTTACCTATTTACGTGTTTTAGGTCCAATAAGCCTATTATAAGTTCATTAACTTGTATTAATCCATTTCATACTTGTATTATCAGTATTTATACTTTACATGTTGGGCCCAAATGGGTTAAGTCCAATAAATAAGTTTATAAGTGTTTTAGCCCATTTTGTTGTATTATTAGTCTAATAACGTTAACTTAGCCCGTTAATATCCGTATGTTATATAGTTCGGGTTTTATCGGTTTTTATTTGTTATATATGTTTATACATCAGTATATGAGTTTATAAAAGTTTACATTAGACGGACCAACCGTCTAAGTTTTATTTAACAAAAACGTTAATTATACGGTAATAGCCGAAAGTTGTAAAAATCATGTTTATAGTTTTATAACTTATAAAACTTATCAAATTACCATTTTTATAAAATGTATCATTTATTTATCATTGTAAATATTTATATAAATGTATTATATAAGTTAGTGGGTTTTAATTCACATTTTATACTATTTTTATTTGAGTGCTTATATAATACTATTATACTTTAATTTCCAAAATCTGATTTTTATTTTCATGTTCACCAAAACTGCCATATCTAGATTTCTTTATGGGGATAGAAGCTCAAATTTTTATGACATAAACTACATGATATGTGCTCCATTTAACTCTTCTATAGCTACTGTTGAATCAGCCTCTAAGTATTTTTTAAAAATCGTCCAAAACAGTGAACTCAGATTTGTACTTTAAACTTGTTTTGATCATATCTCACTCATCCGAATGATTCCATTGCATGGTCAACTCTCACATGTGTACAAGACATATTAATTACTGTATATCCATTAATCTTTGCCATTTTTATTAGTTCATCATATGATTCTTTACTGTTTTATACAGCCAACAATTTAAACAAGATTTTAGCCTTGTTTCTTATAGTTTTTCATCTTTTTAAGCATGTTTATCAACACCAAATCCTCATACAATATTTTTAATCATCATTCATCATCATATACATATACATAAGTAAAAGAAATACAAGATTACATAATAAAAAATAACAAGAGGATGAGGAGGACAATCTTTATACCACCAAGTTGATGTAGGTTGTGATTTGGACATGGATTTTGATGGAGAAACTTGTGAATAACCAAGACCATCTTCAAGACCACCATTCTTCATGAAAACCTTGTGAAAAATCAGCCCCAAGACTCCATGGAAACTCCTCCTTGAATGTTAAAATCACCACCAATCAATAGAGCTTCAAAAGGGCTTCAACATATGTGTGAATAACACATGATTTTGTGGTTTAAATTGATCAAATGAGGGTGTTTAGGGTAGAAGTGGACGGAATTTTAGAGAGAGAAGGGGAGGAGATGAAGTTGTTTGCATGGAGGAAAATGAATGTGTGGTTTAGTTAGATGGTTTACTAGTTTTGGTGGGTGGAGTAGCTTTTAAGCTAAGCTAACAAGTGTTAGCTTAGTTGCTACAAATTGGACACATCATGAGATGTGTTGCTAGTTAGGCCGGTTTTGAGTGGGGGTGGGACAAGTGTCCCACTTGTCTCATCCCCATTTAATTACGGGTACTCCTCGATTCTAGTTTCCTCGATTTGCGTGCCCTCGGGTCGTTTTACGAAAAACGTTTTTATAAATTATGAACCAACGGCACAAAACAAACTTAATAAAAATTGTCTCATCAAAAACGGAGTTCGAAAACGTAAATACGTAATCCTAGGGTTTCCGGTTTAGTCGTAAAGGACGTTAAATTATAATCGTAAGTCCTAATCTCTTCTCGTAAATTTGTGAGTTTATGAACCAACACAAATTTAAAATTCCAAAATAATATTCACGGATAAATTTATTTTCTGAAATGTCGGACTGTCACCAAAGACGGTGTATGTAAACGTAAGCACGTAACGTTGAATCCTCCGGTTTAGACGTAGTCGATGCTACTTCAAGACGTAAATCCAAATTACTTCCCAAAGATAAGTGAGTTCATAATATGACATTAAAATAATGTTTTCAAACAAATATTGAGAATAAAATATCAACCATAAATTGACAGATTGTCACATTGTTTATAGTGAATCCAAGGGAATGATACTACTAATGATTTGTAGTAAATATGAGACAAAGATCATGGTGGATTTAATGAACAACTTTGGATTATTGTGGCTTAATGCCGAATGATTTGAGAGAGAAAGATGAAGAGAGAATGGGATTTGGTTGCATGAGAGGTTGAGAGAATGTATGTGTGTGTTTCGGCTTAAAGGGAAAGAGAAGGGTGAATGCAAAAAGGCATGATTGCCTTGGTAAGAATCATTGTGCCATGTCTTGGATTTTCCAAAACCAAGACAACTCTTCTTCTTCCACATATGGGGTACCGTGTCTAGCTAGCCAAAAAGGAGGGTAATGGGCTTTGGCTTGGGATCATGTTGGGCTAGTACATAAAGAGTAAGGTCTTGGGCTAGTCCAAGGAGGTTAAGAACATATTTGTAGTATACACCGTTGCACACATACACGGCTACATACACTATGTAGCATGTGACAATCCGTCAATTTATGGTTGATATTTTATTCTCGAATATTATTTAAAAACATTATTTTAATGTTACAATATGAACTCACTTATTTTTTGGAAGAAATTTGGATTTACGTCTTGAAGTAGCATCGACTACGTCTAAACCGGAGGATTCAACGTTACGTGCTTACGTTTACATACACCGTCTTTGGTGACAGTCCGAAATTTCAGAAAATAAATTTATTCGTGAATATTATTTTGGAGTTTTAAATTTGAGTTGGTTCATAAACTCACAAATTTACGAGAAGAGATTAGGACTTACGATTTTATTTTAACGTCCTTTACGACTAAACCGGAAACCCTAGGATTACGTATTTATGTTTTCGAACTCCGTTTTTGATGAGACAATTTTTATTGGATTCGTTTTGTGAGGTTGATTCATAATTTATAAAAACATTTTTCGTAAAACGACCCGAGGGCACGCAAATTGAGGAAACTAGAATCGAGGAGTGCCCGTAAATAAATGGGGATGAGACAAGTGGGACACTTGTCCCACCCCCATTAAAACCGGCCAAAACTAGATACAACACCAAAGAGGTGTCAAAGGTTAAGCAACTAGCTTAACACTTGTCACTTAAGCTTACATTGTAAGCTAACCAACACACAAAACCATCAAGCAAACCATTTGCTTTCATTCCCACTGATGAAAAACTCACAACTCTCTCCTCCCTTCTCCCTTGATTGCCGTCCCACCATCATCATCCAACACCACTTTTGATAAAATTTAACCACAAAATCCTATGTTATTTCTACCTATGTTGAAGCCCTTTTGAAGCTCTCTTGAATGGTGGTGATTATAACATCCAAGGAGGAGTATTCATGGTGTCTTGGTGCTGATTTTCCACAAGGAGTATATGAAGAATGGTGGTCTTGAAGATGGTCATGGTTATTCACAAGCTTCTCCATCAAAAACCATGTCCAAATCATAACCTACATCAACTTGGTTGTATAAAGATTGTCCTCCTCATATTCTTGTTATTTTGATTATGTAAACATGTATTTTATTTCCTATTGTATATGTATATGATGATTATATGATGATAAAAATGTTATGTGGGGATTTGGTGTTGATAAACATGATTAAAAAGGTGAAAAACTATAAAGAACAAGGCTAAAATCTTGCTTAAAAGTGATGGCTGTATAAAAAAGTAAAGAAACAGGTCATGGACTGATAAAATGATGAAGTAGAATCCATTTACAGTAAGCTATATGTCTTGTACACATGTGAGAGTTGGCCATGCAATGGAATCATTGTAATAAGTGAGATATGATCAAAACAAGTTTAAGGTACAAATCTGAGTTCACTGTTTTGGACGATATTTAGAAAATACTTCGAGGATGATTCAACAGTAGCTATAGAAGAGTTAAAGGTAGCACATATCATGTATTTTATGTGATAAAAATTTGAGCTTCTATCTCCATATAGAACTCAAGATATGGCAGTTTTGGTGAAAGTGAAGATAAAAATCAGATTTTTGAAATTAAAGTATAATACTATTATATAAGCACTCAAAATTTAATAGTATAAAATATAAATTAAAACCCACTAACTTATATAATACATTTATATAAATATGTACAATGGTAAAATACGTGGACATTTTATAAAAATGGTAACTTGTTAAGTTATATAAGTTATAAAACTATAAACATGATTTTTACGACTTTTTCAGCTAATACCGTAAAATTAACGTTTTTGTTAAATAAAACTTAGATGGTTGGACCCGTCTAATGTAAACTTTATAAAACTTATATACTGATATATAAACATGTATAACAAGTAAAAACCGATAAAACCCGAACTATATAACATACGGACGTTAACGGACTAAATTAACGTTATTGGACTAATAATACAACAAAAATGGACTAAAACACTTATAAACTTATTATTGGGCTTAACCCATTTGGGCCCAACATGGGAAGTATATATACTGATAATATAAGTATAACAAGGATTAAAACAAGTTAAAGAACTTATAATAAGTTTATTGGACTTAAAACACGAAAATAGGTGAAACTAGTAAACTAGTATAAAAGTTATCGACATATAACACTAAAATGAGTATACGAGAATACGTAAACCCACTTGATCATCATATATATAAAATCATCATATGTATATTGTTATTTTTATAAAGTATTGGACATGAGTCTAAGACGAGTATTATTTGTCTAGGTTTCCGTGATTGAAGCACGTACCGTACGTCCAAATTGCCGATAACCCGCCTTCCCACATCAACGTGAGTTCATAGCCTCGCACTCTTTTAAATGTTTTTATAAATGTTTTATAAACCCGCGAGGGAGATAACATGTTAGATATTTATAAAATAGGACACCATTTGTCCCGATTGTTTGTTTATTGATTTTGGACCCGAATGATTGAATGACCCAATTGTATGACCCGATAAATGATTAATGGACCCGATAGATGAAATTAAATGGATTATTAAAGTTAGGTTATGTCACTAAAAGTCCCATTAGCATGAATTGTGAACTACCGGGATTTGGTAGACGCTTATGCATTTAATAGTACTATTTGGGGACGATCACCCCAGTTCGCGCCTTGACGGTTGATCCCCGTCGTGCCACATTGATTGGTAAGCGAATTTATGTATGAGAATATTTCCATAGCGTGACCTTTGTGACGACACGATACTTTAGATGGGCAAAATTGGTATCGGGTTAGCTACCCGTTGTTGGTTTAGTAAGGTAACAATGTCATGCGGCTTATAATAATCCAAAATTAATGAAATACTAATAGACGCTCTGAATTACGATGTATTGCCTGACTAGCAATACAGGGTCATACTATTGATATTATGTTCGTGTTTTGGTTTTCATAACCATATTCATATAACGGTTTTTATTTAATCTATACAACGTTGTAAAACGTATTGTATGATATTTTTACGACATTGGCTCGTATAATGATTTTTAAGGCAAATGCCTATATTATGATTTTGATAAAGATTTGTATAAAATGATTTTGGCTATTCTATGGCCTATTACAATGATTTGTACGAAATGATTTTTGGTAATAATTTTATACCAAAGTTATATTGATGGAATTTATTAAACTCTATGAATTCACTCGGCGTTATCGCTGACCTTTTCTTTTAACATGCTTTATCTCAGGTACTTGAAGGTAATTCTCGGGAAGACGACAAGAATTCATGGCCCGCACTTAAACAATATTTTCCATTCAAATATTTTGTAAAACTTTGTATGAAATGTAATGACTTGGGACCGATGTAACTTTGATGTTTATGAATGGAAATGATTTATTATTAAACGACGCGATTTTTATGCGTTGTCTATGATGTGAGTAATGTGCTATCCCGTAACACCAACGAGTCTTCCGCTGTACTGAGTTGTATATACCAGAGCTCTCGTTATAGAGAACGAAAGATTTTTAAAACCAAGGTTTTGAATAAAACATTTCAAAATCTTTTAACTAAAAACATTTTTCTAAAATGTCTAAAAATATTTTGACTATAACGGTGCCGAATAATTCCCGAGTTACCGACAAGGCCAGACTGAGAAGTGTTATTTTAATATATATATATATATATAACTTGGATTATATATGATGTAATTTTATTACATGATTGTTTGATGATTATTTTGATATTTATACGAGGTATTTATACGACGTCGATTGTCACAAGGAACCCTAAATCCCCTAGTAAATTAATCGAAGCTATTCTCATAGGAATTCTAGCTATCCTAGATCTAAACAAGTTGTGGATATTTATGATCCCAACAAATGGTTGATATTCGTAGAAATGTAGATATTAGTTGATTATGATATTGAAGAAGAATTAGCGAAATTAAATCTGATATCGATGTCATGACGATATTTCCTTATAGAGTAGAGTTTGACAAAACGTTACCACCTTGAAAGATGTCATCTGATTCGTTGTCATCCAATTCTTAAATTGAAATCGAAAGGGTGAATGTTGCACTTGAGGCTGTCATTGGAACCATTACCCAAAAGCCTCATGCCACTAATACCTTTCCGAGAAGTCTAGTTGAATGATCAAGTCATATCATACTAGTAACTCATTTGATAATTATTGTTGTAAGAGATATAGGATTGGAAATTAAGTGTTGATTCATATTGAGATTGTATTGCCTTTACAAGGCCGAAGAATAAGGTTGTAAGTATTGAAAATAAGGTAGGATATCGAATTGAGTATAAAATTGGTTGAGACTTGAATAAAGTAAAAATTTAACCCGTATGGAATATGAGATTGTTAATATAAGTCGTTAAGTCCTGTGATTGAATTATAAGGTTTTAAATGATTGTTAGTTTGTGATAAGTGTTGTTCCTAGGCCATTGTCCAATAATGAGGATGCCTAGTGTCCAGGAAATAAATTGAAGAAATCTTCTTTTGAATTGGGACCGATGGATCTTCCGGGACATGTGGAACACCTAATGACTCTTGTAGATTAGTATTCATTGTGGTATCTTATAAAAATCCCTAACTTAACTGAGATATCAGTTGGTAGGATGAGTTCTGAGAATTGTATGACATAGTGACACGTAATATGTTACGGTACAATTTTGACTTGTTTGTGATTAATGAAAAGACTACCTTTGATTGCTAAATTCTACATGTATCGATGGTATCTATATTTTATTGCTTCATCCTAATGTTTGCATTAGTGATGCAACCATTGAACAAGTACTCATCTTGATTTGAGTTACGTTGTGAATTATTCTTTTTGAGTGCCATCGAGATCATGAACCTCATGATTATTTGGCTGAGGCTCATTTCCTATCATATTGTAGTTAGTTCTTGGTGAACAACTCTTCATCACTCTTTTGCAGATCACTCATTGTTTTTATAAGATAAAATAGTATCATTTGAGGAAATTGAATTTTCATCACTATAAGAATCATTCAAAGTGAAATTTATAAATAATCATTATTGAAATAAAGTTGATTTATGAAATATCTTGGAAAACTTATTTGTTTTCATAGCAAAGAAAATCTTTGTAAATATATTTTTGATTCTTATTTAAGAATTAAGCACGAAAATGTTTTTATTATACACATGATGATAACATTTTGGCGAACTGAGTATTGCATCATTGATCTTGAAATTGTATATAGTTGCGCGCCTACATACAATTTGGAATGGACCATGCAAGACTAATTAGTAGTCACCATGAAATTATTATAAACACTAAATTTTCTTTGAAGATTGTGAAAGATTAAAATTTATGAGATATACAAGAAGTGAAAAATAAGGACATAGTGTTAGGGACACCTACTCATGTGCCTGTAGCATCTATTCTTCTGAGTCGAATTTACTCATCTGTGGAAATTGTCTTATTTGACAATTGACAATTCTTTCTTGTCCAATTCTCCCGTAGTGAGATTCTTAGGAAAAGTATTTGATTACCGAGTGTTGATACCCGACTGGATGTATCGACGTTCTTATCATTTCTTTTGATTAGATTTCATTTGAATGACCTGGGTAACGATCCGAGGAGCTTTCGAATGCGTACTCAAATTATGAAAAAATGGGATATATTCATATTCGTTAAATGTTTTCGTCTGTATCTGATTTGAAATTCTATCGCGTAGATTATGCGTTGACCTTACTCTTTTAATGGTAGTTGTGTCTCTAGATATCCTTGAATTTGTGAAGGATTATGAGTTATTATTAGTCTTTTGAGAAGTTCACATCTTATTGACGGCAATAAAAACTGGAAAGTTGATAGTGCCAGTAGAATGGATGGATTGATTGATTATGACATGACGACATTGTCTTAATTGATGGGAACTCGAGTAGAATTCCCTAAATGATAAGATGTTGATTATCAAGAGTGATCTAATTAAATCTTGACGGATGACGATATCCTGTATTTAGACTTAAAATATTATACTACGAATGGTTATGAATTAGTTATAGATATTGTAATCTAGAAGAACCTAATATGAATTTATTAAAAGATGTTTTTGTTATCTTAAACTTTAGGAGGTATTTATTGGTGAATTACCTAAACTTTCACCATTAAGGCAAATTGAAATTGGTATTGATTATATTTCCGGTGCTGCACTTGTGGCTTGTGCACTGTACGTCAGCACCATCTGAATTAAAGGAATTACCGTACAACTAAGAGAGTTGTTGGAGAAAGATATCATTATACCAAGCCTGTCATCATGAAGAGCTATGGTGTTATCATTCCTTATATTTATAGATTACTGTGAACTGAGTAAATTTACAATCGAAAACGATATCCATAACTCGAAATGGAAGATTTATTCGATCATTTACAAGGTACTAGCGTATGTTTTAAAGATTTGATCCACGACATGGTTAGTATCAACTTCGCATCTGCGAAAAAGATTTTCTATTCCAATCACTACATTCGGTACTTGTAATGAACATTATGAGTTTCACGTGATGTCGTTTGGATTGACCAATGCACATGTAGCATTCATAAATATGATGAATCACGTGTGTAGGCTGTAATTTGATAAATTCATGCTCATGATCATTAAGGACTATTTATTTGTTTGTTTATAAGAATAAGAATGAGTTTATAATTATTTACAGATTGCCCTGAATTGGCCGAACAATGAAAACATGTACCTTAAATATTTAACATAAGACTTAAGACTTAATTCTTTGCATGATTTAACCATGTGATTAATAGATAATGGAATATAAATTGACTCTTCAAAATTTAGAAGTCATTTAAAACTTTGAGTTATACTAAAAAGAAAGTGCAAATATATTTTGACAAATGTTTTAACAAAGGATTTTAAGGGATTATTCCCTTATACACAAACCATTTAACTAAACTTCTGTTTAGGGGTAAATGTTTGTGTATACCTCAAGATAACTCAAGGAGAATTGAGGAAACTATATAACTTATTACTTGAAATTTGAAACGATAATTTACGCTTTTCAACTAAGAAAACTTTGACCAAAATATAAACAAAGATTTTTCAAATATTTACGAAATCTTATTAAATATTTTCGATAAATCAACAAAAATCTTGTTAATTAAATTCCAATTATTTTTGAACATTTTATATAATTGGTCGAACTAAGAAATTTAAAACTTTTACGCTTTATAAAAATTAACTAATAATTATTTAATTAATTATAATAATTATCGACGCTTTAGACGACGGATTGAGTAAAACGGATAAAAATGATAGTAAAAATGAAACTAAAACATAGAAGATATGAAGAAAGAATTTTGAATAAATACGGTTATGATATTTATTTCATCAGGAAAGTGAACGTAATTGCTGACGCATAATATAGAAAGAATATCTGAGTGAATTGTCGACATGATAATTACATCATCATGAGAAGTGAATATAGATACTGACATATTATATAAAAAGGATAAAGAACCAATTAGGATATATTTCTTAATAATGAACGTGCAAAATAAAGTATCGAACAATATAAAAATAAACAATGTTTGTAAAAAGGATAATATAAATAGTGAAGGGTTTCACGGCTAATGTGAACCATTAGAATTGAGAAACCGATAGTGTTAAATGTTTTAAAGACCACTTATGGTTGCCTAAATATGAAGGATTGCGAGATATAGTTATATTGGAATTTGTAAGTATAAGTATTCTATTTATATCATTTATGACTAGAATGATCTTTGTCTGAAGAAGTTGTACTAATGGAAAATTATGAAGGCAGACATCGCCTCATACATTAGTAAACGCCTAACTATTGCAAAGGTCATCATCTGAATTTGATTCGATTTGGGTCATCGTCGACAGACTGACCAAATCTGCTAATATCATTCCCGTTAATGATAAATGCAAAAGAGTTATGTAAACATAGTGTGCCTGTATCGAACATCTTTATCAAGATCCTCGCTTCGCATCGAATTTCTAGAGATTTGCTCAGAAATCAATGAGAACGAACCTTGATGAGAGTACTATGTACCACCCCAAATCGAAGGGACGATATAAAGTAACGATACAAAATACTATAAGTGTTGTTCTGTGTTTGAATGATTGACCTTTGGTAATAAAACTGTATAATCGTTTTCCTTTGGAGATATTATCATTGATAATTATCGTATTAGGATCGAGATCTAATTTTGTTAGGATCTATATTAGAGCATCTTTAAGCAGGAGTTGAGATGAAGACATCTGACATACACCCACTGTGAGTTGGACATGTCTTTTAGGTTTAAGGTTTCCTATGATGGCGAACCTATCCTTGCAAAATACCCGACCCGCGAGACCTGAAATGATTGTTGAAATTAGGATCTGATTACTGACTGCCGGTAGTGGGCAAAGAGGTTATGTGAATATGAAATGTAGATCTTGAAGTGCCAAATGGGTAGCGAAGTTATGCCACAATACCTTGGAAAAATGAATTCATGATCTGACAAATCATGGGATATAAGTCCCCGTTGTTTGGGACCATTGAGATGATGTGAAAGATTGGTTTGAAAGGCATATAAGCTGGATCTACCCTAGGACTTCAAGGACTGCGTAAATTATGTTTCGTAAATCTAACTTGATGGAATATCTATCAAGTGAGAATCTGATTGTTTCTTAGTAGAGCTTAGATCGGCGAAAAGTTGCATTCATCAAAAACCCGTGAACATCATGGATAGAGAAAGTAAGTCAACATTAAGCCTGATCTTATTCCCGTAGTTATGTTTGATGAAACTCGCGTATAGTAATTGCACTTGTGAGAAAAGACCGAATGTGGAGGAAATACCCACATGGCTTTAACTCTATAAGAAGAGAGTAGTAAGGTAAGATGATCTTTGAGGACAAAGATCCTGTTTAGGGGTAAATGCTGTGACAATCCGTCAATTTATGGTTGATATTTTATTCTCGAATATTATTTAAAAACATTATTTTAATGTTACAATATGAACTCACTTATTTTTGGGAAGAAATTTGGATTTACGTCTTGAAGTGTCTAAACCGGCGAATTCAACGTTACGTGCTTACGTTTACATACACCGTCTTTGGTGACAGTCCGACATTTCAGAAAATAAATTTATCCGTGAATATTATTTTGGAGTTTTAAATTTGAGTTGGTTCATAAACTCACAAATTTACGAGAAGAGATTAGGACTTACGATTTTATTTTAACATCCTTTACGACTAAACCGGAAACCATAGGATTACGTATTTACGTTTTCGAACTCCGTTTTTGATGAGACAATTTTTATTGGATTCGTTTTGTGACGTTGATTCATAATTTATAAAAACGTTTTTCATAAAAACGACCCGAGGGCACGCAAATCGAGGAAACTAGAATCGAGGAGTACCCGTAAATAAATGGGGATGAGACAAGTGGGACACTTGTCCCACCCCCATCAAAACCGGCCAAAACTAGATACAACACCAAAGAGGTGTCAAAGGTTAAGCAACTAGCTTAACACTTGTCACTTAAGCTTACATTGTAAGCTAACCAACACACAAAACCATCAAGCAAACCATTTGCTTTCATTCCCACTCATGCAAAACTCACAACTCTCTCCTCCCTTCTCCCTTGATTGCCGTCCCACCATCATCATCCAACACAACTTTTGATAAAATTTAACCACAAAATCCTATGTTATTTCTACCTATGTTGAAGCCCTCTTGAAGCTCTCTTGAATGGTGGTGATTATAACATCCAAGGAGGAGTATTCATGGTGTCTTGGGGCTGATTTTCCACAAGGATTATATGAAGAATTATGGTCTTGAAGATGGTCATGGTTATTCACAAGCTTCTCCATCAAAAACCATGTCCAAATCATAACCTACATCAACTTGGTGGTATAAAGATTGTCCTCCTCATCTTCTTGTTATTTTGATTATGTAAACATGTATTTTATTTCCTATTGTATATGTATATGATGATTATATGATGATAAAAATATTATGTGGGGATTTGGTGTTGATAAACATGATTAAAAAGGTGAAAAACTATAAAGAACAAGGCTAAAATCTTGCTTAAAAGTGATGGCTGTATAAAACAGTAAAGAAACAGGTCATGGACTGATAAAATTATGAAGTAGAATCCATTTATAGTAAGATATATGTCTTGTACACATGTGAGAGTTGGCCATGCAATGGAATCATTGTAATGAGTGAGATATGATCAAAACAAGTTTAAGGTACAAATCTGAGTTCACTGTTTTGGACGATTTTTAGAAAATACTTAGAGGATGATTCAACAGTAGCTATAGAAGAGTTAAATGTAGCACATATCATGTATTTTATGTGATAAACATTTGAGCTTCTATCTCCATATAGAACTCAAGATATGGCAGTTTTGGTGAAAGTGAATATAAAAATCAGATTTTGGAAATTAAAGTATAATACTATTATATAAGCACTCAAAATTTAATAGTATAAAATATAAATTAAAACCCACTAACTTATATAATACATTTATATAAATATGTACAATGGTAAAATAAGTGGACATTTTATAAAAATGGTAACTTGTTAAGTTATATAAGTTATAAAACTATAAACATGATTTTTACGACTTTTTCAGCTAATACCGTAAAATTAATGTTTTTGTTAAATAAAACTTAGATGGTTGGACCCGTCTAATGTAAACTTTATAAAACTTATATACTGATATATAAACTTGTACAACAAGTAAAAACCGATAAAACCCGAACTATATAACATACGGACGTTAACGAACTAAATTAACGTTATTGGACTAATAATACAACAAAAATGGACTAAAACACTTATAAACTTATTATTGGGCTTAACCCATTTGGGCCAACATGGAAAGTATATATACTGATAATATAAGTATAACAAGAATTAAAACAAGTTAAAGAACTTATAATAAGTTTATTGGACTTAAAACACGAAAATAGGTGAAACTAGTAAACTAATATAAAAGTTATCGACATATAACACTAAAATGAGTAAACGAGAATACCTAAACCCACTTGATCATCATATATATAAAATCATCATATGTATATTGTTATTTTTATAAAGTATTGGACATGAGTCTAAGACGAGTATTATTTGTCTAGGTTTCCGTGATTGAAGCACGTAACGTACGTCCGAATTGCCGATAACCCGCCTTCCCACATCAACGTGAGTTCATAGCCTCGCACTCTTTTAAATGTTTTTATAAATGTTTTATAAACCCGCGAGGGAGATAACATGTTAGATTTTTATAAAATAGGACACCATATGTCCCGAGTGTTTGTTTATTGATTTTGGACCCGAATGATTGAATGACCCGATTGTATGACCCGATAAATGATTAATGGACCCGATAGATGAGATTAAATGGATTATTAAAGTTAGGTTATGTCACTAAAAGTCCCATTAGCATGAATTGTGAACTACTGGGATTTGGTAGACGCTTATGCATTTAATAGTACTATTTGGGGACGATCACCCTAGTTCGCGCCTTGACGGTTGATCCCCGTCGTGCGACATTGATTGGTAAGCGAATTTATGTATGAGAAGATTTCCATAGCGTGACCCTTGTGACGACACGCTACTTTAGATGGGCAAAATTGGTATCGGGTTAGCAACCCGTTGTTGGTTTAGTAAGGTAACAATGTCATGCGGCTTATAATAATCCAAAATTAACGAAATACTAATAGACGCTCCGAATTACGATGTATTGCCTGACTAGCAATACAGGGTCATACTATTGATATTATGTTCATGTTTTGGTTTTCATAACCATATTCATATAACGGTTTTTATTTAATCTATACAACGTTGTAAAACGTATTGTATGATATTTTTACGACATTGGCTCGTATAATGATTTTTAAGGCAAATGCCTATATTATGATTTTGATAAAGATTTGTATAAAATGATTTTGGCTATTCTATGGCCTATTACAATGATTTGTACGAAATGATTTTTGGTAATAATTTTATACCAAAGTTATATTGATGGAATTTATTAAACTCTATGAATTCACTCGGCGTTATCGCTGACCTTTTCTTTTAACATGTTTTATCTCAGGTACTTGAAGGTAATTCTCAGGAAGACGACAAGAATTCATGGCCCGCACTTAAACAATATTTTCCATTCAAATATTTTGTAAAACTTTGTATGAAATGTAATGACTTGGGACCGATGTAACTTTGATGTTTATGAATGGAAATGATTTATTATTAAACGACGCGATTTTTATGCGTTGTCTATGATGTGAGTAATGTGCTATCCCGTAACACCAACGAGTCTTCCACTGTACTGAGTTGTATAAATTTGGGGGTGTTACATAGCATGTTTTTCCAACTTTGATTTAGTGTTGTGTGTATAGTCAAGTATTGATTATACATTTTATCATTTGTTCTCCTAGTCTTAGTTAAAAGGTTTGAGCTATGTAACTTATTTACAACAAGTGTGAATGTAAAGGTATAAGTACCTAAATGAACAAGTTCACACTCAACCTATAGGAATACACATGTGAGTATGTGTTATAGGATTAACGGGTGAAACTTCATCACATAAAAATCATGGTAAAATCATGGATTTTACAGCACCACTGTGACAACCGTGGTTTTGAGGTTCGTCACTTAATTTTATTTTGTGCTAGTTACGTGTCTTTACGTGTTTATGTGCTTATTGGTGTGTATAGATTGTGGTTTGGATATCGTTTCCGGTACGGGGTACCTTGTGAGTGAAACGATGTGTGATGATTTCATGTTCATGAGCTCACATGTTAGTGACTATGAAGTGAAATGGTGTTATTTAGTGGTTTTACGTATACGTATATGTATTATAGAAAATCGTATTTTTACGATTTACGGTTTAGCATTTTTAGGTCTCGGAAGAGGTATTTAGTCACGGGAATATTTTTCGGGATGGTTTTAAGTCATTTAGGACTTAGTTATAAAGTTTATTTCAAAATTTTAGATTTTTTTTAAAAGTGTATATTTTACGACTTTTACGGTAAAACGCATAAAAATTGACTAGTTCTACGGTTTTGAGGTTTTGGAGGTTTTAGGAGCTGAAATAAATTAGATTTAAGTTCTTTTGGATACCAAAGTTTTCTAGGATACAAGGGGACTCATCCCCACCATCCATCTCCATCTCATTAAAGGGCTGAGATTAAATCCCCAATTTACACAACTTTCTCCTTTCTTTCTCATAAAAACACACACCCCGTTCTTTCACTTCTCTCTCTACCCCGATCTACTTTCTCTCTCTAAAATTTGAAGCGAACAATCACAACATCATCATGAATCCATCACAATCGATTAATTAGATCGATTACTTAACACGAATTCATTTCAGGTTTGTATTCTTATAATCTATGCTTATTTTTTTTAGCTTATTTGATTTTGAATAAGCTTATTAATTTATTTTCATTAGCTTTTTTGAACGAAATATGCCGATTGATAGTTCTTATTTTGATCTAATTATTCCGATTGATTGTTCTTATTTTGATCAATTTATTCTAATTAGCTTTTAATTAGGTGATTTATGTGAATAAGCTTATTTGTTTGAATAAGATTTTTAATTAGATGAGAGTTATAAATAATCTTGAGAATTAGATAGGAGTTATGTGAATAAGCTTACAAATTACACGAGAGTTATGAATAAGCTAGCTTATTAGCTTATGTTGACAAATCGTAAGGTATTTTATGTAAGTTGGATTAAGTTTGCTGATGTAGGCTGCAATAAGCTTGATATATCATGTATGATATATATATATCATATATGATATATCATCACTTTTCATATATGATAGATATATCATATATGATAACTGATGATATATCATATATGATATAACTATCATATATGATATATCAAATAAACCATAGGAAAAAACAGATTATGTATGAGTATTTTTTAGAAATCAATATAAACTCTTGAAACTTGTCTTCTATCATATATATGAGTAATTTATTTTGGTGTTAAAATGTTGCATAATATGTTCTTTTTATCTTTTATAAATGCAGTCAGACAGAGATGGTGCGATTGGCAGCTTTGTAGCAAAGCAGAGAGAGATGTTGATTATAACAAGAGGATGTGCATGGATATGTTTTAAGGATCAAGACGGAGTAGGCGTTGTTCATGAATTCATCATTTGATAATCTGTTTTTTTGCATTTTTTTGATTTTGTATAAATTGTTATCATATATGATATCAGAGGTATATCATATATGATTTTACATTAGGTTACGTTCGGTTTGAATTATCATATATGATTCTGTTCAAAAGTACATTTTTATGTTATGAACAAGTGTTTGATTATTAATTGTGCATACTCTTTGTTGTAATCATGAATTCATCAGATTCTTTAAATCCAAGTTTTTCTTGAGTGTCATATATGATAGTGCATGATCATATACTCCGCATGACTTAATTTATAAAAACCATCATGACATAATACCAAGAAAGTTAAATCATATTAACAAGATGTTGTACGAGATACCAATTGATTACAAAATCGTCCATATACTTCAAAACTCCATTAGGAGATTACAAGAAAAAACAAACAATAAACGTAAAAGAAAAATTCACGAGCTTATTCATTAAGCTTCTTGGCCTTTTGGATGCTTGTAATGTTCAACACGCCTTGTAAACAACCTTCTCTACACAAAAAAAAAGATTTAATTCAATTTTCAAGCACATAATCATATATGATATATTTGATCATATATGATATTTAGCTTATATCATATATGATATAGCATATCATATATGATACTTCATTAGCAAGTCATACTAAATATGTTCAGCCAGATTAATCCATTAAAAAAAGAGTTAATTCAATTTTCAACCACATTATCATATATGATATATCTCATCATATATGATATTTTAGCTTATATCATATATGATATAGTATATCATATATGATACTTCACAAACATGTTACACTAAATATGTTCAGCGAGATTAAGCTAAAAAACCTTATAATTCATGAAAATAAGCTAATAAGTTAGCTTATAATTCATCATAATAAAGGTGATGATTATCAATAAGCTTATTCACATTAAGCATCAAGTTACCTTATCATTTGACATGTTAAATTCATGTAACTTATCAAATAAGCTATAAAAAATAAGATGAGTTATAAGCTTATTCACATCGAATAAGCTAAAAAAGATGAATCAAAACAGATCGAATAAACTTTACCTTATTTATGAAGAGGATGATCGATTTGTGACGGTGATGATCGATGAATTTGATGTTTCTGTTGATAAATTAAGATGTAAATATGTGTGGGTGTGTGTGTGTGTGTGTGTGTGTTTATGTGTGTTTTAGAGAGAAGAAGAAGAAGAAATCGATCCCAGATCTGTGAGAGTGGTAGGTGGTGTTAGGTGGGAGGGGTAAAATGACGAAACTACCCCTCCGCTTTTTTTTTTTGTTTTTAATATGGGTTGTTGGATAAGATGAGATGGACGGTCCAGATTTGTCCCCTTGTATCCAAAGGATACAAGGTATCTTAAATAACCGGACTCAATAAATTAAGGTAAATTAAGGTATTGTTAATAACATAATATTAAACAATAAAAAGAAAAAAAACGAAATTTAATGGATATGGAAAGGGTATAGACGGTTGGAAAAGAAAAAAAAGGAAAAAAGGAAAAAAGGAGAAAAAGGAAACATTGTATTGGGCTAGGATTAGTATGGTAATTATATAAAGACTTTTATTAACTAAAACCACATCATAATCCCCTAGAGATCAAGCTTAGGTCGAATTTAATGGACAATATTAGGGTTCTTCATAAAATTTTGGGGTTTTCATAAATCAAAGGTAAATATTCAAATCCTTTTTTAATTTAATTGTTTTTATGTTTTGTTTAATCATCTTATGATGGAATTAGGTTAGGGTTTAATTTAAAAACAGTAAATTAATGTTATAATAATGAGGTTATAATGATTAAATAAGTTAGGATTTGTAATTAGTGGGGTTAGGGTTAATTAATTAGTTTAATTTGATTAAACCCGTTTTTAAAAACTGGGCAGAATTTTGAGTCTATTGTTTTGATCATATATCGAGTTCTCGGAACATTCAAGATGCGATCCAAGTATCCCTGAAAAGGTAATTGAAGTGGCTTTCTAACGCAAGAAACTAGAACTAAATTGGAGGTCGGTAAGTGGGTCAGAAACAGGTTACAACAGTCGTAGGTCAAAACAGTTTTGAATTCAGCCTGTTTTCTTTTTACGTTTTGAGTTGTTTGGGGTACTTAGGGTTGCATTGGGATCTTCTCACGAATATGAGAGATGGTTTATATATTGTAGTAAGGATCTGCACTTGGGCTAAGGTTGTGATTTAGGGTAAGACCCTGTAATGGTAATGAACTTTTCATACGTTTAAAATCAGTGAATTCTGGATAGGTAGCAATATATACACATATATCGGGGCCTTAACAGTAGCTTTAAGGTTAGGGCAAGTGGGAGGTTTTAGCTAACAAGTATAAACGTGTGAATATTCCTTTTACAGAAACCATGGGTATGTTTAAGTGGACGTTTGGCTTAAAGTTTTGAGACCTAAAATTGGGACCGTTTTGTGTAAAATTATGAACGGGATAGCTATTAAACTTAACCAAGTTAGGGACTTGTTAAGGAAGGGTAATGGGGTGATTAGAGCTTAAAAATGAGGTAATTATACGGGAATAGAATAGATGTCCATCATAGGTTGATGAGCCATCTCAGTGATTGGTTCGTGTATTGATTTCGTGTTTTTGGTTGTTAGCTTGTTGCTAGTGCGAGGACTTGTGAAGAAGCTCTCAGGTTAGTTTCATAGTCCCATGTTTAATATTGATTTTGACTTCCAGATGGGATGGAAGAGACACTATGTTGAGTTATTTTCTAAATTGATGTTATGAATGTGTTTGTGATTTGAGATGGACTTGTGTGTACATTATGTGATTAACTGCTATGTGATTTTTGATTATGTATGATTTGGATCGGGGGACACGTGCCGTCTCAGTTATTGTGGTTTGACAAGGTAGTGGCCTTGTGGTTTGACAAGGTAGTGGCCTTGTGGTTTGCCAAGGTAGTGGCCTTGGGATAGGTACATAGTGTGATCATCTATGGTACCATGATGTTGTTTGGCAAGGTAGGAGCCTTGGATTGGTTTGGTATGATTAATCTTGATTGATAGTTGTTAATGCATATTTGTAGCACATTGTCCATATGTTATTGTGTTGATGGTTATTATTCACAACTTATAACTGATTTAGAGTTAGAGTCTAAACCTATGACTCTCACCAACTTTATGTTGACGTGTTTTAGTGTCTCTTTCAGGTGAGAATGTGGTTAAGCTTGAGGATAGAAGTGGCTAGACTTGGATGCCTTAGGATTGCATATAGAAGGAGATCCCTGTTCTTTCTTTGCTTTGTTTGTTCATTTATCTAGTGATACTGTTGGCACCTATATGTTTGTTTGTTTATGTTATTTGTTTGTCTTGGGTAAGAGGTAGGACTGTTACCTACTTACCTAGACTCCTGCATTGTTTAGATATTGTCATGACATTTGTGTCACCATTTTATGACATTTCTTATATCATTTAGTTATCTCTATAGACACGCTATTGTTGTGATGATATCCATACGTCGTGCCCCATATTCCGCCATGGTGGGGTGTGACAGAATGGTATCAGAGACAATGGTTATAGAGAATTAGGTTGCCTAGTTGCGTAGCCTAGTCTATAGCTTAAGGGTCCCTGCATATAGGCGTCATAGGAGTATGTGTGCATTTTACATAAATTGATGTGTTGGTATGTTATTTATTGCGATGTTTTGACTAGTATGAATTGAACCATAGTAAGTTCATACTTAGCCACATGTTATTTTCTTTTCGGGTTGTGACTAGTGCGGGTTGAACCATAATCGTCCACGCTAGTCATTATCGTATTTTTCTTAAGTTGTACATTATAGTACATAATTTGGCACATGGTAGTTTCTATCTTTTGTCGAGATTTTACATACCTGAGGTATGTTATTTTTCTTTTGATGTTTAAGTCATGTTCCCTAAGAAATGTGTGGTGGTTCGAGTTACTAGGAGTACATGGGTAGGAAGGATTTTAAGCCGTTTCCACTCTTATGGGCGACATGACTTATATCTGATTATGTTTTCGTTTTGGATTTAGTCTATGTTGTTTTAGCTAGACTACGGATTTCGGTATTCCAAGAGTTTTACTATGTTATTTTAATAGATGGGGTTTTGGACCTATTTGGTTATGTGGTTATGAGCTTATGTGAGTAGATGGATTTATGTGTTATATGTTGTATTGATTCTTATAAGTGTCATCATAGGAGGGAGTGCATTGGGGAAAGGGTAATTGCATAAGTATGGTGGCCAACATAGTTATACAAGTACCACAACTTCAATGGGTTCTCAAGTATGATTGCATGAAAGAGGGTTAGTACATGCTTGTATATGATGAGATGTGGATTTTGGGTATATTTATAATATATGGGTATATGTAACGGCTGCCTACGATATGGCTATTTTTTTAGTGTGTTATATGTTTTGAGTTATAGTCGTGTTATGTGATTATGAGGTCACACGATATGGGTTGGTTTTGGTAATGGGTTTTGTGCCTTGTTGTGGCATGGTGAGATGGTGAGATGGGGATTACTCGTATGGAAAAACGAGTGTATGACGCGATTGGTTGATCTGATATGTATAGTAACGAGTATGTTTTGGGTGATTTAATAGGTATATATATGCGGATGTATATATACTACTATGTGTTATGTTATGGTATATGGTCGTTCACTAGTTATTATAACTTGAACGTACCTTGTGTTTGCTCGTGTTTTATGGTGCTGGAGTTTAATGGAGTTCCAACGACGTTTTGAATCTTTTGAAGTGTGTCTGGTAGCGTATTCTTTGAGTTTCGTATTTCACGTGTACGTTTTAAAATGGTGTTCTTGGTTTTAAGTCTATTGAAATAACTTGGGATTCCTTTTGAGATAATCAAAATCTTTTGTGTTGGGTCTTACATTTCTTTTGGTCGGTATATGTTAAGAAAAAGGGGGACTTGGAAATCTATTATAGGGTTAGATAGTTGGTTGTATTCGGTAAAATAAGGGTAAGGTGTTGAAGTCATGTTTCAAACAAGATGTAACATAAGATTTCATTTTAATCAACACTTATATATTTCAAATTCTAAAAGACTTTCTTTGAAATAAAGCGAAATAAAAATTTCTTTCTACCTACATAGTTTACATAATTGAGTTCGACCGATTATGTCATTTATAATTATTTATACAAGGTTAAATTGAGTTTATGAAGATTTCACGTACAATTATATCTGTCATTTAAAAGGATTACATTAATCACTAAGTTTATTCTTTAGTTTTTTTTAAAACAACTAGTATAAAACTGTTTTGGTCATAACTTGTTCGTTTTTAGAGCTTTTTGAGTGATTCAAAAGCCAAAAATTATGTACTCGGAACGTACTTTTCAAATATTCAGAAAGTATAGTCATGGGAGGTCAGTGGACTGGTCGAAATTGTTGTACAAGTTTCGGGTTCATGGTTGAGTTTTGAATAGTAGTTTATTTTTATTTGGGGTGCACGGGATATCTAGTCTTTGGGTTAAGTTTTGAGATCGCCTAGAAGGTTGTTGGTATATTGTTTGAGTCACATAGATGTGGGAGGTAATAATAATAAAAAAAGATATATATTCTTTTGGAAAAGTCGATCTTTTGCACGGTTTAAATAATATGTCGCGGGGCGTAATATGTTTGGTTGCCATTGGGTGTTTCTTGGATTATTTTTCGTTGTCATGGGTCATTTTGAATTGATACACGTTTTGGGTTTGAGTTTTCTTTCGAGTCTCATGGTTTTGACTTGTTTTAACTGGTGCACGTGAAATGTCGTTAGTTATCCGTTGGTTTGATTTGTTGATCGTATTTGATGGATTCAGGATGTAGTTTTGGTTTCGTATTGTTCGGGAGCGTTGAGGTAGTCATATGAAAGACTTGGTCGCGCCTACACCCTTAAGTAGGTGACCATGAGAGAACGGTCGGAATACCCTTAGTGGGGAGGAAAGAAGTTCGTAGACAAACTAATGTGGTCATGAGGTCTCTTAGGAGTACCAAGGAGATGAATAGAGATTTGTGGGATACTAGCACAAGTAAAGCGCCATAGAGAGTGTTGGAAGGGGATACAATACCTCAAAGGTATTTATGATTGTTCGTAGGGCATGTAAGTTTTCCAAAAGTTTCCTGAAATTTAGTAGGTTTGCCTATTACCGTGAGGTAGAACCATAAATAGAGCAAGTAGGAGAAGTGAGAGGAGTTGTAGTTAATGCCTTTCCAAGGCAAATCGTTGATGGAGTGATTTAAAAACAAGATCTGTTAGAAATTGCAAGGAATGCCGGATAGAAGTTGAGTTGCTTAGTAGTAGATTGGATGAGGAAAGAGGTTGAGTGGTCCGATGAGAGGAAGTACCGATCTTATGAATGCGTGTAGAATTTTGCAAGTAGAACGAGGTAGGAATTTATTCGTATTGCCGCTAAGAGAGGGTGCAAGGAGGACATAGTTGAAACTGCTAAGGATGTTGTATCAACGCTTTGGGTTTACGGTTATGCATTTGGTTTCACCAAAGCACTAGCGGTTTTCATGGAGTCAATGAACCGATTGTGCATGAACGTGTATAAACGAGTTGTCATCGGGAGCATCGACGACATCTTGATCTACTCAAAGTCTAAGAAGGAGAGTGAGGCGAAGTATGTGTTGGTTTTGTAGTGGAATTATACGTGAGATTTTCAAGTGTAAGTTTTAGTATTAAGTCTACCATGATGAGTAGTTAGATATGATGGCATATCATGGAACCAGCAAGGGGCGAAGTGAAGAAGGATGAGGAAGCATTTTGGAGGCTGAAGAGGTGGATTGGATAGTGAGCCGATCTTGGAATTATCGGAAGGACTGGATGAATTCGCGAAGCATGACGATACGTGGAGCAAGGACTTGGACGCGTACGAGGACGACAAAGAAAGGCGATCGCTTATACGTTGCAGGAACTAAAGATTTGGAAGAACTGGATAGACTTAGTTAGTGGAACTGGACTGTTATATCTGCCTAGAATGCTAGAGGCATTTGTTGTACGAGACATGGAGAATGATCTATACGGATCATGAACGTCTCCAACACATATTCAATCATCTTGATTGAACATTTGGCAAAGGTGAGGGGTGGAGTTAAGTGATGAAAGAAAAATATGCAAGGCCAAGTACCATCTGGGAAAGGCAAGCATGGTTGATGAGACATGGAATAAGAAGAATGAAGTGAAGCTGAGACGAACTTGAACTATATGGATGACGTATTAGGGTGGTTTGGATGAAGGATGTAGGTTGCACGAGTTGAGTTGTCTAAAGCAGAGAACGCGTCAACATGTATGTTACGTGGCTTGGACAACAATATGGACTAAAGGGAGTTGATGAACATGATTGGATATGAGTATATCCAGCTAACGAGAAAAGGATAGGCAAGTGAGATATTTATACAACCTTAGGTGTTACACTGAGGGCACGGGTGATTGATTTAGAGGTAGTCCGGAAACTCGTTAGCGATGGCTGAGTTTTCATATAATGATAGTTATCGTACTAGAAGTCGATAAATGCCATTTGAGGCACTACATGAAAGGATAGGGTGAGTTGTCCTTAATGTGGACTAGAATTGGTAAAAGAGGCTATTAATGTGGTAATGGTGTTTGTGGACAGAATGAGAGCAACAAGGGATGCTATGTAGAAAAGGAGGAAACCACTAGATTTAGTGACAAAGTTATGTAGGGAGTTTCACCAACGGGTGGTATGTTTTGGTAAAATGGAAGAGTTGATGTAGAGTTTTGTAGGTCCATTTATGATCTTTGGAAAGATCGGACCATTAACTTATGAGTATAGAATTACCTGGGGAGAGTGAGTTGAATACATGATACATTTCATGTATTGAGATTGGTAAAGGTTGTTTGAGAATGCATTTTGCATGTACGGTTATTCGGGACTTGTATTAATAAGAGTCTTTGTTTTATCAAAGAGTCATCTGTGAGATTTATTGACTGTGAGGTCAAGAGTTTGGCAATGAGTTTGATTATTTTTGGTTTGTATATGTGGTATTTTGAAACTCGAACTAAAGTTAACGTGGAAATGAGGGGAGTTCGTTTAGAACAAGTATCCTCATGTGATTTGTTGTTTGTGTGTTTGATCCTAAGGAGTAAATCTCGGGTCGAGATTTCTATTAGGAGGGAGTGATGTGACAACCGTGATTTTGAGGTTCGTCACTTAATTTTATTTTGTGCTAGTTATGTGTCTTTACGTGTTTATGTGCTTATTGGTGTGTATAGATTGTTGTTTGGATATCGTTTCCGGTACGGGGTACCTTGTGAGTGAAACGATGTGTGATGATTTCATGTTCATGAGCTCACATGTTAGTGACTATGAAGTGAAATGGTGTTATTTAGTGGTTTTACGTATACGTATATGTATTATAGAAAATCGTATTTTTACGATTTACGGTTTAGCATTTTGAGGTCTCGGAAGAGGTATTTAGTCACGGGAATATTTTTCGGGATGGTTTTAAGTCATTTACGACTTAGTTATAAAGTTTATTTCAAAATTTGAGATTTTTTTTAAAAGTGAATATTTTACGACTTTTACGGTAAAACGCGTAAAAATTGACTAGTTCTACGGTTTTGAGGTTTTGGAGGTTTTAGGAGCTGAAATAAATTAAGGTAAATTAAGGTATTGTTAATAACATAATATTAAACAATAAAAAAAAAACGAAATTTAATGGATATGGAAAGGGTATAGACGGTTGGAAAAGAAAAAAAAAGGAAAAAAGGAAAAAAAGGAGAAAAATGAAACGTTGTATTGGGCTAGGATTAGTATGGTAATTATATAAAGACTTTTATTAACTAAAACCACATCATAATCCCCTGGAGATCAAGCTTAGGTCGAATTTAATGGAGAATATTAGGGTTCTTCATAAAATTTTGGGGTTTTCATAAATCAAAGGTAAATATTCAAATCCCTTTTTAATTTAATTGTTTTTATGTTTTGTTTAATCATCTTATGATGGAATTAGGTTAGGTTTTAATTTAAAAACAGTAAATTAATATTATAATAATGAGGTTATAATGATTAAATAAGTTAGGATTTGTAATTAGTGGGGTTAGGGTTAATTAATTAGTTTAATTTGATTAAACCCGTTTTTAAAAACTGGGCAGAATTTTGAGTCTCTTGTTTTGATCATATCTCGAGTTCTAGGAACATTCAAGATGCGATCCAAGTATCCCTGAAAAGGTAATTGAAGTGGCTTTCTAATGCAAGAAACTAGAACTAAATTAGAGGTTGGGAAGTGGGTCAGAAACAGGTTACAACAGTCGTAGGTCAAAACAGTTTTGAATTCAGCCTGTTTTCTTTTTAAGTTTTGAGTTGTTTGGGGTACTTAGGGTTGCATTGGGATCTTCTCACGAATATGAGAGATGGTTTATATATTGTAGTAAGGATCTGCACTTGGGCTAAGGTTGTGGTTTAGGGTAAGACCCTGTAATGGTAATGAACTTTTCATACGTTTAAAATCAGTGAATTCTGGATAGGTAGAAATATATACACATATATCGGGGCCTTAACAGTAGCTTTAAGGTTAGGGCAAGTGGGAGGTTTTAGCTAACATGTATAAACGTGTGAATATTCCTTTTACAGAAACCATGGGTATGTTTAAGTGGACGTTTGGCTTAAAGTTTTGAGATCTAAAATTGGGACCGTTTTGTGTAAAATTATGAACGGGATAGCTATTAAACTTAACCAAGTTAGGGACTTGTTAAGGAAGGGTAATGGGGTGATTAGAGCTTAACAATGAGGTAATTATACGCGAATAGAATAGATGTCCATCATAGGTTGATGAGCCATCTCAGTGATTGGTTCGTGTATTGATTTCGTGTTTTTGGTTGTTAGCTTGTTGCTAGTGCGAGGACTTGTGAAGAAGCTATCAGGTGAGTTTCATAGTCCCATGTTTAATATTGATTTTGACTTCCAGATGGGATGGAAGAGACACTATGTTGAGTTATTTTCTAAATTGATGCTGTGAATGTGTTTGTGATTTGAGATGGACTTGTGTGTACATTATGTGATTAACTGCTATGTGATTTTTGATTATGTATGATTTGGATCGGGGGACACGTGCCGGCTCAGTTATTGTGGTTTGACAAGGTCGTGGCCTTGTGGTTTGACAAGGTAGTGGCCTTGTGGTTTGCCAAGGTAGTGGCCTTGGGATAGGTACATAGTGTGATCATCTATGGTACCATGATGTTGTTTGGCAATGTAGGAGCCTTGGATTGGTTTGGTATGATTAATCTTGATTGATAGTTGTTAATGCATATTTGTAGCACATTGTCCATATGTTATTGTGTTGATGGTTATTATTCACAGCTTATAACTGATTTAGAGTTAGAGTCTAAACCTATGACTCTCACTAACTTTATGTTGACGTGTTTTAGTGTCTCTTTCAGGTGAGAATGTGGTTAAGCTTGAGGATAGAAGTGGCTAGACTTGGATGCCTTAGGATTGCATATAGAAGGAGATCCTTGTTCTTTCTTTGCTTTGTTTGTTCATTTATCTAGTGATACTGTTGGCACCTATATGTTTGTTTGTTTGTGTTATTTGTTTGTCTTGGGTAAGAGGTAGGACTGTTACCTACTTACCTAGACTCCTGCATTGTTTAGATATTGTCATGACATTTGTGTCACCATTTTATGACATTTCTTATATCATTTAGTTATCTCTATAGACACGCTATTGTTGTGATGATATCCATACGTCGTGCCCCATATTCCGCCATGGTGGGGTGTGACAACCACCCCGTTATTTTAGCTTTGTCCTCAAATCTACTAAAAACCTAGTTATCTTCTAAGTAAGAGATGTTCCAAGTACATGATTCGTTTCAGGTTCTCTCTCAGGTACGGATAGCGGCACAACGCGAAGTGGTCTACACCTAGGTTATTCTTATACGCCTAATCTGGCATTTATGGAAGCTTCCGTCATTAAAGGTGAACAGAAGTGAATGTAAAGAGGTCTTTACCCGGATCGCACTATACGTCCGGTTGAGCAGTAAAGGAGACTGCTGCTGTAGATGGGTAGGCGAGGAACGCAAAGAGATCTTTATCCAGATCAAACTATACATCCGATTGAGAAGTAAAGGAGACTGCTGTTGTGGATGGGTAGGCGAGGAATGCAAAGAGATCTTTATCTGGATCGCACTATACATCTGATTGAGCAGTAAAGGAGACTGCTTCTGTGGATGGGTAGGCGAGGAATGCAAAGAGATCTTTATCCGAATCGCACTATACATCCGATTGACCAGTAAAGGAGACTGCTGCTGTGGATGGGTAGGCGAGGAATGCAAAGAGATCTTTATCCGAATCGCACTTACATCTCATTGAGCAGTAAAGGAGACTGTTGCTGTTGATGGGTAGGCGAGGAATGCAAAGAGATGTTTATCCGGATCCCACTATACATCTGACTGAGTAGTAAAGGAGACTGCTGATGTGGATGGGTAGGCGAGAAACTTCCCAATGGGTGTTGTAGTCGCACTTTTCCCAATTCTGGGAGAGGACCATTAACGCTGTGGATTTGGTTAGGAGGGCAAATCCATTGCAAATGGTTTCTGATATGAGGAGGACGTGCCAGCTTGTTTTATCCGCTGGGGAATCCGGGGACACACTAATTCTACATCTTGTTCATGGGTGAGATACGAGTTATATCTCCATACCCATGGATGTAAAATTGGGCGGGGGGGGGGGGGGGGGGGGGGGCGGGGGTTGAAGGTAGAACAAACATGTTTATCTCTAACCCTTCTCATATTAGCAGCTTTAAGAAGAGACTCACGATCTTTACCTCAGGCAGCGAGGTACAAACATAAGTTAATGGTACTAAAGTTTCTACCCAATAAGGAGGTTAAGACTGTTGTCGATGGCGTTTGCGTAAGAGGTTGCAAGGAATCTGATTCCTTTGCCATGAGGCCGAGTGAGAGGGGCGCAGAAAAGAAGTACCTCAAATGGTCGAAATAAAAGAAGATACCATGAATAAAGAAGTGTGCGCCTTGTAGGGTGTCGCAAAATGGTCATGCATTCATTATTACTGGTTCAAAATTTTGTATAAATTTTGACTTATAAAGAGTGGAATTCTCATCTCCCAGCATCTAGTGGGTGATGGGATTGTCGAACTAATTGGACCCGAAGAGAAAAGAGGGATGTCCAAAAGTATAGGACATTCATCATCTCCTTACGGGGGATGCCAAACGTAGCCCTACAAAGTACACCCGTTGTGAGTTGGGTGTTCCTTTCAGGTTTTAGGGTTGTCTGGGTGGCGGAAGTAACCCTACAAAATACACCCATTGTGGGTTGGGTGTGTCCTTCAGGGTTAGGCAGGGAAGAAACGGGTTAGGGAAACGGGTCACACTCGGACCAAATATTCTTTAGCCCATTGGTGCTAGAGATGACACTAAATCTAGTGTTATCTAGTGTTAACTATACCGAGGTTATGGCTCCCTAGTATAATCAAGGTTTCATCTCACCAAGATGCACAAACCCATTTTTGGCTATAAGGGATAATCGCATGTTACTTGCCAGTCAATTTGTGTTAAGAATGACATTAAAGTTATCAAGGCTTTCCAGGATCTGATTGGTGTAAGACGGCTGATTCGGAAAGTTTCTAAGGAACAACCTCGGATGAGGGTGTTTAACCATCATAACTTTTTCGTCGGCTATCCCACAGTATAATAGGAGCCTAGAACTATCGGGGGGATTTCCATTACCTTACTAAATTTAGCAATTGTAGTGCTTTGTCCTACACATGTATCAGACAAGATAGATGTATATCATTTGTTTAGTAAGAACGTACCAGGTACGATGTTGGGGCCTAGGTTTGTTGGGGCATTGCCAGCCATGAACACTTGCGAAGGAGCTCCCTTGCCGTCCTTCTTCTGATTGGCCCTCTTGGGACAATCAGGTCTCACGTGCCCAAGGGTTCCACACTCGTAACATACCACGACTTTCTTCGGCCCGCCATCGCTCCCGCCAGTGGGGTTTCGGTTTCCTTGTTGCCCACATCCACTCCCTCGTACGTTGGACTTGCCCCTGTTGCTGTTCCAGGAGTGGGGTTGGGTCGACCTGGGGTAGCAACATTGGTTGGACACTCGCGAGCAAAGTAGCCTTGTTGGCAGCATTTGTAGCATCCTTGACATTGTCCTCCAGGAACATGATGGTATTTTCATTTTCGACCCTTGGGTTTTGTCCCTATGTAACTCTTGGTGCGGGTTGTGGAGGTAGTGTCATTTGCTTGCCCAACGTTTTGCTTTTTGGAAGGCTGTTGGTGCTGGCTACGAGAGTTTTCATCGGATTTCCTCTTGTTGTCTGTTTGCCTCTCGGACAGATTGCGAGCTCGTTTGTTGATCAGCTCAGTCGCAAATTCCATGGCACCTTCAACAGTGGTAGGTCGTGAAGCTAGCACACTATCATGAATGTTGTCAGGGAGTCCGCTGACATACTTCTCAATCTTGTCACTCCTTAGAGGAAACATTCTGGTGCACATCAAGCTTAACTCTTGAAACCTTTGGTTGTATCAAATGATATCAATGTTCTTACACTTGAGATCCCACAACTCGACTTCCACCTTCTTCATTTCTCCTCTAGGACAGTATTTTTCAGTCACTCCTTCCTTGAGGTTGGCCCAAGTGAGAGCATAAGCGGCATCATGTCCAAGTATAGCGACCACAGAGTTCCACTAAGTAAGTGCACTCTCAAGTAGGGTGCACGTGGCAAACTTTACTCTGTTCTCGTCAGCACAACCACTGATGCGGAAGACTGTCTCTAGTCTTTCAAACCACTGCATCAATTCAACAACTCCTTCTTTACCCGGTAGTATGAGGGTTTACATTTCCAGAAGTCGGGGTAAGAGCAACCCCTGCTGGTGTTGTTTCTGCGGGCGTCTGAGTTTGAATCATTGTTTGTATTTGGGTTAGCTCCTCTGGCTGCCATAGCTGCTGTGATGCCTTCACTTATCATTTCCCGAAGTTGCGCGGCAGTGACATTTCGTGTAGCTTCTGGGGATTCAGCATTGTCGGCATTGGAAGTGGTTGCATTATTGGTATTTGACCTCGTAATCACCATTTGTCTATAATCATATACAAAATGAGATTATTAGTTCAAACATTAGTACAGTTTTTATATTATTTGCACAAAGAAACTTTTGCACTGATTTCATAACAAATTTGGACAACCTATTAAGATCTCATAATATAATACATTGTACAGCAGATATAATAAAGAGAGTGATTACATGTTATTTCCATGAGAAATTTAACAGTCATCTTAGCATAACACATTCTAAGTCATAGTCCGGTCGAGCCTAATCCAAAGTAATGATGCATACAGTCTTTAAAAACATCATATCCCAAAGTTACATGTCCCAAAAGAAAGAAAAGATAAAGTACGGGATTACATCACAAAAGCTGAACAAGAGATAAAAGTACAAAGGCCCTATGTCATGATAGCCGGGATGCAACCGGTGAGCTTATCATGACGTACAAGAAGTCAGTACGTCTATGCTAATCCTGCCTGGATGGTCAACTAGATGATGTCGGGGTTGATGGTGTAGATGGAGCTGGTAGGGCTGCAGAATTCCTCCTGGTGTTCCACAAAGTCCGAACTGTTGTTCGGGTCTCCTTGAGCATACGGAGTGCAGACAGTAGCTGGTTCTGGAGCCTATCCACGACCCCTCGGAGATAAGCCATCTCCCCAGTAACCCCATCATGCCGAACAGTGGCGAGATCAAAGAATATGGACAAGGATTGCTCCTGGGTAGCAAGAGCAGCATGGGTCTGATGCTGTGGACCTTCCATGACCTGAATGCGTTGGTGGAGGCGGTAGTTCTCATCCAATAACCATTTCAGTGCCTCCTCCGTCCTAGTCTGGATGCCCTTGGTAGTCTGGAAGTCTTCCCTCCTAGTGCGGAAAAGAGTGTCGATACGCTCATAGATAACGGCATAGCTCTGTTGACTGACTGTCAACTGGCTGCGGAGGTCGGATATCTCTCGCTCATGGCGTGCAGCCAATGCGGAGATCTGGGCCTGGATGGGATCGACATGTCCTGCCCCGGAGCCTTCCCCGGTCTCATAAGTGGAGACGGGTGCGGGTCCGGAGAAAAAACCTGATGAGAAGGATAGAGGCATGGAAGATGGTATGCTAGAAGGGACCCAGTCCTTTTCCATAGAGGTTGGGGCCGGTGTGGCTGATGTTTAGACTAAAAATGGGTCCTCTAGGAGTACAGCTTCGGTGGCTGGGTCATCCTCTGAATCTGAGGCTGACAACCATCCACACTGCGTCGATCATGGGGATGAACAAACAACTGAAGTAAGAGCTACTCTGGGTAGAAGAGTTGTAGATGCAGTAGGCGGAGTCATGATGCTCTGAAATAATATCATTTTAAGTTTGAAGTGAGTATAAGCTTACAAACAAAGAACAATATTATTTAGATTACATGCTTTATGAAATATATCCCTTCTTAAACAATTATAAGAATGTTTTAAGGTTACCAATATTTATACTTATACATATATATGTACTATCATTTAAGGAGTTCATTTATCAGTTAGTAAGTGTGAAGTTTTAGTTTAATATTACTCATATTCACATTTCAGTATTTTACTATATAGTGTAAAATTTTAATGTTTAGCACGTCTGACATATATCAATACCTTACTAAACAGTATTAATAATCAAGTGTAGTAAACATATATATATATATATATATATATATATATATATATATATATATATATATATATATATATATATATATATATATATATATATATATATATATATATATATATATATATATATATATATATATATATATATATATATATATATATATATATATATATCTATATATATATATATATATATAAATATGTATATATATATATATATATATATATATATATATATATATATATATATATATATATATATATATATATATATATATATATATATATATATATATACAATTAGTTCACATAGCATAGAATGCCCTAAGATCTATATGCTTAACTAAGACGGTCCCAAAATAAAATCCCATAAAGAGTTTTATAAGTTATAGTACAGTTTTAAATAAAAGAAAAATCATTTTATTTTTATTTTATTTAAAAATTTATCTGGTTCTCTATAACTAATGCTCTGATACCATTTTCTGTGACACCCCGGGTAAGGTCAAAATACGCGGAAATATCCACGGAGATGTCACAAGGGTGGATCGATGGCATATAGTCCATAGAGCATAAGATAAAAGTAAGTTAAATCAGATTACATGTTCATTTTAACAAATAAATAAAAATTGTCTTAAACATGGTGGAGAGTGTTTGTTTGAGTTTCCCAAATAGAACCCCTAACGAGTCCTATGATGCAAATTTCTAAGATGCTGGAGGCCATGCACACACCACGTACTAACTTCATATTCCTGTGCAAAACATACTAACGGGGTCAACATAAAGTTGGTGAATTTACAGATTTTAACAATTAATTAGTTTAGACATGCAATAATCATAGGAGTAATAATGCACAAAGCATTCTTACTAAAATGTAAATAACATTTGTTTATTATTAGAAACTGAAGCTTAATCTCATAGTCCTCAACAGATGAGGACGTAGTGTCTTACAAAAAGACACCCATTCCTGTTCCAACATGGTATACGTCTGTTGTCCTGGCCAAGGCACAATGAGCATGACTCACCCAGACGGGGATGGTCAATCCCTAATAGATCTATTTATAACATTCAGGCGATTTACAACAATTTAACAGTTTCAATAGTAAGCAATCATAATCCAGTTTATACAATCCAGTCATGTCCAATATATGTTTGCATATTTTCTTTCCCAAAAGGGAAAGTTTTATCAAAGTTTAAAAGGGGGCTGTAAACTCACCTGGGAGTAGGCAATTGCTTGTTTAACACGGGTATCCAAATAAAGCTCACACCCAAGTTATGCCTAATCAGATAGGACAGTCTTAATAGGTAGTACAAAGAACATATAGGTATGCTTATACGGATTTTATTCAGTTCATTCATACTATGGTATTTATCTAAATTACTATAGTTCAAGTAGCATCAATATCCATTTAACTTATTTATATAAGTTTCATTTCTATGCTCACATCGCATGTTTAACTATTACTATTAGTTAGCATACATGTATTTATAGTAATCATCCAATTTTACAATTAAGTTCTACATTTAAGTAAACATAAAAGAAAATGTTTTACTTAAAAATATTAATCTGTGTTTATAGTACTTGTATCAATAACATCCCGTTAAATTTCATATCCATGTTCTATATTTAAGTAAACATAAGGAGTTTTACTTATAACATATTTACGTAGTAATATTTAATTTAATTAACGTTCTCATAATTTTATTTCCTAAAAGTATATTAGTACATGTATTAACAATACATATTCATAATTGTTTATACAATTATTTCCTAAAGTAAATATAAATATTTTATATACAAAATATTTTGTTTAACTTTAAAGTTCCCATGAATTATTTTAAAATATTTTAAACTTAAGAATTTATACTTTAATTCTTGTGGTTTAAGTATTTTAATTATGTTTTATTATAATTAAAATAGATTTTAGATTTAGGGCTTGCAAATGTTTCGAGATATGGCAAAACTAGTCCTTCCGTATTCTTAAACAAGTATAACTTTTGGATTATTGCATATTTAGCACCTAGGTCTTGTTATAGTTTCGGCTTATGGTAGATTTAGTCCCTCTAGTATTATCCAGGTTTTGTAACTTCGCTAAAATGACAAAACAGCCCCTAGGGCTTCTAATAGTTTCGGATTATTGCCAAAATGGTCCTTAGGGTTTTAGAATAACAAAATAACTTTTAATAACTTCCCAAAATGGTCCCTAGGGTTTAAATGGCCACGAAAAATAATTATTAAACCCTAGACTTTTGGAAATTTACGTTTTCAGTCCTTGTGCTTACTAGTTTATTAAAACAAGTTTCATGAGTTACGGTTTTTGTCCTTAAGTTTTATAAATTGTCATTTTCATCCAAAAAGTTTTTATAAGTTATATTTTATTATAATAACTTTCGTTTTAACATTTAAACTTTTATATGGGCTCATTAAATGGGCTAAAAATCTATTGGGCTATTTTAGTGGGCTTAAATATATTTCATGTTCACTAATTTATTTATATGAGCCTTTAAATCATCTATTGGGCTTAATGCATTTTTAAGTCCTTTAATTTGTTAAATGGGCCTAATTGTGATCTTAAGTCCATTTAAATTACTATAATTTATGAAATGGGCTCATTAGGTCCATTTATGTTTTAGGTTAACTTTTCATGGGCATAAATAGTCCATTAACACTACTTTTCATTTTATATAAGTTTTTACTTATAATATTAATATAAGCTTACTATGCTTATTAATATTTAGTTTTCGATCTAAATAGATGAATAATCTTAAAAATTCATTTTATGGGTTATACCAATTTAGATCTAGGTGTGTCATAAGGTTACAAGTAAGTCATAAGCCCTAATAGGAGCTTATAACTCACAGCCTACATTAGTTATAGCATATTAGGATAGATCAAGTTCCATATTAAGGTTGCATGTAGTTTATATGTGTTACAAAAGTAGATCTCACTATGTACACATCAAGAAAAAAAATCACAAGTTCATAATAGGATCTAAACTATGTCTAGACCTAAAAATCAAACATAAATCCATGTACATTCTTATATAGCTCACATCTATATTTTAAATCTTGGTACTTCCAAGATGAACACTATATCTAGTTTCTAAGTCTTGTAATTACTTAAAAATACCACCATGATTATCTAGTTTACATGCATGTTTCCAAGGTTACTATTTTTCCAAGGAGGCCACATATAGCTCACGGCTATATTGCCTCTTCCCAAGGTTCCCAAAATCTTGTTTTATGTTTAACATATTAAAGTTAGCCTTTGCCATTAGATCTATGGTTTATAATGACATGCATGTATATTTTATCCATTTAAATCTTATGTAACCCACGGCTTTATTTATACACATAAGTTGTATTTGTGATTTTTAATAGTCATTTTAACATGTATCATTTCATATTCCATCATTTAAACTTAACACATGACTCACATAAACATTAACCATATATGCCGTGACCTTTAAGGTCATGGTCTTCAAGACTTTTAAGTTACACACATCCATTTTATGAGATCTATGACTATTTGTTTAACCATAGTCCCATAAACAAGATTTGTAACTCATGAAACTTTTTGATTTACAAAATGTTTCATATGGTTTTTAAATCAAGTTTAAAACATAACATACCAATCATAAGTTCCTTATCAAAAGGTTTTTAAATCATGAACATGATTTTTATAAATAAGCCGTGACCTATAATGGTCATAGCTTCATCTAATCTTGATTTTTAACATGTTATCTTACTTGTGTTTATAGATGTATGATGATGCATGCAGGAAGAAATGAAAGAACAAGTAATGTATACCTTTCTTGCCTAAAAGTACCACAAATGATCTAGGTGAACAAGGTGGTTTGAGATCTACACAAAATGATGAAGAAAACCCTATGTATAAATCAAGCCGTGGCCTAGATGGCTTACCTAGGGCTTGTTTATAGTGAATCCAAGGGAATGATACTACTAATGATTTGTAGTAAAGATGAGACAAAGATTTTGTTGGATTTAATGAACAACTTTGGATTATTGTGGCTTAATGCCGAATGATTTGAGAGATAAAGATGAAGAAAGAATGAGATTTGGTTGCATGAGAGGTTGAGAGAATGTATGTGTGTGTTTCGGCTTAAAGGGAGAGAGAAGCGTGAAGGCAAAAAGGCATGATTACCTTGCTAAGAATCATTGTGCCATGTGTTGGATTTTCCAAAACCAAGACAACTCTTCTTCTTCCACATATGGGGTGCCGTGTCTAGCTAGCCAAAAAGGAGGGTAATGGGCTTTGGCTTGGGCTCATGTTGGGCTAGTACATAAAAAATAAGGTCTTGGGCTAGTCCAAGGAGGTTAAGAACATGTTTGTGGTATACACCCTTGCACACATACACGGCTACATATACTATGTAGCATGTTTTTCCAACTTTGATTTTGTGTTGTGTGTATAGTCAAGTATTGATTATACATTTTATCATTTCTTCTCCTAGTCTTAGGTACAAGGTTTGAGCTATGTAACTTATTTACAACAAGTGTGAATGTAAAGGTATAAGTACCTAAATGAACAAGTTCACACTCAACCTATAGGAATACACATGTGAGTATGTGTTCTAGGATTAACGGGTGTGATACATGGTTTTTGACCAGGTAAAAATTAGTTCGTTTAAGTATGTCTCTTCGAATTGAAAAAAGAGTTTAATGCGTGACTCAGTCGTTCTTTGGTGGAAACAAATAGTTGTGTCGTTGTAGTATTAAAATAAAAGTGCAAAAACAATTAAAGTAAAAGTGCATTAAAATAAATCTAAATCTAATTTAAAGTAAATGGTGCAAGTAATTAAAAGCGAGGCTAAAATTAAAAGGCACTAAAAGTAAATAACGCAAACTTAAAACTAACTAAAACTAAAGCTTAAACTAAGGAAAGACTAAAATAAATCTAAGGCAAATAAACTTAAAGTACGACTAAGGAAAAAGCGGGAAGAAATAAAGTTCGAAATTAAAAAGCAGAAAATCTAAAAATCAGTTCTATTCGGAATAAATGCTATGCGGAATAAACTAAGCTATGCGGAATAAAGTTCCTATTCGGAGTAGTTCCTTACCCGGAATATTGTCACCTACCCGGAATAAGTCCCTATGCGGAATAGTGCTTCTATGCGAAATAAATCCCCTATGCTGAATAAATCCCCTATTCGGAATATCGAGCCTTACTCGGAATAACAACCCTTATGCGGAATGTCACCCTTATGCGGAATATTCTATGCGGAATATTCCTCCTATCCGGAATAAATAGACCTATGCGGAATATTTGCTCTATGCTGAATACCTTGCCTATGCGGAATATTAGCACAATCTGGAATAAATAGACCTATGCGGAATACCCAAGATATGCGGAATAATCTGCCAACTCGAAATAACCTTATGCGGAATATCCTCCTATGCTGAATATCGAGCCTTACTCGGAATAAGACCTCTATTCGGAATATTCAATATTCCGAATAGTCCACCAGTGAAATGCTCCGTTCGGAATACTGAGAGATTAGAATCCTGGGAAGTTACAGTAACAAATAACCGAAGAACAAGGAAACAAATATCACACGAATCTAATCAAAACAAAGCTAAATCAACCACAAGATTAAATCAATCTGACAAATAAACATCTATTAATCATAAACAATCAATCCAAAACAATCAAACTCACAAAACTAATCTAAATAATCAAAAGCCACTTAAATAAATCAACAAAAATAAAAAAATGAACATAAACAAATCAACATAAAGATTAAAGAAGTGTAGAATGAGATTAACAAGATAAAGTAAAGATTAACAAGAATTTAAAAAGAAAAACTTACTTGAAATTAAATGGTAATTAAGGTGCAAGACAAGTATTTAAAATGACAAGGTAATTAAAAGTGGAAGAACTAATTATCACTATTAGCCAACAAAATGAAAATGATTAAGAACTAATCTATATATAGGGGAGGATTAAGGAATGGTTAGGAAGCTTCCTCCCCTCTTTCCTTTCTCCTTAATTGCATCATTAGGTCCTTCCTTCTTAATCTCTTTGTTAATTGCACCATTAGTCCATAAGCCTTTAAATCTTCTTTAATCTCGGATTTTAATGACTTTTGGCTCGGGATTTCTTTGAACTCGTCTTTTAATTCTTCAATAAATTAGACTTGAGTTTTTCGGCTTTTGATAAACTTCCGTCTTTTGACTTTTTCTTTGATAAATCTTCAGAATCGGTCTTGGACTTCCGTTCTTTTTCCACTCTTGACTTCTCGACATCATCTTTCATCTTTTTCGTCAATAAAAGCCCGTAAATGCCCGTGTTTTCTCCACTTTTTACCTTTTCATCCTAAATCACAACAAAAACACAAACCACGCATAATTCCGACATAAAAGACATAAAATACATGTTTTGGCTCGGTTATTATTGTAATTAAGTGGTAAAAAGGATGGGTGTTTACACACCTATCAGGGTGAAACTTCATTACTCATGGATTTTACACTTAGGTATAACAACTCCATTGTAACCCAAGTCATTCAACAAAATCTTAAGCCTAGTATAAGTTTGAGCAACAGTTTCAGTTTCCAAAGCTTTAAAAGCATTAAACTTTAGTCTAAGGGCTTGGATTTTGGTTTCTTATGTTTCCTCTAGACCATCATACCCTGGAACTAAATCGGTCCACATCTCCTTAGCAGACTTGCATTTTATGATGGACTTCATTGTTCTTGGGTAGGCAAGAGACTATGATACTCTTGAGTCTCTTGTCCTGGTTAGCCAGACGTCTATCTGCTGGACACCATTGCTTAACAGGCTTCTTAATGGGTCTCTCAGGGGTAGAGGAAACGGCCAGTGGTACATGGGAACATTTTCTATGATTTATATCAAGAAGGGTTCTAAGTCATCTAAATATATAAGAAATTCACTTTTCCAACTCGAAAAATCTTCTTCATCAAACGCTGGAACATTGGACACATGTGAGACCCCACGAACATCAAGTAGTTGGGGAAGGTCATCATCATTATTACAAGTGCTTACAACTGGTGTAGGCATGGTAGTAGATGTGGTGGCCGGTGCGGTGGTCGAAGTGGTACCTTGACTGGTTTGACCAAAGGGTGGAGGAGGAATAGTATCAGTCATATTAGGATCTTGATTTTAAAAACAAGAACGGTTTATAAATGTTTTATAAATCAAACCGCTCTGATACCAATTAAAAGTCCCTTAATACGACAATTGTTGAACCTATAACTCGTATAACCACAAAAACACAACAAAATACTTTCAAACGCGTAATGCTTTATTAACTGTTATAAATAAAGTATCACAAAGTGCTATGAATACACTCGCTGAATGACAATAAGAAATGAACCCTAGAACAAGTAAACTAGATTTGAGACTCAAGTTTATAAGGGAACCAATGAGACGCTGGTAGACAGTTGAGGGCTCAGTGGTTTCAAAGTGAGAAATAACTTAGATAATTTATCCAAGCACAAGGGTTGGTTTTACTCTTCTTTCTCACTCATATTTATAGTGGTACGACGTTTCTTCCTTAGTGGGAATAATTGATATTTGTCATCTTCTGAATGGAAGAGTATAACGTATTAAATGAATGTCCAAATCGAGACATACCTTTAAACAACATTAGGTGAACAGTTCTGCCAACTGTTCACCTTTTGTCCCACTAGGTCGTACTAGGCTTTATCTTGAATCTCTTGTTTTGTCCCGCTCAAAACACATGGTAAATTCTCCCGCCTAAACTATAAAGGTTTGGACAAGCTTTGCTTGTATCAGACTTCTAGGGTTCCTAAGTGATCTCTGAGTATTCTCAACTTAGAGATCCTTGAACACCAGCACATTCCTTCTACATCCCTGCTATCCATAATCGCTGGTGAGTATGACTTCAGATTGTCTTCGAATTCTATGACGTTGTCTTTGACATGAATGTTCCTGGTGTGCCAGCTGAGGCTTTGCCTTCCGCTGGTCTGGTCTCTGTCGCTGGTCCTCTCAGCGATCAGTGACACTTAGTCTAATTTAAGCAAATCTAGACTCGGTCATAGTTAAAACTTTCATTGGCCCAACAAATTGGATCATGAATTTAGGAGGTTCATATCACATGTCACCCAGGTTAGATGTATTTTTTGATTTTCTAGAATGCGATGGGGGCAGCGTACTGTTGGGCGACAACAGGGAGTGCAAGATCAGGGGTATTGGCAAGGTAAAGGTACAACTGAAAGAAGGGTCAAGTTTTGTGTTACACAATGTCAGGTACATTCCTGAATTGAAAAGAAACTTGATATCGCTGGGAACTCTTGAAAAAGAGGGATATACCGTAAATTTGCAGTCGGGAAAAGTCAAGGTGATTAATGGTTCTAGGGTTATTATATTTGGAACCCAAAGGGAGAACTGTGTGTACTCTTTGGATGGCCATGCATTGGCCAGTGAGCTTAATGCTAGTGTTGAAGAAAAAGACAGTCATGTGCAGGTTTGGCATAAAAGACTGGGATATATCAGTGAGGCGGTTCTACACGTGCTGGAAAAGCAAGGTTTGTTTGGAAAGAAGAGTCTAGGTAAGCTCTATTTTTGTGAGAATTCTGTTATGGTAAAGTCACATCGAGTCCGTTTCGGTGTAGGATGGCACACTACTCTGGGAGTGATAGACTATGTTCATTCAGACTTATGTGGTCCGTCTCAGGTGGAATCATTAGGAGGTAAGAGGTATTTCTTATTTATTGTTAATGATTATTCTAGGAGGGTATGGGTTTATGTTCTCAGGTTCAAAAACGATGCATTTGGAAAGTTCAAAGAATGGAAGCAGTTAGTAGAGAATCAGACTTGGAGGACGGTTAAGAAGCTTAGGATGGATAATGGTCTTGAGTTCTGTAACCGGGAATTTAATCAGCTATGTACTGAGAGTGGGATTGCTAGACAATTGACAGTTACTGGGACGCCACAACAGAATGGGTTAGCAGAACGGATGAACAGAACTCTCATGGACAAGGTACGTTGTTTATTAATACAGTCTGGATTGACCCAGATCTTTTGGGCCGAAGCGACATGTACGGCCACATATCTTATAAATAGGTCACGATCGACAGCGATTGAGAAGAAGACACCTATGGAAATGTGGTCGGGACATCCTAGTGATTATGAGATGTGGATCGAGAAGAAGACACCTATGGAGATATGGTCGGGACATCCTAGTGATTATGAGATGCCGAGAGCGGTAAAATGCGTTATTTTGGAGTATCCTAAAGGTGTGAAGGGGTACATACTATATAGGCTTGATAATAATCACCTAAAATAATCACAAGCAGCAACGTAGTCTTCAATGAAAGTGTCATGCACAAAGACACGTTGAAGGATACTGATGCAGCTAAAGATAAGTCTGTTGAGGAATTACAGGTAGAGGTGGAACTACAGAGATTAAATAATCATATGCCTGAGGAAGACCAGACAGGTCAGGAAGATCAAACAGGTCAGGAAAATCAGACAGATCAGGAAGACCAGTCAGATCAGGAAGATGGCTATGATGAAGGTGCAGGGGTTCAAGAAATTGATCATCCACCGGTCTCACAGATTATCAATTGGTTCGAGATAGAGAGCCAAGGACAAGAACGAAACTGGCGAGGTTTCGGGATGAGAGTAATATGGTTGCTTACGCGTTTGCTGCAGTAGAGGAAGAAGATACTCATGAACCATTGACATACCAGGAAGCAGTTCTTGTGAAGATAGTTCTAAGTGGAAAGCTGTTATGAAAGAAGAGATGGATTCTCTGAGGAAGAACAAGACCTGGGTGTTAGTAGATCATCCAGTTGGGCAAAAGGTGGTGAGTTTCAAATGGTTGTTCAAAATAAAGGAAGGGATTGAAGGTGTTCAAAAGCCTAGGTACAAGGCAAGGTTGGTGGCTCGTGGATTCACACAAAGGACAGGTATTGATTACAATGAAGTATTTTCGCCGGTAGTTCGACACACGTCTATTCGGGTTATACTTGCAATGACTGCGTGTAAAGATTATGAGCTGGAGCAGCTTGATGTAAGCACGGCGTTTTTACATGGAAATCTTGAAGAAGTGATCTTCATGAGGCAGCCACCGGGATTTGAACATGGTAACAAGGTATGGTTGTTAAAGAAATCTCTTTATGGTTTGAAGCAGTCACCTAGGCAATGGTACAAGAGGTTTGATGAGTATATGCTGAGCAATGGGTTTAAGCGTAGCAGTTACGACAGCTGCGTATATTACAAGAGTTATGCACCAGGGGAGTATATCTATCTATTTTTATATGTAGACGATATGTTGATTGCTTGTAAAAGCAAGGCTGAGATCACGGCTACCAAGTCTTTGCTTAAAAGATTGTTCGATATGAAAGAACTCGGGGAAGCAAAGAAGATTCTTGGTATGGATATCGTCAGGGATCAGAGTCGTAAGATTTTGAAGGTGTCACAATCCGGGTATGTTTCTAAAGTTTTAAAAAGGTTTAAAAGGGACAATGGGAAGTCGCTTCAGACACCATTGGATGGGCACTTCAAGTTGTCGCTGAAGCATTGCCCGGTTAGGGATTGTGATGTTGAAAGAATGAGTAGTGTGCCATATTCAAATGCGGTTGGGAGCTTCATGTACTTGATGGTGTACACGATGCCAGACATAGCGTATGCAGTAAGTGTAGTTAACATATATTTGGCGAATCCGGGTAAACTCCATTGGGAAGCAGTGAAGTTGATTATGAAATATTTGCAGGGTACTGTAAACGTGGGTTTGGTGTACGGGACAAATCATGGCAACCATGTGGACGTAACAGGTTTTGTTGATTCAGACTATGCTAAGGATCCAGATAACTTTTGGTCTCTCACTGGTTACGCATTTTTAGTACAGGGACGTGTTGTAAGCTGGAAAGCAACGCTACAACACGTGATGGCTCTTTCAACTACAGAGGCGGATTATATGGCCCTTACGGAGGCTAATATGACAAGATTGTGTGTGGAGTTTAAGTTAAGTGTTGTTCGTACTCGATTCAATTCGAATTGATCACGGTTTAAAGTGGAATTGTCGTTTTTGGTAACTAAAAGGGGAGCTTTTGGTTATCTATTTCTACTAGTAAATTAAAAGCTAAATATATAAAAATAAACAAGAAATCTGACCTTGATAGCTGTGTAAACTGATCTTTTGAAAAGTCAACAAATTCAAAATAAACTTGATATTCGGATAAACATACTTTCTTCGGAATAATGCCCTATTTTCGGATAAACATGATAAATACGGATAAAATGACTTTCTTCGGATAAACTTGGATATTCAGAATAACAGCTCCTTTTCAGAATAACCAGTGAATTTGGATAAACCAACTATATTCGGAATAACTGCTTTCTTCGGATAAATGATTTTCGGAATACAAGGGTTTTCGGATAAAACTATTCTTCGGAATAATAGGAATTTTCGGATAAAAGGGTATTTCGGAATAACTGGCTATTTCGGATAAACAAAGATTTTCGGAACAAAGGGGTGTTTTTGGATAAACCCTTTCTTCGGAGAAATGGTAGCTTCGGATAAACACTATTTTTGGAATATGGCTGATTTTCTGATAAATTGATTAATTTCGGAATTAAAGGGTTTTTCGGATAAAATCCATTTCGGAATAACAGGTTTATTCGGAATAAGGAGATATTCGGATAAAAGCTTAATTCGGATAAAGGGTTATCTTCGGAAAATAAAACCCTTTTCCGAAGATAGAAGAACAGGGAAAATACAGTAACAGTTTAACCGAATTAAGCCAAAAATAAGCAAAACCAAATAAGCACTTGACCAAAACTTTAACCAAATTAATTTTAAGAGAAACTAAATAATCCACGAATTGAAAACTATAAAAACACAAAATAATCAAAATATTTAAAATCAACTTTAATTAAAACTATTAATCTACCAAATCAACTTAATTAAAAACAAACCAAACACTAATTAATCAAAAAGTGCAATAAGCTAAATCATCAAGAACACCAAATCAATAAGCACAATCTAATAAGCAAACCAATCAATTAAATAACAAGTTTAAACCAACTACATGATTAATCAAATCCACAACAAGATTAAGAAAGTAAGAATGATACTTTATAATAAGCCTTAATTAATTAAGAAGATTAAGATCCAAAATACAAGATTTGAAATGAAAGATTAAGAAAAACTAGAGAGAGAAATTCTTGAGAGAGAAAGTATCTTCTACTTAAAAACTAAAAACTAGAAAAATGACTAATAACTAACACCTCTTAATGAACCATTAGGAGGGTATTTATAGGAGGAGGGGAGTGTGTTGTTTCTTCCTTCTTTTCTCTTGTCTTCTCGTCTATTTAAATAACTCGACTTTCTCGATTTATCTCGGGATTTGCCAAATGATAAAATGAACTTGTCTTCTAATTTTATTCTTTTAGTAGACTTGGTTCTTCGACTTCGTTAAACTTCCGTCTTTAGACTTTTTCTTTGATAAATATTCAGAATAGGCCTTTGACTTCCGTTCTTCTTGCACTTTTGATCTTTTGACTTCGTCTTTTGTCTTTTGACTTCGTCTTTTGTCTTTTTCTTCGATAAAAGCCCGTGTTTTCTTCCTTTTTTATCTTTTGGTCCTAAAACACAATAAAAACACAAACCACGCATAATTCCCACTTTTACGACATAAAATTCACGTTTTGGTCTTGTTTTTATTATAATTAAGTGGCAAAAGGATAAGTGTTTTTACACTTATTTGAGCATGTGAAGGAATCTATTTGGCTAAAAGGACTCTTAGAAGAGTTGGGCGTGAAGCTCAACACTGTTGCAGTTAATTGTGATAATCAGGGCGCGATTCACTTATCGAGGAATCATGTTTTTCATGAAAGGACTAAGCACATCAATGTGCGTTATCACTTTATCAGAGAAGTCTTGGAAGCGAAGACGGTTGAATTTCTGAAGGTGGGTATTGAACAGAATGTTGCGGATGCGTTGACGAAGGTTGTACCTGGATGCAAGTTACAACACTGCTTGGAGTTGCTGAGTGTTGGGATAGGATAGTATAAAGTCTAAGGTGGAAATTGTTATGTTTAGTCTTTATCTTTTGCCTATGTCGTGTCTAGGAAATTAAGAGTCGAGTAGCCTAGTTTCCTAATAACTAAGAATAAAGGTCGGTTGGCAATGTCTAAGCCCAACCCGACCCGTAGGACTTGTAATAGTCGGTTATCCCTCATCTCTATAATAGGAGGTAAGGGGGAACGAACCAATTCATGTCATTCTTTCAATAACTAATCGAGAATCGGTTAGGGTTTACCTTGTTGGTGTCGATTTACTTTTCTATGGATTCACTATTGTGTGTGTTCTTGATCGATATTCCGCATCTAGATAACCAGGATTGTAGGGATTAAACCCTACAACGTTTACAATTTTTCACATACTACGATTTCTATATGCCTCGCGGTTCATTACTCAGAGGTTACAAATGTCATAATTCCATGCTATCTCGCATCGTAAAGTTTCATTTACCCTTGCACGTTATTTTATCCACTCGATCAGATTCACGAGGATATATCTTACGTTGATGAACCAGAAACTTTCCGTATCGTCAAGACAAGGTCTTAAATACCAAGGTTATTCCTTTCGTCAAGATCTTTGGAGGAACCATTCCGAGCGGGAGGCCACTTTGGAAATGGAGGAGTCCATCTGGATTTCGTATCCTTGTTTACTTTCATAATCCGAATATATATTATTTCAGTCACATCACGTTCCCGGTCCTCTTCAGCCACGTCACGCCCACGTCCTATTCAACTTATCGTATCTCTAATTCGAGGACGAATTATTCTTTAAGAGGGGAAGTGTTGTAAAACCCATTATAAAATACTTGTGAATATTAAATGTATGAAAACCCGATTAAATTAAAACTTTATAGTTAATTCATTTATGACACGTATCATGAACATTTAATACAAGTATTACGTAAATTAATTAATTACGACAAGTACTACGTATATTATTAATAAGTATTTATGTATAATGCTTATAACACGACAAGATTAAAACACGAGAATTAAACACGAACACACATGATAATAATTAAAACACGAAAAACGAAACCACATATATGTGTGTGTTGGCTGGCGTGTAAAACAAAGGAAAGAAGAGGGTCTTTTGCCAAGCCCACTTAATAATTATCAAGTTAGGAAACCTTTTCTTTTCATTTATCACTTTTCATAGAAATCACAAACCCTACTTCTTTGTCCTCCTTTCACCGCTGGCTTCACCATGAGAAAGGGAGAGGGAAAAGTGTTTGATCATTACAATTGTTACTGGTTCGGGTTCTAAAACCTTTAATCATTACCAATTGGTAAACATCTAATCCTTAATCCTTTTAATTCTTTTCTTTGATTCATGAACTTTTGATTTTAAGATATGAACACATGATGTAAATAATTAAAACATAGAAAGGATCGGGATTAGCGTGGTTTCGGGTTTGGTTTTGTCACATAAACTGTGACCTCAATGGTCTCGGTGTGTAAATGTCTTGGCCAGTCGCACCCTCTTTAGGGTGGTGGTTGTTTGTCTCAGCTAGTGGCAACACCAAACACCCCAGCGGGGTCTGTTTGGTTCACAACCGAGAGTCTATTGACTCTAAGTGGGAATTTTGGTAACGGAAAGGTGGAAACCGGCTCAGATGGTGGGAACCCTTTGGCCAACAGTGGCACGGGCAGCAGCCCATGGCTGCTTGGCCGCCGGTTTGAGACCACAGCCGCCGACAATGGTGATGACTTGGGGTTCGGTTTGGGTTGTGTTAGTGCAACCGAGACGGATGTCTCGGTAGGCTCGGGTTTAGGGGTTCGGGTCCACGAAAACACAAGGAGTGTTTGGTTAACATTTTTTTGCTAGACTACTTTATGTTTAATTTTAATAATTAACTATATTAATTAATACATGGTTTAATTAAATTAAATTAAAACAAAACTTATGATATAATCAATATAATTATCATGACATAATTTAGATGGCTATTTTATTTAAATACTATATGTTATAATAATTATTAAAATGTTTATTCATAATATAAGTACATGTACATTTAATTAATTTATTTAAGAACTTAGCTTAATAAATTAATTACATTATTAACCAAGGTTTAATTTAATTAATAACTATACTTAATTTAATTATATAATAAATCAATTAAGGTAAAGTTTAATTATTATAATCATATAATATTATTAATTAATAATTACTTATCATATCATGTATTATATTATTAATTAATAATAATAAGTTAAGACTAAGGTATTAATATTACTAAACTTTACTAGATTATTATTATTTAATAATCATGACTTATTAAATATAAGCTTATTACTAAATATAGAAAACTTTCTATTTTTGGAAACTTACTAACTATGGAAACTTTCTATGTTTGAAAACTTACTATTTATGGAAAGTTGCTATTTTTGGAAAGTTATTATATATGGAAACCTGCTGTTTTTTGTAAGTTACTATATATAGAAACCTGCTATTTTTAGAAAGTTGTTCATTATGTTATAACAAGTACTATAACACATAAAACATGAAATACACTAATCAATAACACATGAATCACTAAGAAACACATGATTAAACATGAAACAATAAGAAAAGACAAGAACAAGTAAAACAAGTTAAGAACACGCCAAGTAAACTAATAATTAGTAAAAATAAGTTAATCAGACAAGTCATTCATATCCCTTTTATTATATAGCTATTGTGAAGTCAGAGTGATCTTCCACTTTCGTTTTCATCCTTATTACTGGACACAAGGTACAAATATTATGTCCTTCAGTAAGGACACTCTCTTCCTATATTAGGATTCCCCGTTTGTAGCCATCTGTTTTCTCTAGTAGTTTACTTAAACTAAACAGTAATTATATGATTAATATTTTAGGTAGCCTAAGCTATATACATGCATGTTAGTTCTACCTAGTTATGGAGGTACCATAACCGTAACACTTGAGACACCAGTGGTATGACTCTTCCACGGTGAGAGTGATTGCTCGCGGCGTCCCTTTCAGTTATTTGGCCTATTTTAATATGTTCGTGTGGGGCGAATGGGTGTATCCTAGGACAAGTTTAGCAAGATTAGGTGTGTGCCTTACATCTGTTACATGGAGCTGATCCCTCCACCCAGACTATTATATTTAGAGGCAACCCCTCTAATTGCATGATGAGGTCATCCATCTATGTATTCATGCACAGTGATACCTCATGACCTATATGAGCTCTTAGACATATTTAAAATATATTTTTCTAGTATAAAAGTAAATATAAGTCTTTTCAAAATATAAATAAGTTTATAAACATACACCAGGTTTTCCCAGGATTTACATTATCTTATACACTTTCATTTCATTATAACTTATGGTTATGCCTATTCATTTCATTTTCATTATATCCGTTCACTGAGCGTATTTCTCAACCGTATGTTTTCTTTCCATGACCCAAACGGCAGGTACCCAAGGACAGACTCAAGCATGGGGTGGACGTGCATAGGATGGGAGCTGCCTTATACTTCTTTCCATGTGCACTTTATTTACTTTATGCATCTTTTGAGTTTATGTTTGGGGGCCGATGTTTGATTCCCCGGCTTTCCTTATGGTCATTTATGTTTTATTACATTTACCTAGCATGGTTTGATGACACGCCATAATTATCATGTAACGGTCCACTTATCAGAGTGGGGTGTTACATGAGGTTTTGACAACCGAGCCTCGATCACATGGGATTCGTGTTGTTGAAGAAAAGCTTGAAGTTGATCCATGTTGGTTTGATGCAAATCGTTAGCCAATTTAATAGCTGTAACGTACTTGATTCATTCGGAAGGAAGAGTGTTCAAATACTTGGTGTTTAACTAAAATGTAAGAATTGCCCTGCCATAAATATTGAGCTCATTCATCTATAGAGTGAATCTCAAATAGGAATCATTGAGAGTCTCCCAGGGGACATAGACAAACTTATCAAATGTATCATATAGCTTACACTCTCGTTCTTGTATAGTTAACGAGGTGCGTTGCATTAAAACACGAATTCTATCCCGTAACTCTTTGGCAACTTTATGTTTACTCATGAGTTTTTAGACATCTATAGGAAGGGCTTAGAGAATGAGGTTTGTAGCTTGTTTGTCACACTTATCTTGAATCTTAGCATCTCCAGTCAATTCTCCCCGTTGTGCGAGGACGAGTAACTACACCTTCCGTCACGGTAGCATAGACTAATGGTCCATTTAGAACCGATGACCAAATGAGATGTCCGTTTTCTTTATTCAACATATAAAGTTCCATTCTAGATGCCAAATCCTCGTACATTTCCTTCACCAACATTGGTGGATGATTATCCGTACCTGAGAGGATGGACTTATCCGTAAGAGAAGTATAATCCATTTCGATAAGTGAAGATCTACAAATGTTGATCGAACAATGAGAGAAAGTAAATGTGCTTGTTGATGAAAATACAGAGTTTTACTAATCGTGGAGAAACCGAGAAATAAATTCACGGGATTTTACAAACACTGATTAAACTGTAATTATCCAAAGTTCGTGTGTTGAAGTCAAGAAACGTGTTGAAATCCCTTAACAATGTCTTCTTGAGAAACAAAATTCCAAGACCAAATAACTTACGTTTTTTGAAAATCTCGGAATATTTGTGAAGATTCCGCAATATATAAGATCTCGTAATAATGTCAAATCTCGGAATAATGCAAGATTTCGGAATAATTGAAGATCTCGGAATAACTGAAGATTCCTGAATAAGTTTCGCAATAAACAAAGATCTCGCAAAAGGTTGAAGATCTTGCAATAACCAATGATCTCGTAAAAACCTGAAGATCTTGCAATAACCAAAGATCTCGCAAAAACTTGAAGATCTCACAATTACTAAAGATTTCTCAAAAACTTGAAGATCTCGCAATAACCAAAGATCTCGCAAAAACTTAAAGATCTCGCAATAACCAAAGATCTCGGAATATTGTGATTATTGAAAGATCTCGAAATAATTAGGGTATAAAATCCCGGAATAATGTAGATTATTGCGAGATTTTGGCAGATTTCCTAAAAAAGAGGATCTCGGATGTAAGTACACTTTTTTCGAGTTTTTTTTCACCAAAATCAAGCCAAAATATCAAAAACTTTTGTGTCTTTGACCCAAATCAATATCAGAAATCACTACCACAACTATGTAGATGATACTGGAAAAGATTAAACAGTAAAAAAACAAAACAAAAAATTGGACGAGAGCTATATAGATCAAAATCACACGAATCAATACCAAAACAAACACATAAACAAGACAATCATCCCATGGCTCTTGATAACATTTGTAGGATTATGTAAATCTTGCTTATACTCTAGAGAGAGAAAGAGATATAAATGGTGAGAACACACACACTTAGAGAGATAAAGTAGTATAAAACACACTTTACTATGTGAAAACAAATTTGAACCACACCCTCTCCAACTAAGAAGAGGGTTTATATACCCAAGCCATATAGTGGGCTTGGGCTTGACATTAGGCCGCCGACCTACACATGTTGTAGGCTTGGTTTGGCCTTGTTTGATTATAATAGAACTAAACTACGAGCTACTTACTAATATATTGTCGGAGTAACCGATCCTTCTAAATACGTAAAAACGTATTTCCAACATCCTTGCATTTAGTCTATTCAACTCAGCTTCAACATAATATTTTTCTTCTTGAAGTTTAAACACCTGTGACTGAAGAACTAACACTTGATTGGTTAATTCTTTTACCTACTGAGATCTTGGAGATGTTGGAATTGGTGTTTGATCGGCATCCTCGTCTTCAGGTTCGCTTTCATCTAGGTTTGCTAGTGAATGTTCATCCAACCCAAACTCCTTGGCCAGATCCACTGAAGAAACATTAATCATGAACGGAGGAAAGTGTCCCACCTTAGCTCCAGTGGTAGGAGGCACTTCCTCAGATATCTTAGTGGACCCAGCATCAGCAATGTCCTTGTCTGGATCAATTTCAACTTCTTCACCATCAGGCTTGGTTTGACCTGGTGGATCCTGAGAAAATCTCCCTGACGAGTTAAGATCAATGAGCGTGTTTATTGTACCTTCAGTAGGACCCTATTGTTGGGGGTACTACATCATTAGGAACAAAAGGATCAAGGTCAGTGTCAACTATTATATTTGTTGAAGCTTCACCCCCTGAAGTAGACTTAGAGTGACAAATGATAGAATCTGGTAATGAATTTAAATTTAAAGTACTTACCAATGTTGACTACACTTTAGTGAGTTGAGGGTGAGCTCTTTCTTCACCCTTATCCCCTAAAAAGGATGGGATAGGGGTTGCCTTTAGGGCCTCTTTATGCATATCACCTCCAGTAGGTGCTGAAACTGATGGATGGTTAGGGTTTTGGTCCTCGTTATGGAGGAATTAGTTTCTTTAAGGTGGGCCTTAGGATGCATCGGATACATCCGTTGTTGTATTATCTGTGATGGCTACCCTCTTTCAGGACTTAATTTTTTTGTCGACATTGACTTCTTTCTAGGTCTAGATTTAGCTCTAGGTTGTGAGCCTTTTGAATCCCCTTCTCTAGTTGGAGAAGTGTCCTTTGTAGCTTTGTACACAACTGGCCCCTATGCTAAGCAAATGGCTATCATGGGTTGTGTAAGAGAGGGATCAATGGTACTAATTGGGATATTCCAGTGCTTAACCTCAAATTTTGGTACATACAACTTTTCACCTTGATGTTGAAGATATAAAATTTCTAAATGATCAACAAATGCAAGAGAGATGAATCTGGTGTAAACAACAATTTTATCTCTTGTCCTTTTCTCCAGCTTACTAATGAGATCTTCAAAAGTCAGTTTACCAAATTCAGATTTTATTCCCTTGGCCAAACAATACAAAATCGTGGCATCCTTTTGATTAATTTGATATGAGCCACCAGTTTCCCCCCCCCCCCCCCCCAGACATTCTATCAAAATGGTTATCAGCAATTTCCACTTAGGTCGTAAACAAATTCTTTTCAAAAGACCTTTGTCATTGATCTCTTTAGTGCATCTAAGTTCTTTGAAAAATGTTTTGACCACTGAGAAATCATCGGGCACATCTTCATAATAACTTGAATTAGCCAAATTATTTAAACCTAGAACCCGTATGAAGAATTTTAGCCCGATTTTATCATGTACTTACACAGAAGTGTAAGTGAATTGAATATACTTCTTGTGCTTCGAGGGTCACTATTAAGAAATTTTGAAACATCGCCCCTGGATTATTTCTAGGGACAGATGTTAATGTTTTAGGTTTGATCAAAGCAAGATTGTTTTATTTGACTGTGATATCCTCAATAGGATAGCTCACATGAGATGATGGGTTTAAGGTTATTTCAACATTTTGTTGCGATGATTATTCTGCCGTTGTTGTTGTTGTTTTTTTAGAAGAAAGACAAAGAGTTTGTATGTGTGAATATATAAATCTTTGAAATGATATGACTTCCAATAGTTTGCAAATATTTATATAAAACTTTTTAATGTTTTTGGATGTTTTAAAACCGTTTATAGTAAAACATAAAAAAAATTGGGTTTTTTTTGCATATTTGGCACAAACTCTCTCATTAATGTTCTGCAAATAGAATTGGTTTCTGACATCTTGAACAGTGAAATGCCTCTTGTGTTAGAGGGTTATTGGCTGTAGATTTTGACGTTTGATTTTTCCTTAATAAATTAACTGTACTTTTTGAAGAATGTTTTTCTTTTTTTCAAAGAGAAATTCAATGCCATTTAATTTATTATCAACACATGATTGATTGGTTTTAAATGCTTTGGCCATTGATGATGAACCCGGCGAATGATATTCATGAGCTTCAGTGCGTCAAATGAGGCGACAAAATCCCATATACATGTTCACAAAGGTGAACAAGACATATGACGTTGCACGCTCCTCTACTCAGGCCTAGCTACTCATTAGTATCACAAAATTTGTTTAGAAATGTTGGACCTTCAGTAATATTGAAGGTACAGTCAGATTATTTTTTTATTTGCTCGTCAGCTTTAGTGCATCAGATAAGGTGACAAAACATCAGGTACACAATCACATTTTGTGAAATAGACACATGACATTGCACATTCCTTACTAAGACACTACTACTAACTAAAATCAAATCCTTAAAGAAATACTTAACCCTTAGGACTCTTCAGTGATTTCTGAAGGTTTAGGTTTTGTTTCATCAATGTTCAACATTCCTAGTTCCATTATCAATCTTTTGAAAGTTGGTTCATCCAGTGGTTTGGTGAAGATATCAGCCAATTCGTATTGAGTGGGGATGAAATGTAATTCAATGTCTCCTTTTTATAATATGATCTCTGATAAAGTGATATTTGATATCAATGTGTTTTGTTCTTGAGTGAAGGAATTGATTGTTGGATATTTCAATAGAACTAGTCTTATCACAAAATATTGGTACATTTGCATAATCTATGTCATAATCAGCGAGTTTAATTTTCATCTATAAAATTTTGGCACAACATCCAGCAGCTGCCACATACTCAGCTTCTGCTGAAAACATGGAAACTGATTGTTGTTATTTAGCACTCTAACCCACAAGTTTGCCACCCCATCAATTGGCAAACACCAGAAGTGATTTTTCTATCCAAATTGCATCCAGCATAGTCAGAGTCTGAGCACCCTTTGAGATCAAATCCTGAGGACTTGGGGTACCACAGACCTATATTGGGGGTACCTTTTAGGTATCTAAAATTTGTCTTAACGGCAATAAGGTGTGATTCCTTTGGGTTTGTTGGTATCTTTCACAAAGGCATGTAGAGATATGAATGTCGGACCCATTGGCTGTTAAGTAAAGTAAAGAACCAATCATGCCTCTATCCCGAGTCTCATTGAATGATGGTCCATTGAGATCAGGTCCTAAGTTGTTAGGCGATACAATTGGAGTTTTAACTGAAGCACAATTGATAACATACATTCTCAGCAAATCCTTGACATACTTTTCTTGATTTACTAAGATGCCTTGGTCAGATTGTTTTATCTGAAGACCAAGAAAGTAGGTAAGTTCATCCATCATGCTCATCTCAAACTTGTTGGTCATAAGCTTGGTAAATTATTTGCACAGTTTTAAGCTTGTTAAGCCAAAGATAATGTCATCCACATAAATTTGCACCAGGATGGTGTCAGTTTTGGTCTTATAGATAAACAAGGTGCTATCTATTTTACCTTTGATAAATCTATGTTCAATGAGACAAGTGTAGAAAGTTTCATACCATTCCCTTGGGGCTTGCTTCAGTCCATACAAAGCATTGTGAAGCTTGTAGACATGATTTAGGTATTCACTACTCACAAAGCCAGGAGGCTGTGTAACATAAACTTCTACTTTTAGGTATCCATTGAGGAATGCACTTTTCACATCCATTTAGTAAATGGTGAAGTTCATGTAAGTGTCATAAGCAAGGATAATTCGTATGGCTTCCATACCAGCAACTAGAGCAAAGGTCTTGATCAAAATCAACACCCAACTCTTGATTTTATCCTTGAGCCACCAGCCTGGCTTTATATTTGATAACCACATTGGTTTCATCCTTCTTGAGGTTGTAAACCCATGTTGTTCCAGTGGTTGATTCACCATATGGAAGAGTAACCAATTTCCAGAATTTATTTATTTCAAATTAATTTAGTTCCTCTTGCATGGTATCTACCCATCTAGGGTGAGTGAGAGCTTTATAAATCTTTCTAGGTTCAATTTCTTAGAGAAAATATGCATAGAGCCATTCTACAAGTGAAACAACACTTAGTTTTCTAACCATAACTCTTCTGAGTCTACCAGCAGCAGGATTTGCTACTATATTTACCAACTGAATGTGACTATTTCTAGCCCATGAATTTTGTGGAGCTGGAGAGTGAGAACTAGGTATAGTATTTGAGCTAGAACTAGAATGTCCATAACATGGATATGGAAATGGATTCTCTCTAGTGTTTCCTAAAGGATATTCAATAGATAAGGGTTCAATGATTTATGGACTGTCTTCTTGTTCAGAATGAGAGTTCACTTGAACAATTCATGTTGAAACAATTAGAGAGTTTTAGACACAAGGCTCAGACTATTCATTATTAAGAAATTCATTTTCCGGATCACTATGATCATTTGTCTGAGCTTGTTGATCATTTTGGTCATTTGTTTGAGACTCGCCATTTTGATCAGTTGAGTGACAGTTATTAGTATGTGATACTCCAGGATTTTCAAACTGATGACTTGTCATATCTTCAAATTGATGAATAACAGGAACTGATGGACAGTTAGATTGATACTTTTGAGAGAGCTCATGGTATTGAAATTCATCTGATGGATAACTATGAGTTTCATGAATATGAAGTTCATCTATTGATGGATTTGCAAACTTGATGGCTTTAAAACTTTCATTGAATCTGATGTGAAATTTTTCTTCAATACATTGTCTTCATGTGTTGAAGACCCTGTATGCCTTTGATGCAAGTTAGTATCCAAGGAAGTAACCATCATCAGATTCTTCATCAAACTTAACAAAGTGATTCTTTTGATTGTGAATGAATATTGGACACCCAAACACATGTAAGAATATGATGTTTGGAATTCTCCCCTTGAAGACTTCATAGGGAGTCTTCATGTGTTTCTTCACAATTATGGACCTATTTTGGGTGTAGCAACCAATAGCTAAAACATCAGTCCAAAAGTGTTTAGAGAGAGCTGATCCAACAAGCATTGTTCTTGCTGTTTCAATCAGAGTTCTATTCTTTCTTTCAGGCACACCATTTTGTTCAGGTGTGTAAGAAGATGAGAAATTTTAGGAAATTCTTTCGTCATCACAGAACTAGATTAGTGAGTGATTTTTGAATTCAGTACCATTGTCAGTCCTGAGTTGTTTGACATGAGTGTCATTTTGATTTTGAACTCTTTTGATGAAGGACATGAAGGTTTCTAGTGCATGACTTTTCTTTGTCAGAAATTATACCTAGGTATATCTAGAGAACTCATCAACAATACAAGTGTATATTTTTCATGACAAATGGCCCTTGGTGAAACTAGGCCAAATAAGTCCATGTGAAGAAGGTGAAGACATTCTATTATTGAGAAAGTCTGTTTTGTTTTGAAGTTGGCCCTATGGTGCTTCCCTTTCTCATATGTTGAACATGGTTTGTCCTTTAAATAGACAACAGGAGGGAGACCAATAACAAGATTTTCTTTTGCAAGTTTATTAATTGTTTTGAAGTTGAGATTTGAATGTCTCTTGTGCCAAAACCAGTTAGTGATATCTGAAGCTCTAGCAAAGAAGCATGTTTCCTGAGTGAGACTTATGTCCATGACATATACTTCTATGACTCTAGGAGCAATCATCAAAACCTCATGAATTTTAAAGATAGTACCTTTTTTGTTATCAAATAGAACCAGGTATTTGGCATCACAAATTTTACTGATGCTGGTGAGGTTGTGCTTCAATCCAATAGCATATGCTACCCTTGTGAAAAATATACCATTGCATTTCACTAAACCAAATCCTTCGGTGGTAGCCGAGGAGTCTTATGCCTTGAGCATCCACTTTCCAGGTACCAAATATGTTTCCTGAGGTCACTCTGCACAAGTTTAAGGAAATGATAGGTTTTGTTCAAAAATCGACCTTTGATGGGTGGGTGTCATAGATCTAGAAGGTGTTCTAGATCTGATGGGTGTTCTTGATAAGGATGATGAATAGGAAGGATCAGAAGAAGAAGAGGTTTTGTTCAGCATTTTCCTTTTTAGCCTAAAGGGCTTCACCTCTTATAAACCACTCTATATGATTGTGATCAGCTATAGTGTGGACATTACTTCCACCTGTTTCACATCATTTGGTAATAGAGTTTGGGTTCCTTGGTTTAATACAAATCCTGAGGGAGATAACTCAATTATATTTATGAGTGTCATGGTCATAACTTCCACATATTTTACAAATAGGGTAATAATGACAGTCATCTGAGCGATGATTGCTCATACCACATTGAACACATGGTAGGAAAGGCACGTTTCGCCTCGAATGAGATGATTCATTGTTATAAGGATCAACACTAGTTTTTGAAAGCATATATTCAGTATGTTCACAAGTGCGATGGTCAAATCTCTCATATTAGATACAAAAAAATCACCTTAAGGTTAGTTTCAGTAAGATGGTTGTTCAGACCACATAAATCACAAGCCTTTTTTAATTGTGTTTTGTATCTATAATGTGAAGAGTTAGGTGGCTCGTCTCTGAACCAAGTTGGTGTTTGCTATTGCTTGAGTTGTAACTTAAGATCATTGATCTCTTGCATATGAAGAGATATTCTCTCATCTTCATCAGATCTAGCATTCTTCAGTTTATATGATGAACTGAAGAAGTAGTTCCCTTATGTGAACTCTCAGCAGGAGCTGAAGAGTTCTTTGATATGTTAATTTTGACTTGCTTGGTAGCACTACTTTTGTTAGTTGTGTGTGACTTGATTATAGACTAGATAGTTTTAGGTCCAATAGAGGGTTCAACACCAGATAATTTCTTGAATGGAGGAAGCAGGGTGCATGCTGAAGACTCTATATCATCATCTGAGTCATCTATAGTAACTGAAGACTCAACAGGTGCTGATGAATCAACACCTGCTTGAAAGTCAAGAAGACGGATACGCCCAGTGTCATGGTTTTGTAGATTCTCTTCACCTGACCTTTCAATGTCACAAATTCAGCTACCCACCTCATTTGATCTGACACCCCCAAATTACCTTGTACAGCGGAATATCATAATTGGGTGCTAGTCAAAGAATCATTACACACAAGCCATATTGAACGACTCAAAAGAGACGTCTAACATTAAGTAAATTTAAACCATGTTAAATTACAACAACAACAACAATGTCTAATTGTTTCCAACGCCAAAAGTTATAACAGAGTAGCGTTAGGTCCCCACAAATCTTAACCCATAAAAACCAACCAAATTGGTTTACAAGACATAATGAAATATAATTTGTCTTTGATAAAAAGGGAGGAAAACAAGTTAGACCGCCCACAAGCCACAACAACATCTGAAGCATGCTCCGCCACAATCATCCTCGATTACCTGAAACACAGGCTTAAAATCGTCAACAAATAATGTTGAGTGAGATCTATAGGTTTATAAAATCACAATTGAACATAAGTATACAAATCATTCACGATTATTCAATAGTATGCTGATCATTACAAACTATTATTGGGTATTACTCATTATAGCATAATCTATTTAATTATGTTTAAGCTCATGAAACTGCCCCCATAAACAAATCACCCGCGCCAAATGCCGACGTTATTTAAATAAAGTCATTGCCCCTCTTAGGTATTCATTGTCAATTATACCTTTTTCTCAACACAAGTTATCCATACGCAGAGGGTACTCAACGTACTAGTTCTCGTCTAGGATAGGGTTGTCAACCCAATAGTACTATCAATTGTTCAAGAGGATATTTCCAATCCACACAAGGATCAAACAATAGTAAACAGTTCATGAATTTAGGGTCTTTAGCAACTAGCTACTTAACATATTTCAAGACATCATTCGTGTCCAATAATCATTCACGAATTATGTTTCTTTTTATTTAAATAGCATGTATCCCCTCGCGGGTAAAAACATTTAAAATACAGTAGAAAGCGAGGCTATAGACTCACCTTAAGTTGTAGTGGTAGTATTAGCAAAGACGTAGACGAAAACAATCACCGACGATGAGGATGCCCCGGGAAATCAAATACAACACCTAACAAACAAACGTAAAATGAATCAACGCCTTCAATTACCTTCAAGTACTGTATGTATATAATTAAGAACACTCAAAGTCCATATAAACTCACGCCAAAAAGTGATATGTACTAGACACGTTCATTGTTATATGTTATTAAGACTATTACTAAAATTACAATTCTGCTGGTACATACCTAATGTACGGATTGAATTCCCATACTTAAACATCACGAATTTTTATGAAACTCGTTGTTGACTTCACTTACATCATGTAAAAAGCTCACAAAAATATTCATAAAAATATTTTACAGTTAAGTCACGCTGCCCATCACATTTCCTGTGACAATCCGTCAATTTATGGTCGATATTTTATTCTTAATATTTATTTGAAAACATTATTTTAATGTTATAATATGAACTCACTTATTTTTGGGAAGAAATTTGGATTAACGTCGTGAAGTAGCATCGACTACGTCTAAACCGGAGGATTCTACGTTACGTGCTTACGTGTACATACACCGTTTTGGTGAAAGTCTGACATTTCAGGAAATAAATTTATCCGTGAATATTATTTTGGGATTTTAAATTTGTGTTGGTTCATAAACTCACAAATTTACGAGAAGAGATTAGGACTTACGATTATAATTTAACGTCCTTTACGACTAAACCGGAAACCTTAGGATTACGTATTTACGTTTTCGAACTCCGTTTTTGATGAGACAATTTTTATTAGATTCGTTTTGTGCCGTTGATTCATAATTTATAAAAACTTTTTTTGTAAAACGACCAGAGGGCACGCAAATCGAGGAAACTAGAATCAAGGAGAACCTGTAAATTAGTGGGATAGGACAAGTTTTACACTTGCCCACCCCACAATGTGTGGCATCCAACATAAACCAACAGACTTCATGTGTGTCAACTTGATAACTTAGCAAAACCACCACCTCAAACCATTCATTCATTTGTGACATGCAAAACAACTCAACTCTCCTCCCTCTCTATCTATGATGCCGTCCACCACCACCATCAAACACCCTATTCATACAAAATTTTAACCACAAACATTTGTTATAATTAACATATGTTAATCTACATTCAAAGAGATGAAGATTGGTGCAAGTTATAACATCCAAAGAGGAGTTTCTATGGAGTCTTAGGGCTGATTTTCCACAAGGAGTTCTTGAAGATTGGTGGACTTGAAGATGATATTGGTTTATCACAATTTGTGTGATCAAAAATCCATGTCTTGATCACAACCTACATCATCATGGTGGTATAAAGATTGTTTTTCCCATCCTCTTGTTATTTTGATTATGTAATCACGTATTTTCTTTCCTATTGTATATGTATATGATGAATATATGATGATAAAAATATTGTGTGGGGATTTGGTGTTGATAATCATGGGTAAAAAGATGAAAAACTATATGTAAAAATGGTTAATCTTGCTTAATTTAGTAGGCTGTATAAAACAGTAAAGAATCATATGATAAACTGATAAAATGGCTTGAATAAATAAATATACAGTAAGTAATATGTATTGTACACATGTGAGAGTTGGCCATGCAATGGAATCATTAGGATGAGTGAGATATAATCAAAACAATATTAGAGTACAAATCTGCATAGACTGTTTTGGACGATTTTTATAAAATACTTAGAGGCTGATTCAACAGTAGCCATAGCAGAGTTAAATGGAGCATATATCATGTAATTTATGACATAAAAATTTAGGCTTCTATCTCCATATATAACTCTAGATATGGCTGTTTTGGTGAAAATGAAATTTAAAATCAGATTTGTATAATAAAAACTTATATAATATAAGCACTCACTTATATATTTATAAAATATATACACATGAAAACCCACTAACTTATAAATATCATTTATATAGATATGTATAAGGTCAAATAAATGGACTCTTTATAAAAATGGTAGTTGAATAAGATTTATAAGTTATAAAAACTATAAACATGATTTTTACGACTTTTTCGGCTATTACCGTAAAATTAACGTTTTTGTTAAATAAAACTTAGACGGTTGGACCTGTCTAATGTAAACTTTTATAAACTCATATACTGATATATAAACATATATAACAAGTAAAAACCGATAAAATCCGAACTATATAACATACGGACATTAACGGGCTAAGTTAACGTTATTGGACTAATAATACAACAAAATAGGCTAAAACACTTATAAACTTATTTATTGGGCTTAACCCATTTGGGTCCAACATGTAAAGTATAAATACTGATAATACAAGTATGAAATGGATTAATACAATTTAATGAACTTATAATAGGCTTATTGGACCTAAAACACGTAAATAGGTAAAACTAGTAAACTAGTAAGATGTTACCAATACATAAACACTAAAATGAGTAAAAGAGAATATGTAAACCCACTTGATCATCATATATATAAAATCATCATATGTATACATATTTGTTATTTTTATAAAGTCATTGGACAAGAGTCTAAGACGAGTATTATTTGTCTAGGTTTCCGTGATTGAAGCACGTACCGTACATCCGAATTGTCGATAACCCGCTTTCCCACATCAACGTGAGTTCATAGTCTCGCACTCTTTTAAATGTTTTTATGAAATGTTTTATAAACCCGCGAGGGAGATAACATGTTAGTTTTGATAAAATAGGACACCATTTGTCCCGATTATTTGTTTATTGATTTGGACCCGAATGATTATATGACCCGATGAATGATAATATGACCCGATAAATGAAATGAAATGGATTATTAAAGTTAGGTTATGTCACTAAAAGTCCCATTAGCATGAATTGTGAACTACCGGGATTTGGTAGACGCTTATGCATATAATTGTATTATTTGGGGACGATCACCCCAGTTCGCGCCTTGACGGTTGATCCCCGTCGTGCCACATTGATTGGTAAGTGAATTTATGTATGAGAAGATTTACACAAGCGTGATTATTGTGACGACACACTAATTTAGATGGGCAAATGAGTTTCGGGCTAGCTACCCGTTGTTTGTTGTGGTAAGGTAAGAATGTCATGCGGCTTATAATAATCCAATTAACGAAATACTGCTATACACACCGAATTACGATATATTGCCTGACTAGCAATACGGGGTCTTATTATTGATATTATGTTTGTGTTTTAGTTTTACATTACCATATTCATATAACGGTTTTTATTTAACTCTACTCGACTTTATAAAAACGTATTGTATGATGTTTTTGAACGACAATGGTTCGTATAATGATTTTGAAGGCAAAAGCCTATATTATAATTTTTGATAAGGATTTGTATAAAATGACTTTGGCTATTTTATAGCCTATTACAAAGATTTGTACAAAATGATTTTCGGTAATAATTTTTATACCGATGTTATATTGATGGATTTTATTAAACTCTATGAATTCACTCGGCGTTATCACTGACCTTTTATTTTAACATGTTTTATCTCAGGTACTTGAAGGTAATTCTCGGGAAGACAACAAGAATTCATGGCCGCACTTAATTAACAACTTTCCATTCAAATACTTTGTAAAACTTTGTATGAAATAATATTACTTGGGACCTATGTAAATCTGATATTTATGAATGGAAATGCTTTATTATTAAACGACGCGATTTTTAAGCGTTGTCTATGATGTGAGTAATGTGTTATCCCGTAACACCAACGAGTCTTCCGTTGTATTAAATTGTGTAAATTTGGGGGTGTTAAAGTTTGGTATCAGAGCTCTCGTTATAGAGAACGAAAGATTTTTAAAACCAAGGTTTTGAATAAAACATTTCAAAATATTTTAACTATAAACATTTTTCTAAAAATGTCTAAAAAAATCTTTTGACTATAACGGTGCCGAAGAATTCCCGAGTTACCGACAAGGCCAGAACGAGAAGTGTTATTTTAATATATATATAACTTGGATTATATATATATATATATATATATGATGTAATTTTATTACATGATTGTTTGATGATTATTTTGATATTTATACGAGGTATTTATACGACGTAGATTGTCACAAGGAACCCTAAATCCCTAAGTAAATTAATCGAAGCTATTCTCGTAGGAATTCTAGCTATCCTAGATCTAAACCAAGTTGTGGATATTTATGATCCCAACAAATGGTTGATACTCGTAGAAATGTTGATATTAGTTGATTGTGATATTAAAGAAGAATTGGAAAGATTAAATTTGATATCGATGTCATGACGATCTTTCCTTATAGAGTGGAGTTTGACAAAACGTTACCACCTAAAAAGGTGTCATTTGATTCGTTGTCACCCAATTCTTAAATTTGAGAATCGAAAGGGTGTATGTTGCACTTGAGGCTGTCATTGGAACCATTACCCAAAAGCCTCATGCCACAAGGACCTTTCCGAGAAGTCTAGTTGAATGATCAAGTCATTTCATACTAGTGACTCATTTGATAATTGTTGTTGTAAGAGCTATAGGATTGGAAATTAAGTGTTATCCATATTAAGCTTTTATTGCCCTTTTATGGTCTAAGAATAAGATTGAAAGTATTGGAAAATGAGGTAGGATATCGAATTGAGTATAAAATTGGTTAAAACTTAAATAAAGAAAAATTTAACTTGTATGGAATATAAGATTGTTAAGAGGAAGTCCTTAAGTCCTGTGATTGAATTATAAGGTTTTAATTGATTGTTGATTCGTATTAAGGGTTGTTCCTAGGCCATTGTCCAATAATGAGGATGCCTAGTGTCCAAGAAATAAATTGAAGAAATCTTCTTCTGAATTGGGATCGATGGATCTTCTGGGAGATGTGGAACACCTAATGACTCTTGTAGATTGGTATTAATTGTCGTATCTTTTAAAAATCCCTAACTTAACCGAGACATCAGTTGGTAGGATGAGTTCTGAGAATTGTATGACATAGTGACACGTAATGTGTTACGGTACAATTTTGACTTGTTTGTGATTAATGAAAAAGATTACCTTTGATTGCTAAATCCTATATGTATCGATGTTATCTATCTTTTATTGCTTCATCCTAATGCTCGCATTAGTGATGCAACCAATGAACAAGTACTCATCTTGATTTGAGTTACGTTGTGGATTATTCTCTTTGTATTCCTGAGTGCCATCGAGGTTATGAACCTCATGATTATTTGGCTAAGCTCATTTCCTATTATATTGTAGTTAGTTCTTGGTGAACAACTCTTCATCACTCTTTTGCAGATCACACATTGTTTTTATAAGATAAAACAGTATCCTTTGAGAAAAATTGAATTTTCATCACTATAAGGATTATTCAAAGTGAGATTTATAAATAATCGTTATCGAAGTAAAGTTGTTTATAAAACACCTTGGAAAACTTAATTTTTTTCATAACAAAGAAAATCTTTGTAAATTTATTTTTGATTCATATTTAAGAATTAAGCATGAAAATGTTTTTATTATAAACATGATGATAAAATTTTGACGAACTGAGTATTGCATCGTTAATCTTGAAATTATATATAGTTGTGCGCCTACATACAATTTGGAATGGACCATGCAAGGCTGATTAGTAGTCACCATAAAACTGATTAATATACACTACATTTTCTTTAAAGATTGTGAAAGATTAAATTTTATGAGATCTGCAAGAAGTATAAAATAGGGACATAGTGTTAGGGACACCTACATATGTGCCCGTACCATCTATTCTTCTGAGTCGAATTTAACCATCTATGGAAATTGTCTTAATTGACAATTGATATTCCCTTCTTGTCCAATTCTCCCGTGGTGAGATTCTTAGGAAAAGTATCTGATTACCAAGTGTTGATACCCGACTGGATGTGTCGACGTTCCTATCATTTCTTTTGATTAGATTTCATTTGAATGACCTGGGTAACGATCCGAGGAGCTTTCGAATGCGTACTTAAATTATGAAAACATGGGATATATTGATATTCATTAAATGTTTTCGTCTGTATCTGATTTGAAATTCTCTCGCATAGATTATGTGTTGACCTTACTCTTTTGATGGTAGTTGTGTCTCCATATATCCTTGAATTTGCGAAGGATTATGAATTAATATTAGTCTTTTGAGAAGTTCACATCTTATCGACGGCAATAAAACTGAAAAGTTGATAGTGCTAGTAGAATGGATTGATTGATTATGACATGACGACATTGTCTTAATTGATGGGAACTCGAGTAGAATTTCCCTAAAAGATAAGATGTTGATTATCAAAAGTGATCTAAATAATTCTTGATGGATGATTATATCCTGCATTTAGACATGAAATTATACCATGAATGGTTGTGAATTAGTCATAGATACTATAATTTAGAAAGAACCTAATATGAATTTATTAAAAATATGTTTCCGTTATTTGAAACTTTAGGAGGTATTTGCTGGTAAATTACCTAGAGTTTCGCCATTAAGGCAAGTTGAAATTGGTATTGATTATATTCTCAGTGCTGCACCTATGGCATGTGCACTGTACGTCAGCACCATCTGAATTAAAGGAATTACCGTACAACTGAGAAAGTTGTCGGAGAAAGATTTTATTCTACCAAGCTCGTCATCATGAAGAGCTATGGTGTTATTATTCCTTATATTTGTTGGGTTACCATGAACTAGGTAAATTGATGATAAAAATCTATATCCACTACCCAAGATGATAGATTTGTTCGATCATTTACAAAGTTCTAGCGTATGTTTTAAAAAATTTTGATCCTCGGTATGGTTATCATCAATTTGGCATCCGCGAAAAAGATTATCTATTCCAGTCACTACATCCGGTACTTGTAATGAACATTATGAGTTTTAACTGATGTCGTTTGGATTGACTAATACACATGTAGCATTCATAAATTTGGTGAATCACGTGTGTAGGCTGTAATTTGATAAATTCATGCTTGTGATCATTAAGGACCATTTGTTTGTTTATAAGTATAAGAAGGAGTTAGTAATTATTTATAGATTGCCCTGAATTGACCGAACAATAAAAACCTGTACCTTAAATATTTAACATGTGATTAAAGACTAAATCCTTTACATTATTTGACCGTGTGATTAATAGAAAATGGAATATATTGACTCTTCAAAAATTGGAACCATTAAGGCTTTGGATTTTACCAAAAAGAAACTGGAAATATGTTTTGACAAATATTTTAACAAATATTTTAACAAAGGATTTTTAAGGGATTATTCCCTTATACACAAATCATTTAACTAAACTCCTGTTTAGGGGTAAATGTTTGTGATACCTCAAGACAACCTAAGAGGGATTGAGGAAACCGTTTAAACCATGACTTAAAAATTTGAAATGACAATTTTTGCTTTTCAAACTAAGAAAATTTTGACCAAAATATAAACACAGATTTTTTTTTTCGAACATTTACGAATCTTATTAATTATTTTCGATAAATTAACAAAAATCGTGTTAATTAAATTAAAAATTATTTTGAACATTTACATATAATTGGACAGACTAAGAAATTTAAAATCTTTATGTTTACGTTTTATAAAAATTGAATATTTATTATTTAATTAGTTGTAATAATTATCGACGCTTTAGACGTCGGATTGAGTAAAATGGATAAAAATGATAGTTGAGAAGAAACTAAAACTTAGAAAATATGAAGAAAGAACTTCTGAGTGAAATATGGACATGATAATTATATCATCAGGAAAGGTGAATGTAGATACCGACACATTATATAGAAAGGATAATATAGATAATAAAAAGGGGTTCGCGGCTAATGTGAACCATTAGAATTGAGAAGCCAATGGCGTTAAAAGTTTTAAAAGGCCGTTTATGGTTGCCTAAATATGGAGGATTGTGAGATATAGTTATGTTGGAATCTTGTAAGTATAAGTATTCTATTCCTGTCATTTCTGATTAAATGTATCTTTATCTGAACAAGTTGTACTAATGGCAAATTATGTAGGCAGAAATTGCTTCATACATTAGTAAACGTCTAGCTATTGCAAAGGTCATCATCTGAAATTGATTCGATTTGGATCATCGTCGACAGACTGACAAAATCTACTAATATCATTCCTGTTAATGATAGATTCTTGATGAAGAAATTGACTCTTTTGTATTTAAAGGAGTTGTGTAAACATGATGTGCCTGTATCGATCATCTCTATCAAGATCCTCGCTTCGCATCGAATTTCTAGAGATTTGCTCAGAAGTCGTTGGGAACGAACCTTGATGAGAATACTGTTTACCACCCCAAATCGAAGGGACGAGGTAAAGTAACGATACAAAACACTGGAAGTCTTGTTTTATGTTTAAATGATTGACCTTTGGTAATGAACCGTATAATTATTCTCCTTTGGAGAGATTATCATTGATAATTATCGTATTAGGATCGAGATCGAATCTTATTAGGATCTAAATATGAGAGCATCTGTAAGCCGGAGTTGGGATGAAGACACCCGACTTACACCCATTGTGAGTTGGACATGTCTTTTAGGTTTAAGGTTTCCTATGATGGCGAACCTAACCTTACAAAATACCCGACCCGCGAGACCTGAAATGATTGTGTAAATTAGGATCTGAATATTGACTGCCGGTAGTGGGCAGAAGGTTAAGAAGTGTAGATCTTGAAGTGCCGGATGGGTAGCGAAGTTATGCCAAAACATTTAACCATGGAAAAATGAATTGATGACCTGAAAGATCATGGGATATAAGTCCTCGTTGTATGGGACCATTGAGATGATGTAAAAGATTGGTTTGAAAGGCATATAAGTTGGATCTACCCTAGAACTTCAAGGGTTGCGTGAATTATGTTTCGTATATCCAACTTGATAAAATGTCTGTCAAGTGAAAGTCTAACTATTCCTTAATGAAGTTTAGATCGTCAAAAAGTTGCATTCATCAAAAACCTGTGAACATCATGGATAGAGAAAGTAAGTCAACATTTAGCCTGATCTTATTCCCGTAGTTATGTTTGATGAAACTCGCGTATTATAATGGATTACACTTGTGATAAAAGACCGAATGTGGAGGAAATACCCACATGGCTTTAACTCTATAAGAAGCGAGTAGTAAGATAAGATGATCTTTGAGGACAAAGATCCTGTTTAGGGTTAAATGCTGTGACAATCCGTCAATTTATGGTCGATATTTTATTCTTAATATTTATTCGAAAACATTATTTTAATGTTATAATATGAACTCACTTATTTTTGGGAAGAAATTTGGATTTACGTCATGAAGTAGCATCGACTACGTCTAAACCGGAGGATTCTACGTTACGTGCTTACGTGTACATACACCGTTTTGGTGACAGTCTGACATTTCAGGAAATAAATTTATCCGTGAATATTATTTTGGGATTTTAAATTTGTGTTAGTTCATAAACTCACAAATTTACGAGAAGAGATTAGGACTTACGATTATAATTTAACGTCCTTTACGACTAAACCGGAAACCTTAGGATTACGTATTTACGTTTTCGAACTCCGTTTTTTATGAGATAATTTTTATTAGATTCGTTTTGTGCCGTTGATTCATAATTTATAAAAAAGTTTTTCGTAAAACGACCCGAGGGCACGCAAATCGAGGAAACTAGAATCGAGTAGTACCCGTAAATTAGTGGGATGGGACAAGTTTTACACTTTCCCACCCCACAATGTGTGGCGTCCAACATAAACCAACACACTTCATGTGTGTCAACTTGATATTAAATCAAGGACACTTGTCCATTTTAGGGTTACAAAATAAGCTAACAACTTAGCAAAACCACCACCTAAAACCATTCATTCATTTGTGTGGGGATTTGGTGTTGATAATCATGGGTAAAAAGATGAAAAACTATATGTAAAAATGGTTAATCTTTCTTAATTTAGTAGGCTGTATAAAACAGTAAAGAATCATATGATAAACTGATAAAATGGCTTGAATAAATTAATATACAGTAAGTAATATGTCTTGTACACATGTGAGAGTTGGCCATGCAATGGAATCATTAGGATGAGTGAGATATGATCAAAACAATATTAGAGTACAAATCTGCATAGACTGTTTTAGACGATTTTTATAAAATACTTAGAGGCTGATTCAACAGTAGCCATACGATAGTTAAATGAAGCACATATCATGTAATTTATGCCATAAAAATTTGGGCTTCTATATCCATATAGAACTCTAGATATGGCTGTTTTGGTGAAAATGAAATTTAAAATCAGATTTGTATAATAAAAACTTATATAATATAAGCACTCACTTATATATTTATAAAATATATACACATGAAAACCCACTAACTTATAAATTTCATTTATATAGATATGTATAAGGTCAAATAAATGGACTCTTTATAAAAATGGTAGTTGAATAAGATTTATAAGTTATAAAAATTATAAACATGATTTTTACGACTTTTTCGGCTATTACCGTAAAATTAACGTTTTTGTTAAATAAAATTTAGACGGTTGGAACCGTCTAATGTAAACTTTTATAAACTCATATACTGATATATAAACATATATAACAAGTAAAAACCTATAAAATCCGAACTATTTAACATACGGACATTAACGGTCTAAGTTAACGTTATTGCACTAATAATACAACAAAATGGGCTAAAACACTTATAAACTTATTTATTGGGCTTAACCCATTTGGGCCCAACATGTAAAGTATAAATACCGATAATAAAAGTATGAAATGGATTAATACAAGTTAATGAACTTATAATAGGCTTATTGGACCTAAAACACGTAAATAGGTAAAACTAGTAAACTAGTAAGAAGTTACCAATACATAAACACTAAAATGAGTAAAAGAGAATATGTAAACCCACTTGATCATCATATATATAAAATCATCATATGTATACATATTTGTTATTTTGATAAAGTCATTGGACAAGAGTCTAAGACGAGTATTATTTTTCTAGGTTTCCGTGATTGAAGCACGTACCGTACATCCGAATTGCCGATAACCCGCTTTCCCACATCAACGTGAGTTCATAGCCTCGCACTCTTATAAATGTTTTTATGAAATGTTTTATAAACCCGCGAGGGAGATAACATGTTAGTTTTGATAAAATAGGACACCATTTGTCCCGATTATTTGTTTATTGATTTGGACCCGAATGATTATATGACCCGATGAATGATAATATGACCCGATAAATGAAATGAAACGGATTATTAAAGTAAGGTTATGTCACTAAAAGACCCATTAGCATGAATTGTGAACTACCGGGATTTGGTAGACGCTTATGCATATAATAGTACTATTTGGGGACGATCACCCCAGTTCGCGCCTTGACGGTTGATCCCCGTCGTGCCACATTGATTGGTAAGCGAATTTATGTATGAGAAGATTTACACAAGCGTGATTATTGTGACGACACACTAATTTAGATGGGCAAATGAGTTTCGGGCTAGCTACCCATTGTTTGTTGTAGTAAGGTAACAATGTCATGCGGCTTATAATAATCCAATTAACGAAATACTGCTATACGCACCGAATTACGATATATTGCCTGACTAGCAATACGGGGTCTTATTATTGATATTATGTTTGTGTTTTGGTTTTACATAACCATATTCATATAACGGTTTTTATTTAACTCTACACGACGTTATAAAAACGTATTGTATGATTTTTTTTAACGACAATGGTTCGTATAATAATTTTGAAGGCAAAAGCCTATATTATGATTTTTGATAAGGATTTGTATAAAATGACTTTGGCTATTTTATAGCCTATTACAAAGATTTGTACAAAATGATTTTCGGTAATAATTTTTATACCGATGTTATATTGATGGATTTTATTAAACTCTATGAATTCACTCGGCGTTATCGTTGACCTTTTCTTATTACATGTTTTATCTCAGGTACTTGAAGGTAATTCTCGGGAAGACAACAAGAATTCATGGCCCGCACTTAATTAACAAATTTCCATTCAAATACTTTGTAAAACTTTGTATGAAATAATACGACTTGGGACCTATGTAAATCTGATATTTATGAATGGAAATGCTTTATTATTAAACAACGCGATTTTTAAGCGTTTTCTATGATGTGAGTAATGTGCTATCCCGTAACACCAACGAGTCTTCCGCTGTATTAAATTTTGTAAATTTGGGGGTGTTACATTTCCAACCTTGAAAATCCGGGCAGATTTGTACCCTTACGTCATCAAACCTTTTTAATTTACTTAACCAATTCCGTTTGTTAAACTGATTCCTATGTTTGAAAATAGACTCATAACTCCAGGTTTTGAGCTAAAGAACAGCCCTCAACCATCTTTGAAACTCTACTTATAATCCCTGAGATTTGACCTAATATCGAACACAAATTTGGATTGCTTCGATACTCGCCTCCCGGTACACAAATTTTCAAACTTTCATAACTTTTGACTCCATAGGAGTTAAAAGCTCTATCTTATACCAAAATGAAGATAGAAAAAAACTATACAACTACATTCTATAATGAAAACCTGGTCTTAAACTTAAACCCACGAAAAATAGCCTTAAATAATCTGTTCTAAAAACACTTTAAAAAATCATACCTACACTTGTTTTCAATCCATTCCATCAACTCCTATACCTCTAATATAACCACTAAATCATTCTAAGACATTCACAACATCCTAAATCACTTGTATGAATCATCTTAAATAAAAACCCATTTCATAAAACCAACATGGAATCAAATCAAAACAACTAAAAATGAAGAAAACATGTTCTTAAACATAACACCATACACAAAATAAATCAAACACCAAAATTAAAACAAACACCCCCTTGGCCGTTGGTTTTAGGGATCAAAAACACCAAGAAAAATGTTTTTCCATCTTGTTTTATTAGTTAATTATCATCACAAACACTTAAATAAAACATGCACATAGTTTAATTAGATCAATAACCCCTTTTTAAAAATCATAACTTTTTGCAAAAATCAAATGGATGAATGTATGTTTTTAATGGTTAAAAACACTTACAATGATATTCTAAGGTGTGGTCTTTAATTATTTTCTTCAAAAACTTGAAAAAAAATGGAGGTGGAGTGGTGGTGGTGTGGTGACCGACGGCTAAGAGCGAAGAGAAGGGAGAGGGTGAAAATTTTGTAATGAAAAATGGTTAGTGTGTGTTTACTGGGTTCCTTTTGTAAGTTGGGAGGGACTAAAGTTGACAAGTTAACTATTTTTTTGCCTTGTGACAAAACAACTATTTAAAGAGCAGGAATATAACCCACTAGTCGGTTTTGAATTTTTCGGGAGTCGGGGTTCGTCCTGGTTACCTCAAAATGCTTTTAGATGGTTCAAACGCACACAAAATGGAATAAAAACGGTTCCGACTCGACTTAACACACAATAAAAATAAAAACTTAGAAAAATCCAAATATCGATCAATCGATAATAAAAGATATATTTTAGGCATCTGTCGGTATTGTAGTCGTCATGGGTTCCTCGTAAATCATCAAGTGTTAAAATTAAGACCTCCAACATTATTTTCAGCTTAAACCGTCAAACATATGACCAACAAAATTTCTTAAAAATTTCAAATATATACATAAATTAGGGAATAACAATGACCTCGGTTTATGGGTATCACATCCTCCCCTCCTTAAAAGAACGACGTCCTAGCGTTCGCCTCTTCTTATACGCACATTTCGTACCACTAGAAAAAAATGAGGATACTTTTCCCTAAAGAAGTCCTCACGTTCCCACGTAAACTCCGGTCCACGCCTAGAATTCCATCACACCTTCACAATGGGAATTCTACTATGCTTCAATATCTTGACTTCTCGGTCCATATCTCCACTGGTTCCTCCATAAAATGCAATTTTTCGTCGAGCTGAATCTCATCGAAAGGAATTACCAAATCCTTATCCGCCAAACACTTCTTCAAATTCGACACGTGAAATGTTTTATAAATAGCACTAAACACCTTCGGAAAATCCAACTTATAAGCTACTGGTCCAATTCGTTTAATGATCTTAAATGGTCCAATATACCTCGGACTCAACTTTCCTCTCTTTCCAAATCGGATTACTCCTTTCCATGGCGATACCTTAAGCATAACCATGTCTCCAACTTCGAATTCCAACGGTTTCCTCCTATTATCGGCGTAACTCTTCTGTCGGCTTCTCGCAGCAAGTAGTCGGTTCTTAATTTGCACAATCTTCTCGGTAGTCTCTAAGATCATCTCCGGTCCATTCAGTTGACTTTCTTCTACTTCACTCCAACACACTGGAGACCTACATTTCCATCCATACAAAGCTTCAAACGGTGCTGACTTTAATGCTTGCATGATAACTGTTGTTATACAAAAACTCCACTAAAGGCAAATGACGTTCCCAGCTTCCACCAAAATCAATAACACACGCTCGGAGCATGTCTTCCAACGTCTGAATAGTCATTTCGCTCTAGCCATCATTCTCGGGATGATAGGTCGTACTTAAACTCAACTCAGTGCCTAACGCACGCTGAAGACATCTCCAAAACTCAGAAGTAAATCTAGTGTCGCGATCTTAAATAATCGATAAAGGTACTCTATGTCTACAAAAGATCTCCTTCACATACACACTAGTAAGTCTCTCCATACCATCCGTCTTCTTCATAGGTAACAAGTGAGCAGATTTCGTCAATCTATCCACGATCACCCATATCATGTCCTAACCACTAGGAGTTCTTGGTAAACCCGTCACAAAATCCATAACGATCTTCTCCCACTTCCATTCTGGAATCTCTGGTTGCACCAATAATCCAGACGGTCTCTTGTGTTCAGCCTTAACTTTCGCACAAGTCAAGCACTTACTAACATATCGAGCAATGTACGCTTTCATATTCGGCCACCAATACAATTTCTTCATGTCATGATACATCTTATCCGATCCAGGATGTATCGAATACTTCGTCTTTTGAGATTCGTTCATAACCAAATCTCGTACTCCAGGTACTCCTTCCTCAGGTGCACATAACGGTAACCAAATTCGATTCTCGAAATACCTCAGTCCATCCGACTTCACTACAAAAAGTGGATTCATCGTTCTTCCCAGATTCTCCGCCTTGACATTCTCTCTCATCAACCCATTCGCTTGAGCCTTCAAAATTAGTCCAGTCAAATCCACACGCTCCGTCATCACCAAAGCTCTAACTCTAAGAATCTTTTCTCTTTCCTTCCTACTAAGTGCATCAGCTACTACATTCGCCTTTCCAGGATGGTAGCGAATCTCGCGGTCATAATCACTCAATAACTTAACCAATCTCCTTTGCCTCATATTCAACTCTTTCTGGTCCAAAATATGTTGCAAACTCTTGTGGTACGTGAACACAACACACTTGGTTCCGTACAAGTACTGTATCCACAACTTTAACGCAAAAACTAGAACACCTAGTTCCAAATCACGCGTAGTGTAGTTCTCCTCATGCTTCCTCAATCGCCTAGACGCGTAAGCGATCACCTTTTCACGTTGCATCAAAACCGATCCATAACCCTTATGAGACGCATCACAATAAACCATAAAGTCTTCAATTGCTTCCGGCAATGATAAAATCGGAGCAGAACACAACTTGTCCTTAAGCGTTTTAAAAGCAGTTTCTTCATTATTTCCCCACTCAAACGCTCGATTCTTCTCAGTAATCTTGGTCAACGGCTTCGCGATCAACGAAAATCCTTCGATGAATCTTCGATAGTAACCAGCTAAACCAATAAATTGCCTAACATCAGTCAGCGTTGTTGGTACCGACCAATCCTTAATTGCTTCAATCTTGGCAGGATCTACACGAACACCTTTGTTGTCAATCACATGCCCAAGAAATTGCACCGATTCCAACCAAAATTCACACTTAGAGAATTTTGCGTACAAGTTGTCTTTCTTTAACAATTCCAAAATTGTTCTCAAATGCTTCTCATGTTCTTCCTTTCTCTTGGAACAAATAAGGATATCATCAATAAACATAATAACGAACTTATCCAAATACGGCTTGCACACACGGTTCATCAAATCCATAAACACAGCACGAGCATTTGTCAAACCATACGACATCACATGAAACTCAAAATGCCTATACCGGGTACGGAAAGCAGTTATAGGAATATCTTCGTCTCTAACTCGCAGTTGGTGATAACCGGATCTCAAGTCGATCTTCGAGTACACACATGAACCATGCAACTGATCAAATAAGTCATCAATCCTCAGCAATGGATACCGATTCTTACCCGTCAATTTGCTAAGCTCTCTATAATCGATACACATTCTGAACTATCCGTCATTCATTTTCACAAACAACACAGGCGCTCCCCAAGGTGATGAACTTGGTCTAATAAACCCCTTATCCATCAATTCTTTCAATTGATCGGACAACTCCTACAATTCAGACGGTGCCAATCGATAAGGCGCACGAGATACTGGTGCAGCTCTAGGCACCAAATCGATCCGAAATTCGACTTCATGAGATGGCGGTAATCCCGACAACTCTTCAGGAAAAACTTCAGGATACTCACGAATCACTAGCACATCCTCCAACCTTGTCTCTACATCACCGTCACTAGAAATTTGAGCCAAAACACATTACACCCTTCCTCCATGTACCCCATCACTTTCAAGCAAGATATTGCTCTCAAGCGAGAAGTACATTCGTCACCCTTCACCGTCAACACCTTGTTTCTCAATGAAATATAAACTAACCTCTCTCCACAAATGATTACCGCACCATGCTAAACTAACCTATCCATTCCAATTATTACAGCAAACGATCTAGCTCTATAGGCATCAAATCAATATCAAACACGTAATTCCCTAACTTCAAGGAACACCCTTTTAGTATAGAATTAGTACTAACAATCTTTCCATCGGCTAATTCCACATTATAATTAGTTGTTAACATTACTGGTTCTCTATTGATAAGGCGACTGAATTTTACATCTACAAAGCTTCTATCTGATCATAAATCAAGCAATACGCTAGCGTAACGAGCATCAAGTAAGAACGTACCGGTCACCACATTTGGACCTTGAGTCTTGTCTGCAGTCCCCACCACATAAGTTTGAGCAGCAGCGCTTCCTCCTTGACGATTCCCCGCCTTAGGACAGTTTCTCTGTTTGTGTCCCTTCTCACCACAACAGAAGCATACCATTACTCTCGTGGTATTTACACCCTTCGCCACGCCTCTTGCTCTACACTCCACAACCTTATGCCCTGCCTTTCCTCACTTGTTACACGTAGGAGGGCAATTCCCGACGTGATACAAACTACAACAGTCACATTTTGGATCGACCTTGTTTCCTTTAGGCACTGTGGCAGCTCTCATTCCATCATTCCTCGTTTGGTTAAACTATTGATTTCGGTTAGCCCCTTGGGCGTTATTACGATAACCCCCATGATCCTGACCTTGTGATTGACTTTCTTGAGCAGACACCCATTTCCTCTTGTTACCTTCAGCCACACTATCTTTCTTATCTTGTACCTTCACATCCATTAGAGCATGATCCAATTGGACAACTTCATCAAAAGATCTCGGCTTTGACGAAGTAGTCTAATATATGATCTTTTCAAGTTCGTATTTCCCAACTCACAACAAATTGAATGTCCAATTAATATCAAGTTTTTAATTGTGTTTGGTTTTTATAAAGGTTTTGGTATCAAGGTCTAATTCAACGAATCACGTAAAAATGGTAAAAATAATATCACTACGTAACCGTACTACACTAGAAAAACATATTGCAATTACCACACTTAAAGCAAGATATACAAGTTTTCATTGCACAAATGGTAAGAATACTCAAAATTTAAAGTATGTAAAAGTTCAAGGACCAAATATGTAAATTTTGAAAGTAAAGGGACTAAAAATGTAAAATATAACAAACTATAACTACCAAGTAACAAGTTTGAAAAACTGCCTAACCAAATTGTAACAAACCCAAAATGTAGGGACTTAACCATGCAAACCCTAAAAACTTCAAATTCCAAAAGCTGTTTAACAAATTCCCAAAGTCTAGGGACTATTTTTTAAATAAAACCAAGTTTATAACAAAAACGGGTAACGCATCTTCAATAAGTTCGTTTTAGCTTATTTCTTAACGAATTAAGCTCTAATTTTTAGCGAACTACTTAAAATCAAGATTTAGCTAGGTGTTTTAAAAGAGATAGGTTGGAAACAAGTAAAACTCAAGTTAGCTTATCTCAATAAGCCCAAAATAAGCTATAAGCTGAAAGAGACATCCACACTTAGATTTATAAACTGAAAATGATTAAACAAGCTAACAAGAGACTGGAATATCAAAAAGTTTGGAAAATGATCCAGCCAATAAGCTGGAATCTCAAAATAAGAACAAAGAGCTTATGGTTGACTTTTGTTGACCAAAAATTTCCAAAAAGCTTAATTTCTCCAAAATGTCTTAAAACATGTTTGTACATAGGAATGTGATAGAAATTTGCTAAATTTATGAAGTATATTTGTGGGAAATGGTTCAACAGCTAAGACTTATCACAAGGAATTACAAATGCTCAACAACTTGTTTATAAACTAGTTACAAGCTCAATTCTGAAAACTGTATGGTCTCACTTAGTGAAACTAAAAACTTATATGTTGAACATTGAATAGAACCAAAAATTAGCTTATAACACTCACTAACAAAGATTTGCCAAAGGATTGAAATCTGCTTGTTTTTTACTTATGAAAATGACCCAATCTTTTTTAATGCAGTTTGCTTGTTTGAACTAAACTTTGTCTACAAAAACTTGGAAACTTACTTGTATTGGCTTATTAAGTGTGTAGGAACTCAACACAACTAATTTCAAGAGCTGATTCAAGAAATCTATGTAAATCCAAACACCAATATTTTGACTGTTATGAGAATTTTGCAAAGACTTATTAGTCAAATGGTCATGAAATCATTAGAGACTTATCAATACTTGTAAAGCAACAAATATGAACTGTTATCAAGCCAAATACCAACAAGTTAACATTAAAGAACAAATTATGGCCTACTGATGACAGTTAATCAGATTAAGACAAAATTTATAAAGCTAGAACATATTAGAAGCTAAGAGACTACAATCTATCTATCAGATCATAACAAATACACCAATTAAACACTAAATCAATCACAATTCAGCAAGTAAGTTATCTGGGTAAGAATTAAGAATGGCAAAATATTTTAGTGGAATTAAAATGAGAACTTTGATGCCTTTTAGCTTGAAGCCTCCTCTGATGGAGTAGACGAGCGTTAACCTCTCTAAAAATAACACCAAAACACCACAATCAACTACCAAGACTCATCAATACATCATCATCATCAAGGAATGATCAACTCTGCATTATTCTGAACTTCTGGCAATGAAAATGCAATAGTATTGAGTTAGATCACTACAAGCTTCCAAAATACATCAAACAAGCTTTATTGATCTAATATGATCAATAGAGCTAAACAGTAACAGTGAAGGTTGGAGAATGAAGTTATGAAAAGTGATTTGAAGTGAAGGGTGAAAATTGAAGTTTTATTAATAACAGATGGTTGTTACAATTCTGTTACACTACTAACTGACTAACTCAAGTGGTTGTCAATCACTTGTGATTAGTTGCTAATCTTTAACTGAAATGAGAGGAAAATGATAAGTGTGTGTAATTTCACACACTAAGTACAATACACAAATGAAATGAGAACATGGGTATTTATAGAGTATGAATGAAGTTAGTTGGTGATGAGTGACGTGTCTGAACCAATCCCCAGCTAACACGTGTACTTAATCGATTAATCGCAATTTCCAGATGAAGAACAGATTTGGGGTTTTTCTCTTGAGTGGATTTCAGCTCAATTCACCACTTGGAATGGATTCGTCTTGTGATTTTAAGCAAGATTGAGGTTAAACACTTCTTTTGAAACTCACTCCTTAATGATCTTGATTCTGGGCGCGTTTGTAGTTTGAATATCCACGTGGCTTCTTTTAATTCGTCCAATAAATCTCACACGGATCATAATCCATTTGAATAGTGTACATTATTGCATGGCACATTCTTATTAGTTGAGAACTAAGATAGTGTGTTGCACTGTTTGGATTCGGTTATTTAATATGACGGCTCTTAGTGACCAGCTGGCGATGATGTGGCTATCTGAATGAAGGAAATGGGCTCCTTTCGTCAAAAGATGCGTAGGGAGAGCCTTCCAAGTTGGATCAAAAGACATCCCTTGTCCATTTCAATAGCACATGGATCAAACATAAACTTCTCTTTATTTTGGCAAATTCAGTCCTTGCTTTTAACAGAATTTTGATTTAAGCTAGAATCTTTATAAAGTTGTCATTTCTGGTCCTTTTACCTTCAAACTTCAACACAAATGATCCTTTGACTTTTTGACTTGATAGTTGACCATGTTTGACTTTGTTCTTGACCTTTCCAATTTTATAGCTTTAGTCCTTCAACTTTGAAAGTTGTCAAGAAAGGTCCTTTGACTTTGGTTGACTTGTCATTTTTATCCTCCTTTTGCCTTTTCCTCATCAATAAAGGCTTGATTCACTTGTTTGCTTCATAATTGTATCTTTTTACCTACACAAGCACAAACAACAAAACATACCCATAATTCTACTTTTATGAATCAAAATCAAGTATTTTGCTTTGTGTTTTAGGCTGATTTGTGATATAATTGATATGAGATTTCACTCATATCAAATCCCTTACACATGATCATTTCCATGACCTCATGCAATGCCACATTTTAAGGCACAAATATACACTTTTCTCATAATTAATCCACCTTGGCCAATATGGAATGCATTTACACTACACTACACTATATGATGCATGATTTTGATTTATACAATGCAATGCAAAAGAAAACAATTCTAATTATATATTTTTGGATTTTTCTTAAAATGGTTTTGATGGAAATAACTCATAAAGAAATCAAAGACTTTAATTATGGCTTTGGTACCATGAACACTTAGAATCCTCAAGTTTTACTTTCCCCATACCAAGCTTAAAAACAAGATCATTGTTATCCATAAGCGAAAGTGCATCAACTCATTCATAAAGATTAATTGTAGACCGGTTATTATTTGAGCAAATTGCTTGAGGGAAAATTAGTCATTATTTTGGAGAAATTCAGCTTTTTGGAAATTTTTGGTCAACAAAAATCAACCATAAGCTCATTGTGCTTATTTTGAGATTTCAGCTTATTGGTTGGATCATTTTCCAAACTTTTTGATATTTCAGTCTCTTGTTAGCTTGTTTAATCATTTTTAGTTGAAAATCTAAGTGTGGATGTCTCTTTCAGCTTATAGCTTATTTTGGGCTTATTGTGATAAGCTTACTTGGGTTTTTACTTGTTTTCAGCCTGTCACTTTAAAACACCTAGCTAAATCTTGATTTTAAGTAGTTTGCAAAAAAAATTGGAGCTTAACTGGTTGAGAAATAAGCTAAAACGAGCTTATTGAAGTTGTGTTACCCGTTTTTTCTATAAACTTGGTTTTATTTGTAAAATAGTCCCTAGACTTTGGAAATTTGTTAAACTGCTTTTAGAATTTGAAGTTTTTAGGGTTTGCAAGGTTCAGTCCCTGCATTTTGGGTTTTTTTACAATTTGGTTAGGCAGTTTTACAAAAGTTGTTACTTGGTAGTTATAGTTTGTTATATTTTACATTTTTATTCCCTTTACTTTTAGAATTTACATATTTGGTCCTTGAAGTTTTACATACTTTAAATTTTGAGTATTCTTACCATTTGTGCATTGAAAACTTCTACATCCTGCTTTAAGTGTGGTAATTGCAATATGTTTTTCTAGTGTAGTACGGTTACGTAGTGATACTAATTTTTAACATTTTTACGTGATTTGTTGAATTAGACCTAGATACCAAAACCTTTATAAAAACCAAAAACAAAAAAACTTTATATTAATTGGACATTCAATTTGTTGTGAGTTGGGATCTGTTCACCTTGTGAACGTTCCTTTTACGTATCATAAATCCAAAAGATTAAAAAAGTCAAAAATATAAAAATATAAAAAATAAAAAACCACAAAATCAATTCTTTCCTAAGAATTGAACCAAAAAATAAATAAATAAAAAATTCAAAAAGTAATCTTTTTCCTAAAAGATTACACCAAAAATATATTGTATATATTGGATTCACTCGTTTTTACGTACATACTATATTTTCTTAAAAACTCAATAAATACAAAAATATTTTTGATATATTATTATATGTAAATACATATACGTGGATACGAACACTCTATACACATACTTCCATAAGTATTGCTTTTGCAATATACCGTGCTTGGGGGCGTTCTGGTCCTTAGTACGTGTATCGATCAAAGTTAATTAAGGCAAAATAGATAAATACCATAATCTACTTGATCTAGAGAAAGAGGCCACTGTGTGGGGGGGGGGGGGGTATAAGGCGAGTGTATTACACATTCTAAAGAACCAGGCTATTAAGTGCTACTCGCCGCCTCGTTTCTCCGCTTCCTTGTTTGTGTGGGTCTTTCAAGAGTGATAGTGGTGAGTGGTGTGCCACCCAAATAGTACTTACATATATTATATTTTCTTGTGGATATTACTTATTGAACCTCGGAAAAGATAATCCCTTCTTTTTCCAAAGTCGATCGAGAGCTCCTCTCTCACTCTTCGAGTTGAGTTGCATGCACACTCGAGCGCGTGAACATATACCTTTTGGTGTACAACCCCTTCCTCCCAAAAGGAAGAAAAAGAACAAGAAAAACGCCGTCCATCAAGCCGATCCGAGCATCGTGCTTTGAACAACTTACAAGAAGCCATGGTCGCCGTTGATAATAGACCATTGATGGAGATCCTCCAATCAAATGTGGAACGAAATGCCGATGATGTTGTTATACCTGAGATACCCGCAAACACTTTTGAGCCTAAGACACATACGATCACTATGGTTTCTTCCACACCCTTCTTAGGGAGACCCATTGATGACCCCCAGATCATATCAAAATGTTTTGGTCCATATGCAATACACTTAAGTATAATGAGGTCCCTCCTGATGCCATTAAGTTGATCCTATTCCCATTCTCTTTAGAGAGTAATGCTAGATATTGGCTAGATAGGCAACCTTCTAGGAGTATTGAGACTTGGGAGGACTTAAGGAAGAAATTTGTGAATAAGTTCTTTCCTCCTTCGCGAACCACCGCCTTGAGAAACAAAATCATTGGTTTTCAACAAAGGAATGATCAAAACTTTAGTGAGGCTTGGGAAGAGTTTAAAGAATTGTTGAGAAAGTGCCCAAACCATGTATTTAACCAAGTTCACCAAATCAACACCTTCTACAATGGATTGAGACCTCACCATAAAGATTCCCTTAACTCATTCGCGGGTGGGAATATTCTTTCAAATCCACATAAGAGGCATGGGATATCATTGAGACAAAATCCATGGTGCAAACAAATAACCAAAGAGATGAGAGGGTCCATGTTTGTTCAAGAGAGTGCTCATACATCCATTGATAATCAGCTCATCAAGAGTCACAATGAAATACTTCAAGCAATTGACAAGACTCAAAAGATGAATGATAGTGGTAGTAATACGTCTTTTAGGAAAAAGAACGTAATTAGGGCAAGCGTTTAACAAGTGGTTTAGGAAAACCACAAGTAAATGACCCAAAGTGGGGATCGTTCTCAAGGAGGCTTGTGTGTTGTGTAAAGTGATGATTAAGTGTTTGTGATTATAATTTATGAAGAAAAGAATTACAATTATGAATTACACTAAGACGAAGTCGTGCACGTAAAACCGTAAAAAGTGACTAATTTTAAAAATTACCCTATAAATTCGTAGAAAATTGCAATAAATCATAAAAAAATGTAATTAGAGTTTACAAAAAATCAAAAATCACTCAAACCTTTTAGTTAATTAAATATTAATTTTTTAATGCTAGTTAAAGCCCAAAAAATCAATTTAATTAACAAGAAGCCCAAAATGAGATTTTTCACTTTGTAAACCTCTAAAATGACTTAACTAAATTTAAAACTATTTTTGAAAAAATTTTAAAATTAATTAAACTATTTAAAAATGATTAAAACTATTTAAAATTAAATAAATGACACTAAAATTAATCTAAAAATTTTAAAATTCCTAACTTAGTGTATTTGAACGAGGAAAAATGAAAAACTTTTAAAAATATAAAATTTAATTTTTAATAATAAAATAATAATAAAATATTAATAAAAATTCAAAATTTATAAAAAATTCTAGAAAGTTGCAAACTAGTTTATTTTAACCTAATACACATATAAATGAACTTGAAATTACCTAAATACCCCTAATGGGCCTTAAAATGGGCCTAAATAAAAAACAGTCCACTATATTGGCTTTTTGGCCCAATAAACAAAAATTTGTCCAATTAAGCCCAAAACTTCCTATCTGACTCCAAATTTGATTTTAAGAACAAACCTCTGAAGGCCAAAAAGCTGAAAAGGTGCTTACCACAGCTTAATAAGTCAAGAACTTATTCTTAATGGGTTTTTTAGCCCATTAAGCCATAAGCTAATGCCATAAGCTCTAATTTGACACACAATCTTCTTTTGGGATACTTAAGAGATCTATGAAAAGAAAATTTTGAAAAAGCCCAAGAAATAAGCCTAAAATAAGTAAAAGCTCTCTTCACAACATGACAAAATAGTCGTTTTTGAGTTCTAGGCTACCTCAAGTGCTGATTCAACTTTTAAAAGGTTTTAAATGACGTAATTAAGCAAAATAATCAAAAAAATTTCCAATAAGCACACTAAATAAGCTAGAATAAGCAAATAAGCACTTATGTAAAAGTCAAACTGTTTGGTTTTCTAGTCAAACTTAAAAGTCAAACCCTAATAAGCTCTAGCTCAAGTCAATGGGTCAAATGAGGAAGATTGATCACAAAAAAAAAGTTGTTGCAAGTCCCAATAAGCTAGAATTGATTATGAATAAGCCGATGACCAAATAACACTAGTAGTGGCTAGTTTCAGGGGAAAGGAGTTCCCACTGATTGACTTTCTTGACTTTTTGTCTTATGTGACTTTTTGTTGGATTCAAGTTAAGCAAAGGCACCCAAGTAATCAGTGGATCACAAGGAGTCAATAGCAACAATAATATCACAATTCCACCAAGCCAATTAGCACAGATTAATCAAAAGATCACCAGACATGCATCAGACATGAACAATAAGCAAATTTCAACAAATAAGCAATTTTAGCAATCTAACACCCCCAAATCGTAATGCGCAGTGGAACTACAACATTTGGGTGCTAGGTAGTTATCATCACACACAAGCTATTTCGAACGACTTAAAGAGACGTAGAAATTTAAACACAAATTATACATTGTTAAAACATCAAAGTCTACTGCTTACCAAACCCCACAGAAAATACAAAACAGAGTTGCGTTTAGGTCCCCACTGAATCTCAACCCAAAAGTACATTACTTGTTTTACATGACATAATATAAAAAATTTTAAGTGATAAAAAGGGAGGAAAAACAATGTAGACCGCCAAGCCACAACAACATCCATCCTCGCATGCTCCTTGCTACCATATCACCGATTACCTGAAACACATGCTTAATGGGGTCAACAAATAATGCTGAGAAAAATTTATAGGTTTTACAATCTCATTTTTGAACATAAGTATATAAAAACAATCTATTATTCAAGGTTATTATCTTTAGAAATAGCTAATAATTGTGTTTAAGCTCATGACACTAATCCATTAATTCAATCACCCGCGTACATTTACCGACATGATTAAGATGAAACCAGTGCCCCTTCTATAGGCATTAGTTGCAATTATACCTTATTTATTATCACAAGTTATCCGTCCGCAGAGGGTACTCAACGTACTAGCTCTCGTCTCGGATAGGGTCGTCAACCCCATAGTACTATCAATTGTATAAGCGGTTATTTCCAATCCACACGAGGATTAAACAATAGTTAATAGTTCATGAATGTAGGGTCTTATGCAACTAGGTACTCAACACAATTCAGGCAACTTTCAGGTCCAACAATCATTCATGTCTTATGTTCGTTTTATTTAAAATAGCATGCATCCCCCTCGCGGGTAAAACCATTTAAAAGTGTTATAAAGCGAGGCTATAAACTCACTTTGAGTAGTAGTAGTGGTTCTAGAGAAGACGTGACGAAAATATCACCGGCGATGTTGTTTGCCCCGGAAAATCTAACACTTGATCTAAAAATCAAAATACGAAAACCGAGTCAATACTCCGTGTACATTATTGTACTAAACACGCTTATATAAAAACACTTAATGCTTATAAAAACTCACGCCAAAACTCATACATGTGATTATTGCGGGACTCGTACTATCTATCTATGTAATTAAATATGTTTCCCATTTTATAATTTTGCCGGTACTTACCAAAAGTACGGGCTGTTTTCTAACACTTAAGCATCACTATAAATTACGAGAAAATTTGTAAAAATCCCATACAACCTGTAGAAAACCCATTTTAAATATCATAGAATTTTGTTACTTTTAAGACCCATTACTCATTACATTACTAGACGTAAACTTTTCGGACTGATTTTGCACTTTTACCATGTAAGACTTCTTTGACTCCTTTAAAACACACCATTAGCTAATTTGACTCCTAAGTCTAAAAATAGACTCAAACATGCAGGTTTGGAACCAAAGAACAAGTTTCAATTCTTTATAAAACTCTATCTATGGTCCTCGGGATTTGACCTAAAACCAAACATAATTTCAGATTATGTTGATTCTCATCTCCCGGTACACGAACTTTCAAAATAGCATAACTTTTGACTCGTTTGGATTCGTAAGCTCTTTCTTATACCAAATTGAAGCTAAGACAATGTCCTACAACTACATCATAGCCTCATGACCTGGTTACGAAATTAAACCCATGAAAACATGCTTAAACAATCTGTCTAAATTTTCCTTCCTCAAAATCAACCCAACACTTGTTTATAATCCTTTCTAACATCACCTAGACCAATCCTAACCATTTATAATCATTCACAAACACACTAATCAGCCTATACTACCAAGAAAATAAAATCTTCATAAAAACCCAAATCCTAAATCACACAAGCAATATGTTTAACCTATTTAAAAACATCAAACACACCATTCTAAACACAAACCCACAACACAAAACATCAACCACCATGAACAAACAAACATCCCCATTTGGCTGTGGGGTGTTGGTATTCAAAACACCCAAAACAAATGGATTTTGGTTGGTTTTGTGGATGATTATCCATAACCCAAACAATAATTAAACATGCAAATGATCCAATTAAATCAAAACATGTTTTTAAAAAATCTTTGATTCTTGAAAAATTTTTGTTAATGAATGTTGTTATAAATTACACTAAAACACTTACAAAGGATAACTAAGATGTGGTCTAAACTTGGTATGTTAGAAATCAAAATGGACAAAAAATTGGTGGTGGTGGTGGTTTGGAGGCCGACGGCCAAAGAGAGAGAGGAGGAAGGAGAAAAAATTTTTTGAAATGATTTTTGATGTGTGTTTTCACTTTCCTCCTTTTTGTAAAATTTTGAGGGGCCTCTTTTGCCATCTTTTCTTTCTTTTGGCCTCATTTTTAAGCGACAATCTTTAGTAGCGGGAAACGACTTAATAGTCGGTTTTGAAAATTTGCGGGAGTCGGGGGTCGCCCCGAACACTCGAAAATACTTTTAAAGCAATTTAAACGCACCCGGGATAAAATAAAATGCACCCGGCTCGACTTAACACCAAACAAAAATAAAATTCTCGAAAAATTCTAATATCGACAAAACGACAATAAAACATAAAAATTGGGCATCCGTCGGGATCGTAGTCGTCTTCGTCTTTCCTAAATCATCAATCGTTAAGATTACGACCTTAAACGTTGGTTTCAACCTAAACCGTCAAATATATAATAAACGAAATTTATTAAAAATTTCAAAAATATTCGTAATTTAGAGTACAATAAATGACCTCGGGTTCTGGGTATCACATCTACCCCTCCTTAAAGAGAGCGACGTCCCGGTGCTCGCCTCTTCTTATACTCACATTTTGTGCAGCTAGAACAGATGAGTATATCTCTCCTTGAAGAAGTCCTCACGTTCCCAAGTGTATTCCGGTCCACGTCTAGAATTCCATCGTACCTTCACAATGGGAATTCTACTATGCTTCAATCTCTTAACCTCTCGGTCCATAATCTCCACTGGTTCCTCCACGAAATGCATTTTATCGTCAAGCTGAATCTCGTCCAAAAGAATCACCAATTCCTTATCCGCCAAACATTTCTTCAAATTCGATACATGAAACGTGTCAGAATAACACTAAGCTCCTTCGACAATTCTAACTTAAATGCTACAGATCCAATTCGTCTAACAATATTGAACGGTCCAATATACCTTGGACTCAACTTTCCTCTCTTCCCAAAATGTATCACACCCTTCCATGGTGACACCTTAAGCATGACCATGTCTCCGACCTCAAATTCCAACGGTTTCCTCCTATTATCGGCGTAACTCTTCTATCGGCTTCTCACAGCAAGTAAACGGTTCTTAATTTACATAATCTTCTCTGTTGTCTCTAAAACCATTTCGGGCCCAGTCAACTGACTCTCTCCCACTTCGCTCCAACACACAGGAGAACTACATTTCCTTCCATACAACACTTCAAATGGTGCAGCCTTAATACTCGCATGATAACTTTTATTATACGAAAACTCCATTAAAGACACGTGGCGTTCCCAGCTTCCTCCGAAATCAATCACGCTTGCTCGAAGCATGTCCTCCAACGTCTGAATTGTTAGTTCGCTTTGGCCATCAGTTTCAGGATGATAGGTCGTGCTCAAACCCAATTCGGTGACCATCGCACGTTGAAGAGATTTCTAAAATTCCGAAGTAAATCTGCTGTCGCGATCCGAAATGATCGATAAAGGTACTCCATGTCGACAAACAATTTCCTTCACGTACACACTGGCAAGTTTCTCCATGCTATCCGTCTTCTTCATAGGTAAAAAGTGAACAAATTTCATCAATCTATCCACGATCACCCAAATCATATCACAACCACTAGGATTCCTAGGTAAACCCGTCACGAAATCCATAGCGATCTTTTCCCAATTCCATTCTGGGATCTCAGGTTGTACCAACAACCCAGACGATCTCTTATGATCAGCTTTAACCTTCGCGCAAGTTAAACACTTACTGACGTAACGAGCAATATTGGCCTTCATATTCGGCCACCAGTAGACTTTCTTCACATCGTGATACATCTTATCCGCTCTAGGATGTATCGAGTACTTCGACTTATGAGACTCACTCATAACCAAATCTCGTACTCCATGCGTTCCTTCCTCGGATGGACATAGCGGTAACCAAATCCGATTTTCAAAATATTTCAGCCCGTCTGACTTTATCACGAAAAGAGGTTTCTGCAATCTTCCCAGATTCTCGGCGCCAATATTTTCTTTCATCAATCCCTTCTCTTGCGCTTTCAATATTGTTCCGGTCAAATCAACACCCTCAGTCATCACTAATGCTCTGACTCTCAAAGGTTTCTCTCTATCCTCCCTACTAAGTGCATCCGCTACAACGTTCGCCTTGCCCGGATGGTAGCGAATCTCGCAGTCATAGTCATTCAGTAGCTCCACCCATCGTCTTTGTCTCATATTCAACTCCTTCTGGTCTAATATGTGCTGCAAACTCTTGTGGTCAGTGAATACAACACACTTAGTCCCATACAAGTAGTGTCTCCACAACTTTAGCGCAAAAACTACAACTCCCAGTTCCAAATCGTGCGTAGTGTAGTTTTCCTCGTGCTTCCTCAATTGCCTTGATGCGTAAGCGATCACCTTCTCACGTTGCATCAACACAAATCCGTAAACCTTATGAGACGCGTCACAATAAACCATGAAGTCTTCGATTCCTTCCGGCAATGACAAAATCGGAGCAGAACACAATTTGTCCTTAAGTGTTTTAAAAGCGATTTCTTCATTATTTCCCCATTCAAACACCCGATTCTTCTCAGTAAGCTTGGTCAACGGCTTTGCAATCAACGAAAACCCTTCGATGAATCTCCGATAATAACCAACTAAACCAAGAAATTGTCAAACTTCAGTCGGCGTTGTCAGTGTTGACCATTCTTTAATTGCCTCCACCTTGGCAGGATTTACACGAACTCCTTTGTTGTCAATCACATGCCCAAGAAATTGTACAGATTCCAACCAAAATTCACACTTGGTGAATTTTGCATACAACTTATCTTTCTTCAGCAGCTCCAATATCGTCCTCAAGTGCTTCTCATGGTCTTCTTTGCTCTTGGAGTAAATAAGAATATCATCAATGAATACAATGACAAACGTATCCAAATACGGCTTGCACACCTGATTCATAAGATCCATGAATACTGCAGGCGCATTCGTTAATCCAACAAGCATCACTTGGAATTCAAAATGTCCATATCGCGTACGAATAGCAGTTATACGAATATCCTCCTCTCTAACTCGCAGTTGATGATACCCTGATCTCAAGTCAATCTTTGAGTACACACAGGATCAGATCAGTTGCAAGGATCAAATAAATCGTCAATCCTCGGCAATGGATACCAAATCTTAACCGTCAATTTGTTAAGCTCTCGATAGTCGATACACATTCTAAACGAGCCATGGCGATGAACTCGGTCTAATAAACCCCTTATCCATCAATTCTTTCAATTGATCAGATAACTCATTCAGTTCTGACGGTGCCAATCGATAATGTGCACGAGCAACTGGTGCAACTCCTGGCATCAAATCGATCCGAAATTCCACTTCACGAGAGGGCGGTAAACCCGGGTAACTCATCAGGAAAAACTTCCGGATATTCTCGAATCACCTACACCTCTTCCAACTTTGTCTCTACATCACCATCACTAGAAATCTGCGCCAGAAATACATCGCATCCTTCTTCCATATACCTCATTATCTTCAAGAAAGATATTACTCTCAGACGAGAAGTACATTCATTACCCTTCATATTCAATACCCTATTTCTCAACGGGATTTGGACCAACCTTTATCCACAAACAATAACCACACTATGTGCCATTAACCAATCCATCCCAATAATCACGTCAAAAGATCCTATCTCTATAGGCATTAAGTCAATATCAAAGGCATAATTCCCTAACTTCAAGGAACACCCTATTAATATAGAATTTGTGACAATCCGTCAATTTATGGTTGATATTTTATTCTCAAATATTATTTAAAAACATTATTTTAATGTTATAATATGAACTCACTTATTTTTGGGAAGTAATTTGGATTTACTTCTTGAAGTAGCGTCGACTACGTCTAAACCGGAGGATTCAACGTTACGTGCTTACGTTTACATACACCGTTTTTGGTGACAGTCCAACATTTCAGAAAATAAATTTATCCGTGAATATTATTTTGGAGTTTTAAATTTGTGTTGGTTCATAAACTCACAAATTTACGAGAAGAGATTAGAACTTACGATTTTAATTTAACGTCCTTTACGACTAAACCGGAAACCTTAGGATTACGTATTTACGTTTTAAACTCCATTTTTGATGAGACAATTGTTATTAGATTCGTTTTGTGCCGTTGATTCATAATTTATAAAAACGTTTTTCGTGAAACGACCCGAGGGCACGCAAATCGAGGAAACTAGAATCGAGGAATACCCGTAAATTAGTGAGGTGGGACAAAATAATTATCCCACCCCACTATAGCATGGGACGGCCACACATGACACCACATCAAAGATGTGGCATCATGTTAATTTGTAACTTACAAGTGTAAGCTTAAGCTTACACTTTAAGCTACCACTAACTCAAAACCAACAACTAGCTACTCATACCACCATATCATACATGCAAAACAATCTCAATTCTCTCTCAAACCACCACCATTGCCGTCCCACTTTAAGCACAAACACCCCTTTTTGATCTTTTCTAGCCACAAAATACTTGTTATCTAGCTATATCATGGAGTTACCTTGAAGCCTTGATCACTTGGTGGCCATTTTAACAACAAAGGAGGTGATTTGCTTGTGTCCTAGGGCTGATTTCTCAACTTATTTTCTTGGTGTTTGATGATCTTGGAGTTACATTTGGTGTTCATCAAGTTCTTGTCTTCCAAAAACAAGATATACTCTTGGTTGGTAAAGAAGATCATCCTCTCCATTTTCTCTTGTTATTTTTGTAAAGATCAAATGTATTTTATTTTCTTGTTGTATATGTATATGATGAATATATGATGATAAAAATGTTGTGTGGGGATCAAGTGTTGATAAATATGCTTAAAAAGATTAATAACCATAAGAAACAAGGCTAAAATCATGATTTATTTGTTGGCTGTATAAAAATAGTATGTAACCAAAACTTGAACTGATAAACTTGCATGGTAGAATCTATTTACAGTAAGTACAAGATGTCATACACATGTGAGAGTTGGCCATGTAACGGAATCATTAAAATGAGTGAGATATGATCAAAACAAGATGAGTGTGCTAATCTGAATAAGCTGTTTTGTAGGGACTGTTAAGGATAGATAAACTTAAAATCAGAAGTATCTATATAACTAAGTTAATTATAGCACATAATATGAAGTTCATGCAATCCAAAAATGAGCTTCTAATTCATTGTAGAACTCTAGATATGATAAAAATGGTGAAGATGAAAATAAAAATCAGATTTTGAAGAATTAATGTTTATTACTATTATATAAGCACTCAAATTATATAGTATAAAATGTGAAATTAAAACCCACTAACTTATAAATTTCATTTATATAAATATTTATAAGGTTAAATAAATGGACAATTTATAAAAATGGTAGTTGAATAATATTTATAAGTTATAAAAACTATAAACATGATTTTTACGACTTTTTCGGCTATTACCGTAAAATTAACGTTTTTCGCCAATTAAAACTTAGACGATCAAACCCGTCTAATGTAAAGTTTTTAAAAGTCATATACTGATATATAAGTATCTATTACAGGTAAAAACCGATAAAACCCGAACTATAGGACATACGGACATTAACGAGTTAAGTAAGCATATTGGACTAATAATTGGACTAAATAAGTTAAACACTTATAAAAAGTACTTATTGGGCTTAACCCATTTGGGCCCAACATGGAAAGTATAGATACTGATAATATAAGTATAAAATCGATTAAAACAAGTTAAAGAACTTATAATAAGTTTATTGGACCTAAAACACGTAAATAGGTAAAACTAGTAAACTAGTAAGAAGTTACCAATACATAAACAATAAAATGAGTAAATGAGAATATGTAAACCCACTCGATCATCATATATATATAATCATCATATGTATACATAATTGTTATTTTTATAAAGTCATTGGACAAGAGTCTAAGACGAGTATTATTTGTCTAGGTTTTCGTGATTGAAGCACGTACCGTACATCCGAATTGTCGATAACCCGCCTTCCCACATCAATGTGAGTTCATAGCCTCGCACTCTTTTAAATGTTTTTATGAAATGTTTTATAAACCCGCGAGGGAGATAACATGTTAGTTTTTTTATAAAATATGACACCATTTGTCCCGATTGTTTGTTTATTGATTTGGACCCGAATGATTGTATGACCCGATTGTATGACCCGATAGATGAAATTAAATGGATTATTAAAGTTAGGTTATGTCACTGAAAGTCCCATTAGCATGAATTGTGAACTACCGGGATTTGGTAGACGCTTATGCATATAATAGTACTATATGGGGACGATCACCCCAGTTCGCGCCTTGACGGTTGATCCCCGTCGTGCCACATTGATTGGTAAGCGAATTTATGTATGAGAAGATTTCCATAGCGTGACCTTTGTGACGACACGCTAATTTAGATGGGAAAATTGAGTTTCGGGCTAGCTACCCGTTGTTTGGTTTAGTAAGGTAACAATGTCATGCGGCTTATAATAATCCAATTAACAAAATACTATTATACGCACCGAATTACGATGTATTGCCTGACTAGCAATACGGGGTCATACTATTGATATTATGTTCGTGTTTTGGTTTTATATAACCATATTCATATAACGGTTTTTATTTAATCTATACAACGTTATAAAACGTATTGTATGATGTTTTTACGACATTGGCTCGTATAATGATTTTTAAGGCAAATGCCTATACTATGATTTTCGATAAGGATTTGTATAAAAATGACTTTGGCTATTTTATGGCCTATCACAATAATTTGTACGAAATGATTTTTGGTAATAATTATGTACCGATGATATATTGATAATTTTATTAAACTCTATAAATTCACTCGGCGTTATCGCTGACCTTTTCTTTTAACATGTTTTATCTCAGGTACTTGAAGGTAATTCTCGAGAAGACAACAAGAATTCATGGCCCGCACTTAAATAATAATTTCCATTCAAACTCTTTGTAAAACTTGTATGAAATACAATGACTTGGGACCTATGTAAATTTGATATTTATGAATGTAAATGCTTTTATTATTAAACGACGCGATTTTTATGCGTTGTCTATGATGTGAGTAATGTGCTATCCCGTAACACCAACGAGTCTTCCGCTGCATTGAGTTGTATAAATTTGGGGGTGTTACATTTTGGTACCAGAGCTCTCGTTATAGAGAACGAAAAATTTTTAAAACCAAAGTTTTGAATAAAACATTTCAAAATCTTTTAACTAAAAACATATTTCACAAAATGTCTAAAAATCTTTTGACTATAACGGTGCCGAAGAATTCCCGAGTTACCGACAAGGCCAGACTGAGAAGTGTTATTTTAATATATATATATGTAACTTGGATTATATATATATATATATATATATATATATATATACATATATATATATATATATATATATATATATATATATATATATATATATATATATATATATATATATATATATATATATATATATATGATGTAATTTTATTACATGACTGTTTGATGATTATTTTGATATTTATACGAGGTATTTATACGACGTAGATTGTCACAAGGAACCCTAAATCCCCTAGTAAATTAATCGAATCTATTCTCGTAGGAATTCTAGCTATCCTAAATCTAAACCAAGTTGTGGATATTTATGATCCCAACAAATGGTTGATATTCGTAGAAATGTAGATATTAGATGATTGTGATATTGAAGAAGAATTGGTAAGATTAAAACTGATATCGATGTCATGACGATCTTTCCTTATAGAGTGGAGTTTGACAAAACGTTACCACCTGGAAAGGTGTCATCTGATTCGTTGTCACCCAATTCTTAAAATTTAAATCGAAAGGGTGAATGTTGCACCTGAGGCTGTCATTGGAACCATTACCCAAAAGCCTCATGCCACTAGTACCTTTCCGAGAAGTCTAATTGAATGAGTGGGTCATTTAATATTAGTGACTCATTTGATAATTGTTGTTGTAAGAGCTATAGGATTGGAATTAAGTATTGATTCATATCGAACTTTTATTGCCCTTATAAGGTTTATAAATAAGGCTGAAAGTGTTTGGAAATGAGGTAGGATATTGAATTGAGTATGATTTGGTTGAAACTTGAATAAAGTAAAATTTAACTTGTATGGAATAAGAAATTGTTAAGAGGAAGTCTTTAAGTTCTATGATTGAATTATAAGGTTTTAATTGATTATTGATTCGTGTTAAGGGTTGTTCCTAGGCCATTGTCCACTAACGAGGATGCCCAGTGTCCAAGAAATAAATTGAAGAAATCTTCTTCTGAGTTGAGACCGATGGATCTTCTGGGACTTGTGGAACACCTAACGACTCTTGTAGATTAGTATTCATTGTGGTATCTTTTAAAAATAATCCCTAACTTAACTCAGACGTCAGTTGGTAGGATGAGTTCTTGGAATTTTATGACACAGATACACATAATGTGTTACGGTACAATTTTAACTTGTTTGTGATTAATGAAAAGACTACCTTTGATTACTAGTTTCTACATGTATCGATGTTTTCTTGCTTCTTCCTAATGCTCGCATTAGTGATGCAACCATTGAACAAGTACTCATCTCGAATTGAGTTACGTTGTGAATTATTCTTTTTGAGCGCCATCGAAGTCATAAACCTCATGATTATTTGGCTAAAGCTCATTTCCTGATATACTGTAGTTAGTTCTTGGTGAACAACTTTTCATCACTCTTTTGCAGATCACTCATTGTTTTTATATGATAAAACAGTATCCCTTGAGGAAAATTGAATTTTCATCCCTATAAGGATTATTCAAAGTTAGATTTATAAGTAGTCGTTATCAAAATGAAGTTGTTTATGAAACACCTTAGAAAACTTATTTGTTTTCATAACAAAGAAAACCTTTGTAAATTTATTTTTGATTCTTATTTAAGAATTAAGCATGAAAATGTTTTTATTATAAACATGATGATAAAATTTTGACTAACTGAGTATTGCATCGTTAATCTTGAAATTGTATATAGTTGCGCGCCTACATACAATTTGGAAGGGACCATGCAAGGCTGATTAGTAGTCACCATAAAACTAATGAATAAACACTACATTTTCTTTGAAAATTGTGAAAGATTACAATTTTATGAGATTTGCAAGAAGTGAAAATATGGACATAGTGTTAGGGACACCTACATATGTGCCTGTAGCATCTATTCTTCTGAGTCGAATTTACTCATCTGTGGAAATTGTCTTATTTGACAATTGACAATTCTTTCTTGTCCAATTCTCCCGTAATGAGATTCTTAGGAAAAGTATCTGATTACCGAGTGTTGATACCCGACTGGATGAATCGACGTTCCTATCATTTCTTATGATTTGATTTCATTTGAATGACCTGGTTAACGATCCGAGGAGCTTTCGAATGCGTACTCAAATTATGAAAACATGGGATATATTCATATTCGTTAAATGTTTTCGTCTGTATCTGATTTGAAATTCTTTCGCGTAGATTATGCGTTGACCTTACTCTTTTAATGGTAGTTATGTTTCCTGATATCCTTGAATTTGTGAAGGATTATGAGTTATTATTAGTCTTTTGAGAAGATCCCATCTTATCAACGGCAATAAAACCGAAAAGTTAATAGTGCCAGTAGAATGGATTGATTGATTATGACATGACGACATTGTCTTAATTAATGGGAACTCGAGTAGAATTCCCTTAAATGATAAGATGTTGATTATCAAAAGTGATCTAAATAGTTCTTGATGGATGACCATATCCTGCATTTAGACTTGACATTTTACCATGAATGATTGTGAATTAGTCATAGATACTATAATCTAGAAAGAACCTAATATGAATTTATTAAAAGATATTTCTGTTATCTGAAACTTTAGGAGGTACTTGCTGGTGAATTACCTAGACTTTCCCCATTAAGGCAAGTTGAAATTGGTATTGATTATATTCCCGATGCTGCACCGGTGGCGTATGCACAGTACGTCAACACCATCTGAATTAAAGGAATCACCGTACAACTAAGAGAGTTGTCGGAGAAAGATTTTATTCTAGCGAGCTCGTCATCATGAAGAGCTATGGTATTATCATTCCTTATATTTATAGATTACTGTAAACTGAGGAAATTGACAATCGAAAACGATATCCATGACTCGAAATGGAAGATTTGTTCGATCATTTACAAGGTTCTAGCGTATGTTTTAAAGATTTGATCCATGGCATGGTTATCATCAACTTCGCATCTGCGAAAAAGATTATGTGTTCCAATCACTACATCCGGTACTTGTAATGAACGTTATTAGTTTCACGTGATGTCGTTCGGATTGACTAATACACATGTGGTATTCATAAATTTGGTGAATCACGTGTGTAGGCTGTAATTTGATAAATTTATGCTTGTGATCATTAAGGACCATTTGTTTATTTGTAAGAATAAGAATGAGTTAATAATTATTAATAGATTGCCCTTAGATTACTGAGAAATAAAAACATGTACCTTAAATAATTAACATGTGATTAAAGAGTTAATCCTTTACATTATTTGACCGTATGATTAAAAGATAATGGAATCTATATTGACTCTTCAAAAATTAGAAGTCATTTAAGACTTTGAGTTATACTAAAAAGAAAGTGCAAATATATTTTAACAAATGTTTTAACAAAGGATTTTTAAGGGATTATTCCCTTATACACAAACCATTTAACTAAACTTCTGTTTAGGGGTAAATGTTTGTGTATACCTCAAAACAACCTAAGAAGAATTGAGGAAACCATTTAAACCATGACTTAAAATTTGAAACGATAATTTTTGCTTTTCAACTAAGAAAATTTTGACCAAAGTATAAACAAAGATTTTTCAAATATTTACGAATCTTACTAATTATTTTTGATAAATCAACAAAAATCGTGTTAATTAAATTAAAAATTATTTTGAGCATTTATATAACTGGTTGAACTAAGAAATTTAAAATTTTTACGTTTACGTTTCATAAGAATTTCATAATTATTATCTCATTAATTGTAATAATTATCGACGCTTTAGACGCCGGATTGAGTAAAACAGATAAAATAATAGTTGAGATAGAACTAAGACTTAGAAAATGTGAAGAAAGAAATTTTGAATGAATACGATCATGATAATTATCAGGGAAGATAAATGTAGATACTGACACCGTATATAAAAAGGATAAAGAACCAATTAGGATGTGTTCCTTAATAATGAAGGTGCAAAATAAATTGCCGAATGATATAAAAATAAACAATGTTTGTAAGAAGGATAATATAAATAGTGAAAGGTTTCACGGCTAATATGAACCATTAGAATTGAGAAGCCGATGACATTAAATGTATAAAAGGTCGTTTGTGGTTGCCTAAATATGGAGATTTAGAAATGTAGTCATATTGAATTCTTATAAGTATAAGTATTCTATTCATGTCATTTCTGATTTAATATATCATTATCAGAAGAGGTTGTACTAATGGCAGATTATGAAGGCAGACATTGCCACATACATTAGTAAACGTCTAGCTATTGCAAAGGTTATCATCTGAATTTGATTTGATTTGGGTCATCGTCGACGGACTGACCAAATCTGCTAATATCATTCTCGTTAATGATAAATTCTTGATCAAGAAATTGACTCTTTGTATCTAAAGGAGTTGTGAAAACATAGTGTGCCGTATCAATCATCTCTATCAAAATCCTCGCTTCGCATCGAATTTCTAGAGATTTGCTCAGAAGTCATTAAGAACGAATCTTGATGAGAGTACTGTGTACCATCCCAATCGAAGGGACGAGGTAAAGTAACGATACAAAATGCTATAAGTGTTGTTTTATGCTTGAACGATTGACCTTTGGTAATAAACCGTATAACCGTTTCCTTTGGAAAGATTATCATTGATAACTATCGTATTAGGATCGAGATCGAATCTTGTTAGGATCTAAATATTAGAGCATCTGTAAGCAAGAGTTGAGATGAAGACACCCGACATACACCCACTGTGAGTTGGACATGTCTTTTAGGTTTAAGGTTTCCTATGATGGCGAACCTAACCTTACAAAATACTCGACCCGCGAGACCTGAAATGATTGTTGAAATTAGGATCTGATTGTTGACCGCCGGTAGTGGGCAGAAAGTTATGAAATGTAGATCTTGAAGTGCCAGATGGATAGCGAAGTTATGCCAAAAATTTTAACTATGGAAAAACTAATAGATGATCTGAAAGATCATGGGATATAAGTCCCCGTTGTATGGGACCATTGAGATGATGTAAAAGTTGGGATTGAAAGGCATATAAGCTGGATCTACTCTAGGACTTCAAGAGCTGCGTGAATTAGATATCGTATATCGAACTTGATAAAATGCCTATCAAGTGAAAATCTGACAATTCCTTAATAAAGTTTAGATCGGCGAAAAGTTGCATTCATCAGAAACCCGTGAACATCATGGATAGAGAAAGTAAGTCAACATTTAGCCTGATCTTATTCCCGTAGTTATGTTTGATGAAACTCGCGTATTGTAATGAATTACACTTGTGAGAAAAGACCGAATGTGGAGGAAATACCCACAAGGCATTAACTCTATAAGAAGCGAGTAGTAAGGTAAGATGATCTTTGAGGACAAAGATCCTCTTTAGGGGTAAATGATGTGACAATCCGTCAATTTATGGTTGATATTTTATTCTCAAATATTATTTAAAAACATTATTTTAATGTTATAATATGAACTCACTTATTTTTGGGAAGTAATTTGGATAACCGGAGGATTCAGCGTTACGTGCTTACGTTTACATACACCGTTTTTGGTGACAGTCCGACATTTCAGAAAATAAATTTATCCGTGAATATTATTTTGGAGTTTTAAATTTCTGTTGGTTCATAAACTCACAAATTTACGAGAAGAGCTTAGAACTTATGATTTTAATTTAACGTCCTTTACGACTAAACCGGAAACCTTAGGATTACGTATTTACGCTTTAAAACTGCGTTTTTGATGAGACAATTTTTATTAGATTCGTTTTGTGCCGTTGATTCATAATTTATAAAAACGTTTTTCGTGAAACGACCCGAGGGCACGCAAATCGAGGAAACTAGAATCGAGGAATACCCGTAAATTAGTGAGGTGGGACAAAATACATTATCCCACCCCACTATAGCATGGGACGGCCACACATGACACCACATCAAAGATGTGGCATCATGTTAACTTGTAACTTACAAGTGTAAGCTTAAGCTTACACTTTAAACTACCACTAACTCAAAACCAACAACTAGCTACTCATACCACCATATCATACATGCAAAACAATCTCAATTCTCTCTCAAACTACCACCATTGCCGTCCCACTTCAAGAACAAACACCCCTTTTTAATCTTTTCTAGCCACAAAATACTTGTTATCTAGCTATATCATGGAGTTACCTTGAAGCCTTGATCACTTGGTGGCCATTTTAACAACAAATGAGGTGATTTGTTTGTGTCCTAGGGCTGATTTCTCAACTTATTTTCTTGGTGTTTGATGATCTTGGAGTTACATTTGGTGTTCATCAAGTTCTTGTCTTCCAAAAACAAGATATACTCTTGGTTGGTAAAGAAGATCATCCTCTCCATTTTCTCTTGTTATTTTTGTAAAGATCAAATGTATTTTCTTTTCTTGTTGTATATGTATATGATGAATATATGATGATAAAAATGTTGTGTGGGGTTCAAGTGTTGATAAATATGCTTAAAAAGATTAATAACCATAAGAAACAAGACTAAAATCATGATTTATTTGTTGGCTGTATAAAAACAGTATGTAACCAAAACTTGAACTGATAAACTTGCATGGTAGAATCCATTTATGGTAAGTACAAGATGTCATACACATGTGAGAGTTGGCCATGCAATGGAATCATTAAAATGAGTGAGATATGATCAAAACAAGATGAGTGTGCTAATCTGAATAAGCTGTATTGTAGGGACTGTTAAGGATAGATAAACTTAAAATGAGCAGTAGCTATAGCTAAGTTAATTATAGCACATAATATGAAGTTCATGCCATCCAAAAATGAGCTTCTAATTCATTGTAGAACTCAAGATATGATAAAAATGGTGAAGATGAAAATAAAAATCAGATTTTGAATAATTAATGTTTATTACTATTATATAAGCACTCAAATTATATAGTATAAAATATGAAATTAAAACACACTAACTTATGAATTTCATTTATATAAATATGTATAAGGTTAAATAAATGGACAATTTATAAAAATGGTAGTTGAATAATATTTATAAGTTATAAAAACTATAAACATGATTTTTAAGACTTTTTCGGCTATTACCGTAAAATTAACGTTTTTCGCCAATTAAAACATAGACGATCAAACCCATCTAATGTAAAGTTTTTAAAAGTCATATACTGATATATAAGTATCTAATACAAGTAAAAACCGATAAAACCCGAACTATAGGACATACGGACATTAACGAGTTAAGTAAGCATATTAGACTAATAATTGGACAAAATAAGTTAAACACTTATAAAAAGTACTTATTGGGCTTAACCCATTTGGGCCCAACATGGAAAGTATAGATACTGATAATATAAGTATAAAATCGATTGAAACAAGTTAAAAAACTTATAATAAGTTTATTGGACCTAAAACACGTAAATAGGTAAAACTAGTAAACTAGTAAGAAGTTACCAATACATAAACAATAAAATGAGTAAACGAGAATATGTAAACCCACTCGATCATCATATATATATAATCATCATATGTATACATAATTGTTATTTTTATAAAGTCATTGGACAAGAGTCTAAGACGAGTATTATTTGTCTAGGTTTCCGTGATTGAAGCACGTACCGTACATCCGAATTGCCGATAACCCGCCTTCCCACATCAATGTGAATTCATAGCCTCGCACTCTTTTAAATGTTTTTATGAAATGTTTTATAAACCCGCGAGGGAGATAACATGTTAGTTTTTTTATAAAATAGGACACCATTTATCCCGATTGTTTGTTTATTGATTTGGACCCGAATGATTGTATGACCCGATTGTGTGACCCGATAAATGATTAAATGACCCGATAGATGAAATTAAATGGATTATTAAAGTTAGGTTATGTCACTAAAAGTCCCATTAGCATGAATTGTGAACTATCGGGATTTGGTAGACGCTTATGCATATAATAGTACTATTTGGGGACGATCACCCCATTTCGCGCCTTGACGGTTGATCCCCGTCGTGCCACATTGATTGGTAAGCGAATTTATGTATGAGAAGATTTCCATAGCATGACCTTTGTGACGACACGCTAATTTACATGGGCAAATTGAGTTTCGGGCTAGCTACCCATTGTTTGGTTTAGTAAGGTAACAATGTCATGCGGCTTTTAATAATCCAATTAACAAAATACTGCTATACGCACCGAATTACGATGTATTGCCTGACTAGCAATACGGGGTCATACTATTGATATTATGTTCGTGTTTTGGTTTTATATAACCATATTCATATAACGGTTTTTATTTAATCTACACAACGTTATAAAACGTGTTGTATGATGTTTTTACGACATTGGCTCGTATAATGATTTTTAAGGCAAACGCCTATATTATGATTTTCGATAAGGATTTGTATAAAAATGACTTTGGCTATTTTATGGCCTATCACAATAATTTGTACGAAATGATTTTCGGTAATAATTATGTACCGATGATATATTGATGATTTTATTAAACTTTATGAATTCACTCGGCGTTATCGCTGACCTTTTCTTTTAACATGTTTTATCTCAGGTACTTGAAGGTAATTCTCGGGAAGACAACAAGAATTCATGGCCCGCACTTAAATAATAATTTCCATTCAAACTCTTTGTAAAACTTGTATGAAATACAATGACTTGGGTCCTATGTAAATTTGATATTTATGAATGGAAATGCTTTTATTATTAAACGACGCGATTTTTATGCGTTGTCTATGATGTGAGTAATGTGCTATCCCGAAACACCAACGAGTCTTCCGCTGTATTGAGTTGTATAAATTTGGGGGTGTTACAGAATTAGTACTAACAATCTTTCCATCGGCTAATTCCACATTATAGTTAGTCGTTAGCATCACCGGTTCTCTATTGATAAGACGACTAAATTTTACGTCTATAAAGCTTTTTTCGGATCCAAAATCAAATAATACACTAGCATAACGAGCGTCAAGTAGAAACGTACCGGTCACCACATTCGGGCCTTACGATACCCACTCGGTATACGGGAGCAGCAGCATTCCTCCCTGCCTATTCCCAGCTTTCGAGCAGTTTCCTTGCTTGTGCCCCTTTTCTCCACAACCAAAACAAACCATTACCCTAGTGGCATTCGCCCTGTAGCCACACCTCTAGATCAACATTCTGCAACTCTATGGCCAGCCTTCCCACACTTGCCACATGATGAGAATTACTGATGTAGTCTTTTTGTATACCCTTTTAGGAAAAAGAGGCAACAAAATAGTAGTGGTAAGCGTTAAGCGTCGGTTTAGGAAAACCAAGCACTTATGACCCTTGATGAGGTGGGATCGTTCTCGAGGAGGCACGTGTGTTGTGTAATGAATGATTGATTATGTTTTTGATTATTAATGAAAAGAAAAGAAGAAAAAATGACGAAGACGAAAAAATTAGAAAAATAAGGCAAAACACTACTAGAAAGTTACGACGAAGAACGAGAAAAACACAAAATTTAAAATTTAAACCTAAAAATTCCTAAAAATTACTAAAAACTCCCAAATAATATTCTAAGGGTTTACAAAAAATTTAAACTTGCCAAAACCTTTTAATTAATTTAATAATGACTTTTTAATGCTAATTAAAGCCCTAAAAATCACTTTTAAATATTAAAAAGCGCTAAACAAGATTTTATAGTTTGTAAACCTCAAAAATGACTTAATTAAACTAAAAACTATTTTTAAAAATTATTAAACCAATTTAAACTATTTTTAAACTCCTAAAAACTATTAAAATCTATTAAATCTTAAATTAAATCTAAAAATTAATTGAAAAACCTAAAAATTAAATGGAAAGTGACAAAGGTCCTATTTTAATGTCTAGAATCTAGGAAAAATGAAAAAGAAATTAAAATAAAACTTTTTATTTTAATGAATAAAATAATAATAAAATAATCAAAAAAATTAAAAGTTCCTAAATTAATTCTAAAAAATTCTCAAAAATCCTAAATATTCTAACTAGAAAGAAAATGTAAATTAAAGTTTCTAAAACCTCTTAATGAATTTTATATTAATTTTCAAAGTTTAATAAAAAACCTAAAATCAAATAAAATCAAAAATTAAAGTTTTTGAAAACTTTTTCACATGTAAACCTCAAAAATATATATTAAAACCTAAAAACTATTTTTTCTAAAAATTAAAAATCTTTTTGGTATTTTTTAATGACTTAATAAAAAAACGTCTATTAAATAAATTCTAAAAAATAAACTAATAATGGGAAAAAAGTGAAACCAATTTAGAAAAATCAATAAAGCTATAACTTACCTAGGAAAAATAAGAAACGTAAAATAAGCTTAAAGAATAAGCTAGAATTAAGCTAAAGACCTACGGCTTATTTAATAAAAGTCAAAAGAAAAACAGGTTAAGTAAATAACAAAACCACACCCTAGTAGTCAAAGACCCTAGGGCGCAGTGGTGAGTGTGGTGTGGTGTGAACGTGGTGACCAGGGTTCGAATCTTGAAACCCCCCCCTTTTTATCACTTAGTTGCGCCGCAACGTTTGTTTCTTGCGCCGCAACTAGTGAAACGATAGCACCTTGATCAGCAACTACTTTAGTTGCGCCGCAGCTAGTAGGTCTTGCGGCGCAGCTTGTATTTTTTTGCTTTTCAAACTTTTTCAACCAACCAGTGATACTTAAACAAACTTAAATCTAATTCCACTTCCTTTTTTTACACTGATTAAGCCAAAAAAATAACAAAAACGTGCCCAGTTGGGGCTTGAAACTGATGAACAAGTGTGATGTGCACACTTATGCACTTTTTGGTGCCAAGAGGGCTTGGCAATGTGCTTTGTTTGATGGTATTTTGGACAATGGGGGGCACCCTTGAGCTTGTTGAAGCTCAAGGAGTCAGCAAGTAGCAAGACTTAAACACACTTAGCACAAAATAATCAAAATCCAAGCATACAAAGGCTATAGCAATTCTCTGTGACAGAATGATTATGACAGTGGGCTTAGTGACTGATTTCTAGCAATCTAGTGAACCTTAAGCTACCAATTCATGCACACAAACTCACAAGATGGCATTCAATCAATAACAAGCTTAAAATCAACCTGTTACTTCACCAATTTCAGAGAATCAAGCACAAAAAGCAAGAAAACTGGCAAAAAAGTGAACATGCAGATTTTTCTTACCTTAATCCTTTTAAAACCACACCAATTAACTTCTAACTAGATCCAAACTAATTTACCAACTTACTATCACCTAACTTAACCTTAATCAAGTTGTCTAACACCTTTTAATAACACTAATTAAACCTAATGTCCTGCTAAAACCTATAGCCAAACACCCTTTAAGATTATGAAAAACGTATTTTAACACACCAAAACCTTATGAACTCTACTCAAACTGACTTATCTACCATCTAACATGCATATCATCTAACAAGAACACAAATCAACCAATAAAACACACTTAAGCCAAGAAATCAACCAAGACCATACACTATGCTATTTTCTGAAATTTTCAAGAGAAAAAGGAGTTTACCTTAGGTTCTTACATCCAAGAACCTAGAGGATGAAAATCCTCCTCCAATCCAACCCGGGTTGGAGCAGAACTTAATCTCCAAACAAATCAACCTGCAAAAGAAAAAAAGGGAAAACACAATATATATAAAATATTTTTGTTTTTACCTTTCACTTTCTTTAAAACCTTACCAAATATTTTTAAACCTTAACAACACGTTTTAAAAACACTCAAACTCACAAATCAAATAGTTCTCTTCCACTTTCACTTCCAAGAACAATGATTTGTGAAATTTGACCCTTTTAAACCCGTTTTGAAAATCTTAACATAAACCTTCACAAATGACAATGGAACTCAGCTTAGGCACAAATCTCAATACACAAACTTTTTAAAACCACATAAAAGGAATTACAATGATCTTTAACAAACACCAAACTTTATATATTTTAAAAAAGGAATTACAAGAGAATTTGCCAAAAACTGGAACAAGAGGAGTGGACATGCCCATCTCCTATTTATACTACATCATGGACTATTCTAGAACTGAAATAAAATAATACAAGTACTGAAAACCCTAATGTTTGAATTCTCAAAACTGCCCTCTCTTCTTTGACTTGATTTGGGTCAAAAGGAACCACCATGTGATTGACAGCCTTGTTGAATGCATTGTGGACGTTGGATTAACCTTGGAGGACAAGGAGTAGCATTGGAATCGTTCAAATTGTCGGGTGGGGGTTTTGAGGTGAAAGTGATGTAGCAGGGGATGCTTGAGGAGGGTCCTACAGCCCATGTGGGTGTGTTGGGTGAAGTGGGAAAGGATTAGAGGATGCTTAATTAGTGATCTGGACAAGCATAACTCATACCCCTTTGATTTAAGACGAATTGGAAGATTAGGGTTTATAGGATTATAGGTGGGTTTAATCTGTTTTGATTTTAAACACATTTTAAAAAGTGTTTATGGAGGGAATGGTTTTAGTGGGGAGATTTGACCAACATTGACCAGGTTTAAGTTTATTAAACTTGGGTTATGGACTGGGTTGGTGGGTGGGTAGTGTATGGGTATGGGTTGGTGGGTGGGTAGTGTGAGGTGTCACGTTTTTAGTGGATGGGTAGGTTTGGTGGTTTGGCACATTTGGTCCCCAGGTTATCCTTTTTCTTCCACTTTGTAATAAAACCCCAACAGTGCTTGATTTAGCTTTATCAACTTTTGCCAAGTTGTCAAAACTGGCACAAAATTTTCCAAAAACTTTTCCAAGGGTATCTTTTGCATAATCTTCAAACTTGATGGACTGATCTTGTAATATCTTCAAATATTAAGGTCCATACTTGTACAATTGATAAATGGAGGGTCAATTGTGACAAGTTCTTCAAAGATGAGGGGCCATTTTTGCCAATCTTCAATTCTTCAAGGGTCTTTTTGCAAAATTCCAAACTTGGGCCCAGTTCATTGTGCGACTTCGTTTCCCGTGTTCGTTTTTGATTGATTCTTGTATTCTTTTGCCAATTCCTCAATATCCGTACCTAAAAATACACAAGTAACAAACACGAGCATATATTTGGTCTATTTTATGATATTTTATGCAATTTAAGGCCGTTTTGGACGATGAGACCATGTATAAAAGCAGTCTCATCACTCCCCCATACTAAACCATTGCCGTGCCCTCACGCAATGCTAAGAATAAAGTATCAAAGCATCTCCAAAATTTAATTTTATGACTTTTATTGAAATGATAACTAGCTACACTACACTATGATTACTACTACTACTTGTGTTTTAGACATAATGTATGATTTTCATCGCAAAATGGGACGTTTAGGTTCATAGAATAAGAACACATGAATGCTTCGTTAGAAATAATTTCGTCGTCCTCGATTTTCACTTCAATTCCATGCTAAGCGTGCAACGAGATCATTGTCATTATAAGTTAGTAATGCTAACACTACTCATATGCCCTAATCACGTACTTATTCTCCCATTATTCCTAAGTTGTATCTCTTATATTTTATTATGTCTTAATGATCACGAGGATACATTGTTGACTTATGCGATAATAGAGATTTAGGTCTAAAAATAGAGTCCTAACGGTGTAACTAAGATCATCAAATTAATAACCCCTCCTAATAGACAACGATGTCAAAAAATTAAGTTGACAAGAAGAATCGATAAACACGGTTTTATAACGGTTTTGAACATGAGACTTATTACCAAGACTTTTATACGCCCCCTAACGGAAGGACCTTATTATCTTTGGTTTACCTCCATCTTTTATTCAACTTCGCCATGAAGCTTTTATTATGACTTCGGTCTTGCCTTGCCTTTTATTATCCGCCTCATCGGTGGTTTTATTAGCCAAAGACGTATATCCTCACGCTAAAGCGAATTTTGGATCTTTAAAGCTTCGAAGATTAAGGCTTGATTCACTTTCAATTTTGCATAGATTTTAGGCCTTGTGGGGCTTCAAATTGTTTGCTAGATTTAGGTGAGCACTTGAAATCTTATTATTGGGTGAAGCTTTCGATTATTAGGGTTGCCAATACTTCAAAACCGTGACGCTGGCGATACCTTAATGTCTTCCCAATTTAATTACACGGAAGCTACTAGAAAAGACTAGAAACCCAACAATCAAAACTAAACCGCTAAATCAATATTTATTAAGCAAAAATATTTACATGCGAAGGGAGAATAAGCAAACAACGAGAACACATGAGTTTTTGAAAGAATACGAGTACTCTACGTTTAGCATAGTAACTTATAATTAACTCTATCATTTCTCGTCCTCATTTAAGAGACTTAGCCTAATGTGTAGTTAAGGAACCAAAGCTAAGTGCTCAACACGCACGGTCGAGTCAAAAATTACTCTTATTCTCGCCATCGGAAAATCTACATTCGTGTCTTCAACACTTATAAAACATGAGAAAAATTTTAAAATTTGGCCATTTTTAGCCTTATTTTGCAACAAAATGATAACAAAACGATAAACTTTGGAAAGCGTGAAGGTTTGGCAAGGCAAGTATCTATTCACCCCCCCATACTAAAGTTAAACATTGTCCTCAATGTTTCGAGTCTAGGGGTACAAACACCCCCATACTAGAGACGTAGTCGAATGCCTAATCTAGCATGGAAAGGGTGTAACCAATAAGTAATAGCCGTTTATGAAGTGTGCTAAAAACCTAAGGTTAGAACATAAAAGGATATATCATGATGGATATTGGGAAAGGCCTCCAAAGCAAACGATCGAGTGCTCCCATGAAACGAACACGAGAGGCTCCAATCGTGAAGATGATGATCTAAAAGACACAATGCACAAACAACCACGGAACAAAGGTTGGAAGGGCACAAATCCCCTCACATTAAACTAATTAGAAAGCAATAATATGTACATGGATAAGCATGGGTCTCCCCCACGAGGCACCTTGTTTTTGATAACCGAGTCAAAAGCTCGACTCGAATCCCCATAAATGTGATCATTTAGGGATAATCATGGTTTGGTCAATTTTTGGTGGGGCTTACATGATAAACAAGGCCCAAAAGTACGTGGAGTACTTTAAAAATCCGATAAACGTATACCGGGGTCAAAGATAGCGTCCTCGTTTTCGGATGAAAGACGAGTCAACACAACTTCAACACAAATCCCAATGGGATAGAAGAAAATAGGAGAGAAGAAATAGAAGGGTGGGACAATGGGTAAGGCAAAACATTGAGCTACTCGAGGTAGACTCGCACCAATCAAATGAAAAGATTTTCCATTTATTGCATCGGTGGAAGACCGAGATTTCCCTATATAAGCAATTCCAGGATCAAATATCTCGTCCTCGGTGGAGAAAGGAGAGGAAATATAAGGGGCTTCCCCCACACTAGGTCCACACAAAGCATCGTCAAAAGGAGAAGACGAGCTTGTAGTACTCAAGACACGCGGTGATGACGGAGTTAGAATAGTAGAAAAATCTTTTAAATTAAATTCAAAATCTTTTCCTTTTTCATCTTTAACACTCTCCTTGTGAAAACCCGATTTAATTATGTCAAAAATATTTGGTGTATCTAAAACAATATTAGTCACACTAAAAATTCTCACATTTTGAAAGCGTTTTGGTTTAGGTGGTGGCAAGTTTTCAAATCTTTTGTCAACAAAGAAAACCTCCCCATCGGGATCAACGTATTCATCATCCGAAGAATCACTCGAGATTGGTATCAAAGGCTTAACACTCTTAACCTCCATCGGCGGAGGGGACGGAACTTCATTTTTATCAACTCCTAAAACTCTATTTGAAATCTTTTGACACATGTTTTTGATAGGATTGACATTGTACAAAGATGTGATCGAATAAACATGAGAAAGAGTGGAGTTTTGGGTTGCATTAATGACGAGTTCTTCCTCATTGAAACGAAGAGTGATTTTTCTTGCATGCACATCGATAAGTGCTCTCGAGGTATCCAAAAAAGATCGACCTAAAATTAACGGAACTTTAGGATCGATGGGAATATCAACAACTATGAAGTCCACGGGATAATAGAATTTCCCAACTTTCACAAAGACGTCCTCGGCAACTCCACAAGCTAGAATCGTAGAATGATCGGCCATTTCGATTGACATTCTTGAAGGAGTGAGATTTGGAAGATTGAGCGACTTAAAAATCTCGAGAGGCATCAAATTAATACTAGCACCAAGATCAGCCAAGGCGTAGCATTCTTCCATGTCTTGGATAGCACATGGGATTAAAAACTTTCCAGGATCACCGACTTTTTGAGGTATGCGGCTTAGAAAAACCGAAGAACAACTAGATGATTTTTGCAATTTTTCTTTGTTATTCAACATACTTTTGAAGTTCGCGGCAAATCGAGGCATCATGACTAAGGCGTCGGCAAAACTTATATTAAAATGCAAGTCACGAAACATTTTCATAAAAAGTTCAAATTGATAATTATTTCGTTCTTGTGCCTTTTCCTTGTTTCGTCTTGATGGGTAGGGTAAAGGTGGTGTGGGTTGGGGCAAATTAGGCATAGGCAACGGCCTTGGAATCTCGGGTTCCATAATGGGTATTGGTTCAACCGTAGGTGTGGTTTGAGCGGTACTTCGTGGGCTTGTAATGTGCTCCTTTTCAACCACGACCTCGGGTTCTTTCTCTTTTTCCTTCTCCATAGAAGTACTTGGACGAGAAATGGGTTCTTTGAAAGTTTTACCACTACGAGTGGCAATAACCTTCAATTCTCCCTTCGGGTTCACGATGGTATCACTAGGAAGACCACCCGAAGAAGAGGGCTTACACATGATAGCTTCAAACATTTTAGCCATACGATCTTCAAACTTAGATTGCCTAGCATCCGCTTTCAACAATTCTTGCTTAATCTCATGTTGTCCTTGCTCCATTTTTTGTTGATTTTGTTGGAGTCGTGTGACATTTCCTTCCATTTTATTAGCATGAGTTTTAAGTTCATTAGCAAGTTCGGTTTTAAGCTCATTTTTCAATTCGGATCTTAAGCTAACCATTTCACGTTGCATGTTGTCAAACTTAGCATCATTAGCCTTAGCGTAATTCAAAAATTCTCCTTGAAGATTTTTGGTGTGATCGTTTTGAAAACCTTGGGCATTAGTTTGAAAATCACGGTTTTGGTTTTGGTTTGAAATTTGCCCATTTCCACTTTGGTAATTACCTTTGTTATAGTTTCTTTGATTTCCTTGGTAATTTCCACCTTGATTGTTGTTGTTGCGATAATTATTAGCATTTTGATTTGGTTGAGCTTGATTTGAACGTGAACCTTGACCTATTTGGTTATAAGTTCCCGTGGCTACAAAAGCATTCGAAGTGTTACCATCCGCGGTAATGCACTCGGATAAATCATGAGCTCCCCCACACGACAAACAACTTTTAGAAACCGCTTTAACCGAAGCGGTGTTGGAAGCTTCTTGAGCCTTCCAATGGGACATAAGGTTTGCAAATCTATCGAAAAATCGGTTTTCTTCATTTGCTTCATCATGTAATGCATTGATAGAACGAGATGATGATGATGAGCCCAATTTGGCACCACTCGGTGTGTGACGAGGGCTATAAACCTTAGACCTATTCTCAATTATTGTTAAAGCTTCATCAACCGTTTTACACAAAAAATTACCACCCGCGGCGGCATTTAAATAATCTCTTTCATGATCGTTAAGTCCATTGTAAAACGTGTCGATTTGGTGCAAATCGGAAAATCCGTGATGAGGACATTCGTGTAACATCTCCTTAAACCTATTCCAAGCCGTAGAAAAACTTTCATTTGGTTCTTGTGAAAACTTAGAAATCTCGTTTTTCAAATGCGTAGTCTTAGAGGGCGGAAAAAATTGGTTCACAAATTTGGACACGAGATCGGTCCACGTCAATATAGAATTGGGTGGCTCTTTCTCTAACCAAATTTTAGCGGGCCCCGCTAAGGAATACGGAAATAACATCATCTTAATCGAGTCATTCGAGACATCCTTGAATTTGCATGTGGCGGTAAGACGATTAAATTGGCGGATATGGTTGTGCGGATTGTCCTTCTCATCACCACGGAATTTGTTGTTTTGGATCATCGACAACAAACCCGTTTTCACCTCAAAATTCTCCGCAAGGATTGCGGGAATTACAATAGCTTCTCCATAACCCTCGGTGGGTGCTTGAAGTAACTCCATCATAGTTCGATTCGCCATGGTTGGTTTCTCTCGTACAATGGGTTCGTCAATAGGAGACTCCTCACTAGAAAGAGTGAGTGATTTGTTTCTTCGTTTACGAGCACGTCTAGCTTTAGAGCGAGTTTGCATAAACGTCACGTACAACGAGAAGGCGAGCAAAGAAGATTCTTTTTGGTATTTTGTGTTTTTTCAATTTTTTTGTGGTTTTTGATTGTATTAACCTTTTGGAATTGGTGAATATATTAAGTAGACAATGAGTCCACAAATCTCCTTACTTAATCAAATCTCTTGATTAAAAAGGCCTCAAAGAATGAAAACGATCACGTGGAGTGAACGCCTTCGATGACTTTAGAACGATGGTGGAACACCAAATCGTTCAAGAGGGTTTAATCAAATGAAACCAAGAAAATATATATGATATATAATAATACTTTGGGCGGCAAAACCCTCGATTCACTCTCAAAATCAAATACGCACAAGCAAGCGGAGGAAACGAGGCGGCGCGAAGCACTTAAGAGCCTTTTTCCTTTAGGTTGTGAAATACAACCGCCTTATACCCACCTTATAGTTTGTATTATCAAGATTAAGCTTCACGAAAGTATTTATCTATTTTTGCCTTTTTCTTTGGTTTGAGATTCGAATACAATGATTGGGTAATGACCTCCCAAGTCAAGGTTGTGATTGCTCACGTATTTGGAGTACTTGTGTATTTATTGTTCTACGTATACAATATACTAATAGTATTCACACAAAAACCGAAAAAACGATAATACGTATTAATAGAGTGCTATTAATACAATTATATTTATGGCTAATATATAAAAACAACAATGGTTCAATCAAAACACAACACGCCTCCCCGGCAGCGGCGCCAAAAATGATGTAGTCTTTTTGTATACCCTTTTAGGAAAAAGAGGCAACAAAATAGTAGTGGTAAGCGTTAAGCGTCGGTTTAGGAAAACCAAGCACTTATGACCCTTGATGAGGTGGGATCGTTCTCGAGGAGGCACGTGTGTTGTGTAATGAATGATTGATTATGTTTTTGATTATTAATGAAAAGAAAAGAAGAAAAAATGACGAAGACGAAAAAATTAGAAAAATAAGGCAAAACACTACTAGAAAGTTACGACGAAGAACGAGAAAAACACAAAATTTAAAATTTAAACCTAAAAATTCCTAAAAATTACTAAAAACTCCCAAATAATATTCTAAGGGTTTACAAAAAATTTAAACTTGCCAAAACCTTTTAATTAATTTAATAATGACTTTTTAATGCTAATTAAAGCCCTAAAAATCACTTTTAAATATTAAAAAGCCCTAAACAAGATTTTATAGTTTGTAAACCTCAAAAATGACTTAATTAAACTAAAAACTATTTTTAAAAATTATTAAACCAATTTAAACTATTTTTAAACTCCTAAAAACTATTAAAATCTATTAAATCTTAAATTAAATCTAAAAATTAATTGAAAAACCTAAAAATTAAATGGAAAGTGACAAAGGTCCTATTTTAATGTCTAGAATCTAGGAAAAATGAAAAAGAAATTAAAATAAAACTTTTTATTTTAATGAATAAAATAATAATAAAATAATCAAAAAAATTAAAAGTTCCTAAATTAATTCTAAAAAATTCTCAAAAATCCTAAATATTCTAACTAGAAAGAAAATGTAAATTAAAGTTTCTAAAACCTCTTAATGAATTTTATATTAATTTTCAAAGTTTAATAAAAAACCTAAAATCAAATAAAATCAAAAATTAAAGTTTTTGAAAACTTTTTCACATGTAAACCTCAAAAATATATATTAAAACCTAAAAACTATTTTTTCTAAAAATTAAAAATCTTTTTGGTATTTTTTAATGACTTAATAAAAAAACGTCTATTAAATAAATTCTAAAAAATAAACTAATAATGGGAAAAAAGTGAAACCAATTTAGAAAAATCAATAAAGCTATAACTTACCTAGGAAAAATAAGAAACGTAAAATAAGCTTAAAGAATAAGCTAGAATTAAGCTAAAGACCTACGGCTTATTTAATAAAAGTCAAAAGAAAAACAGGTTAAGTAAATAACAAAACCACACCCTAGTAGTCAAAGACCCTAGGGCGCAGTGGTGAGTGTGGTGTGGTGTGAACGTGGTGACCAGGGTTCGAATCTTGAAACCCCCCCCTTTTTATCACTTAGTTGCGCCGCAACGTTTGTTTCTTGCGCCGCAACTAGTGAAACGATAGCACCTTGATCAGCAACTCCTTTAGTTGCGCCGCAGCTAGTAGGTCTTGCGGCGCAGCTTGTATTTTTTTGCTTTTCAAACTTTTTCAACCAACCAGTGATACTTAAACAAACTTAAATCTAATTCCACTTCCTTTTTTTACACTGATTAAGCCAAAAAAATAACAAAAACGTGCCCAGTTGGGGCTTGAAACTGATGAACAAGTGTGATGTGCAAACTTATGCACTTTTTGGTGCCAAGAGGGCTTGGCAATGTGCTTTGTTTGATGGTATTTTGGACAATGGGGGGCACCCTTGAGCTTGTTGAAGCTCAAGGAGTCAGCAAGTAGCAAGACTTAAACACACTTAGCACAAAATAATCAAAATCCAAGCATACAAAGGCTATAGCAATTCTCTGTGACAGAATGATTATGACAGTGGGCTTAGTGACTGATTTCTAGCAATCTAGTGAACCTTAAGCTACCAATTCATGCACACAAACTCACAAGATGGCATTCAATCAATAACAAGCTTAAAATCAACCTGTTACTTCACCAATTTCAGAGAATCAAGCACAAAAAGCAAGAAAACTGGCAAAAAAGTGAACATGCAGATTTTTCTTACCTTAATCCTTTTAAAACCACACCAATTAACTTCTAACTAGATCCAAACTAATTTACCAACTTACTATCACCTAACTTAACCTTAATCAAGTTGTCTAACACCTTTTAATAACACTAATTAAACCTAATGTCCTGCTAAAACCTATAGCCAAACACCCTTTAAGATTATGAAAAACGTATTTTAACACACCAAAACCTTATGAACTCTACTCAAACTGACTTATCTACCATCTAACATGCATATCATCTAACAAGAACACAAATCAACCAATAAAACACACTTAAGCCAAGAAATCAACCAAGACCATACACTATGCTATTTTCTGAAATTTTCAAGAGAAAAAGGAGTTTACCTTAGGTTCTTACATCCAAGAACCTAGAGGATGAAAATCCTCCTCCAATCCAACCCGGGTTGGAGCAGAACTTAATCTCCAAACAAATCAACCTGCAAAAGAAAAAAAGGGAAAACACAATATATATGAAATATTTTTGTTTTTACCTTTCACTTTCTTTAAAACCTTACAAAATATTTTTAAACCTTAACAACACGTTTTAAAAACACTCAAACTCACAAATCAAATAGTTCTCTTCCACTTTCACTTCCAAGAACAATGATTTGTGAAATTTGACCCTTTTAAACCCGTTTTGAAAATCTTAACATAAACCTTCACAAATGACAATGGAACTCAGCTTAGGCACAAATCTCAATACACAAACTTTTTAAAACCACATAAAAGGAATTACAATGATCTTTAACAAACACCAAACTTTATATATTTTAAAAAAGGAATTACAAGAGAATTTGCCAAAAACTGGAACAAGAGGAGTGGACATGCCCATCTCCTATTTATACTACATCATGGACTATTCTAGAACTGAAATAAAATAATACAAGTACTGAAAACCCTAATGTTTGAATTCTCAAAACTGCCCTCTCTTCTTTGACTTGATTTGGGTCAAAAGGAACCACCATGTGATTAACAGCCTTGTTGAATGCATTGTGGACGTTGGATTAACCTTGGAGGACAAGGAGTAGCATTGGAATCGTTCAAATTGTCGGGTGGGGGTTTTGAGGTGAAAGTGATGTAGCAGGGGATGCTTGAGGAGGGTCCTACAGCCCATGTGGGTGTGTTGGGTGAAGTGGGAAAGGATTAGAGGATGCTTAATTAGTGATCTGGACAAGCATAACTCATACCCCTTTGATTTAAGACGAATTGGAAGATTAGGGTTTATAGGATTATAGGTGGGTTTAATCTGTTTTGATTTTAAACACATTTTAAAAAGTGTTTATGGAGGGAATGGTTTTAGTGGGGAGATTTGACCAACATTGACCAGGTTTAAGTTTATTAAACTTGGGTTATGGACTGGGTTGGTGGGTGGGTAGTGTATGGGTATGGGTTGGTGGGTGGGTAGTGTGAGGTGTCACGTTTTTAGTGGATGGGTAGGTTTGGTGGTTTGGCACATTTGGTCCCCAGGTTATCCTTTTTCTTCCACTTTGTAATAAAACCCCAACAGTGCTTGATTTAGCTTTATCAACTTTTGCCAAGTTGTCAAAACTGGCACAAAATTTTCCAAAAACTTTTCCAAGGGTATCTTTTGCATAATCTTCAAACTTGATGGACTGATCTTGTAATATCTTCAAATATTAAGGTCCATACTTGTACAATTGATAAATGGAGGGTCAATTGTGACAAGTTCTTCAAAGATGAGGGGCCATTTTTGCCAATCTTCAATTCTTCAAGGGTCTTTTTGCAAAATTCCAAACTTGGGCCCGGTTCATTGTGCGACTTCGTTTCCCGTGTTCGTTTTTGATTGATTCTTGTATTCTTTTGCCAATTCCTCAATATCCGTACCTAAAAATACACAAGTAACAAACACGAGCATATATTTGGTCTATTTTATGATATTTTATGCAATTTAAGGCCGTTTTGGACGATGAGACCATGTATAAAAGCAGTCTCATCAATTACCAATGTGATACAAGTTACAACGGCCACAATAAGGATTGACCCGGACTCCTCTCGGGGCAATAGCGGCTCTCATCCCATCATTCCTCCTTTGGTTAAACTATTGGTTATGATTCTGTCCTTGATTGTTATTGAGATTACCCTCACGATTCTGTCCTTGTGGTTGACTCACCTAGGCAGCTTCCCATTTCCTTTTGTTTCCCTCAGAAATATAGTCTTTCTTGTCTTCCAACTTAACATCCATCAGTGCATGAGCCATCTGAACGTCTTCATCATATGATCCGGGCTTTGACGAAGTAGTCTCACCCTTAATGTTGCTCGCCAGACCCTTGATATATTGTTTCATCTTCTTGCAATCGTCTACGAAAGCATCAGAACAAGTGTCTCAACTCATCCTCTAATTGACCCAGCTCTTCCTCGGGGCAAAACTTCTTAGTCAAAAGTGCCTTGGTTGCAGCCCAAGTTCTTCCATTTGGTACTACCAATCCGACAATGGCCACCTGGTTGTTCCAGCTTAAAGCATCATCTAGGAAAGTAGCAGCTGCAAATTTAACTTTGTTTTCCTCAGAACACCCACTGATTTCGAAAGTGCTCTCAATCTTTTCCACCCATCTACGGAGTTCCAAAGCTCCACCAGTACCACGTAACTGTGTGGGACCACATTTCACGAAAGCGGCATAAGAACATTCCCTTGGGGTTGGTTGCCTTTCCACATTTCCACCTTGACCCTGGTCTCTGTTCACACGATCTGCCTCAAGAGCATTGGCGATTGCCTCTCGAATCATAGTGTTTACTCGATCGGTTGTCAACTTTGGTGGCATGGTGATTTCTTAGTTACACCTCTCTGCAATGATAGGGAAATAGAAAATAAGGTAAGTATACATATCAAGATTAAGAAGGATTTCTCTTTCAGGACATAATATAGTACAACAACACACCAACAAGGTTAATAATATTCATCAATCACATCACAAAAGAGCAAATTCAAGACTTATCATAGATTATGAAAGGTAAACATAGATTGCATTGATAGATAAACCAAAATCTGTGACAAGTAATGAGACTACAACCATACACCAAAAAACTTAAAGTTATCAAGTTTTCATCACAATACCATCATACGGGAGTCTAAATAAGTTCGATTACAACGATCAAAAGATAAAAATGAAATACAAGTAACTAGCCACGTGGTGATCCACATGACTTCTTGGACGGTGGTTCTTCCTCGTCCTCCTCTGGCTCTTCATCACTATCTTCTTCCTCATCCATATTTCTCTTCCCTTTATCGCTCGGCTCACATTCTGCCACCCTCTTCCTTCCAGAAGTATACCTAAACTCCGGTGCTACCTGATTCCTAAAATAAACATACTCACCCCTAGCGGGCGGTTGAACCATGAAATCATTGGCCTCCAGCTCAGAGTGATCCACGAATCTCAGATATTGCGGTAGGGATGATGTTACACGGTACTCCCAACTCTGCATCCTAAATAACCTAGCCTGGTCTTCCTTAACCCGCTCTAGACTTGCCCTCAAATTTGCTATCATGGATCTCAAACTGTCAACATCATTGTTAGTCGATGCTCCATCGTACTCAGCCCTTGCGGTCCTTGTCAATAACTTCTGATGTGCACTTTCGTTCTCGTCAAACCTCTTGATCACTCTTGTTTCCACCACATAACGTTCGTACATTAGCCTATCAATCCTTCTCAAACGGTTTTCAGATTCCATATAGTTCCTTGGCATTGGAAAGTAAACCTTCGCAATATTTTTGTGAAGAGAACGCGATCTAGCTGCAGCACTGGACTCCACACAAAACTCGTCACTTACCCGAGCAAACCTCGGCACAGTCCTCAGATAATCCTTACAAGTAGTCATTGGGGGACGAATAGGTTGCTGATCATAAGGGCATGTTGGAGGCACTTCGTATCCTTTTGGTGAGTTGGGGGATTGAACCAAATCGGGCTCAGTTTGACCGAGGGCATCTGCTAGAATTCCGTCATCCATCGGATCCTCCTCTTAAGAATCCTTTTCGCCATCGTCACTAACAATGAAGTTGTCTACATCACTTTCATCAGTATCGTTTTCTGGCTCTATTTCATCTTCTTGGGCTATCCATCCATTTTTGTCATCCGGCGGGTTTGGAGGAAACGGTCCCCCTTCGTATCCCACGACAAATTCGTCTCCATTACCGTTAGGTGGTACCTCGGCCATTTCTGCAATAACATAAAATTTTGGAGGGTACGTAAGGTCATCATTCAATATTTATAATTATATGAATGCAAATGCAATGCAAAGGTGGTACACATGCCAAAAATGCGATAATATGATGTTCATGCATATGCAATACAAGAATTACGGTATCGAGTACTCCGCGTATAATTTCAACATTTACATATAGTAGTTCAGTATTTATGTAATAAATACTCAAACATTCATTTAAATTTAAAAGGGATACCTCTATTTCCATCAATACTAAAAGTAAACCTTACCGGAGCCATGCAGAATAGTTGTGTACTAGGATGATTTTTTACGACACCAAAAGTTATAGTTTAGGATTTTTCAAAATGACCTAGTTTTCTATAACTTATGGCTCTGATTACCAATCTCTAACACCCCCAAATCGTATGCGTAGCGGAACTACAACATTTGGGTGCTAGGTAGTTATCATCACACACAAGCTATTTCGAACGACTCAAAGAGACGTAGAAATTTAAACATAAATTATAGATTGTTAAAACATCAAAGTCTACTGCTTCCTAAACTACATAGAAAATACAAAACAGAGTTGCGTTTAGGTCCCCACTGAATCACCACCCAAAAGTACATTACTTGTTTCACATGACATAATATAAAAAGTTTTAAGTGATAAAAAGGGAGGAAAACAAAGTAGACCGCCAAGCCACAACAATATCCATCCTCGCATGCTCCTTGCTACCATATCACCAATTACCTGAAACACATGCTTAAAGGGGTCAACAAATAATGTTGAGCGAAATTTATAGGTTTTACAATCTCATTTTTGAACATAAGTATATAAAATCAATCACGATCATTTATAGAATTGTCGATCAAACAATCTATTATTCAAGGTTATTATCTTTAGCAATAGCTAATAATTGTGTTTAAGCTCATGACACTAATCCGTTAACTCAATCACCCGCGTAAATTTACCGGCATGATTAAGATGAAACCAGTGCCCCTTCTAAATGCATTAGTTTCAATTATACCTTATTTCTTATCACAAGTTATCTGTCCGGAGAGGGTACTCAACATACTAGCTCTCGTCTCGGATAGGGTCGTCAACCCCATAGTACTATCAGTTGTATAAGCGGCTATTTCTAATCCACACGAGGATTAAACAATAGTTAATAGTTAATGAATATAGGGTCTAATGCTGTAACACCCCCAAAATAGGCCCAGCGACAGCACACTAGTTTTGGGGCCTGTTACGTCATGATTATCCGAGTCTTGATCGGAGAGAAAGACCTCTATGCCAAATATCACAATGCAGACTCCAAATAATCATACAGTCAAGTACCTGAGTATACATGTTTAAAATGGTCAACATAAAGTTGGTGACTTCATAAGTTTTATTAAAAATGTTTATGACACCTCCAAAGTTTTCAAAGCCCACTACCAAAGGTAGTATCGTAAAAGCGTTTAGAAATCCAGAGTTTCCCAACAAAAGCAACACTTACTACAAAGTTCAGTCATAAATCAACGTTTAGCAAAAGCATTACAGCCAACATAAAAAGATTTAGTTCATATTCAAGACTCATATCAACATCACATGCAAGATTCATAACAAGATTAGATGCCCAGTTCATATCAAGCTCACATATAAGAAGCATATCCAGATCATACAAAATCATAGCAAGATTCAATTCAAAATCAATACAAGATCGTAGCAAAATTCAACTCATGGTCAATACAAGATCATAGGTAAATTCACAGTCAAGATCAATACAAGATCATAACCAAGATTTACATTCAAGAGTAATCAGACCGCAAACAAAATGTTTTAAAGCATATGAATCCCATTATAGGAGGGCAATCATATAAAATTTAGAAGCATATGAATCCATTAAATAATGGAAAGCATATAAGCATATGAATCCATTAAATAATGGAAAGCATAAAAGCATATGAATCCATTGAATAATGGCAAGCATAGAAGCATATGAATCCATTAGATAATGGCAAGCATATAGGGTACCCAGTTACGATAGTAATAAGCTCATGACAAAACTTCCGCGAAGTGATTCAAGACAAAACACATTTTGCGTCCATAAGCAAGCAACATAGCATTATCATCATAAGATAACTTTAGTGAATAAATCAAGAAAACGTGTATTGCATTCATAAGCAAGCAACAAGCATTATCTTCATAACCCTAACGAAGTAATTCAAGAAAATGATAGTTTTGTGTCAACAAAAGATGTTACAAGCATTACCACACCTCAAATACTTTAAGCATAAAAGGTAGATCAAAAGAAGATACGACTCACACACATATTCACAATATGTAGCATAAACGATACTTGCAAAGTATAACCACATATGTATCACAAACAATCATCAAAACGTATAAACACGTATTTGACATCAACAATCATGCATCTCCCCCAAAAGAGATTTAAAATATTTATAAAGCGACTCTGAAATAGAAAGAGGGGTATGAACACACCTTAGTAGGCAAAGATTTCACAGCAAGAATATGAAAATCACAGATGCATCAAACACAAGTCGCAACCTAAATATATAACGGTAGATTAGGTCACAATCAAAGAATGCAAAAATGCATTCATGTCACACGCACATGTCATTCTTTACCACGGTTTAAGTTAAAATAAAATGTACTTAAAACATTTGTTGGTGTATTATTTGACCAAACTTTTAAATAAAAATGTCGACTTGACTCAATAGAACTTCGACAGCCTTTCGGTGTTACGTTTATAATTACCATTTTAACTTTAGTTAAAATATCATTCACTTTTCTAAAAAGAATCTGCCAACCTATCAACGTAATTTTTAACTTAGCTATTTGAAAAAATACTTATCTCACGTTAATTAAACTCGACTAATCACTCTCAACCCGAACCCTTGACCCCATTTAAATGACTTGACGCAACTGTGTTCCCATTTATCACTCGCATGATACCCTTTTAAATAAATAATTCATGACTCTTTACAAATATACAAAAGATTCTCAGCAAGTTAAAAATTTAAGAAACAATGTACAAAACCCCACGTGATGTTTTTAGCAAAAGTTTTTGAAAAGAGATTTTGGAAATCAGTCGGTACAAAGGACACCAACTGTTTGTCTGTTTAAATAAAACATTTCCTATCCATATGTCGCTATCCCTCTCGTGTAAACCACCAACAGGGACAGTCTTTACTCTCGCTCGTCTCACGATACCAACAGCATACCTCACCGATTTCAACCCTCACAAGCTCTAGTTAACAAACAACATGAAACCAATATTTGTTCTCTCTCTCGTTATACCCACTACAAGGAAACTCATATAATCAAAACCTTTCCCTCCCAAAACTATTTTTACATCTGACATCTGACATCTCCCGTCTCCCTATCTCTCTCGCTCGACAATTTTTTTATAACAAAACCACGACACCATTTAATAAGAAGTTTTGACTTGACAACTCCTTGTCACAAAAACTCAAGCCAAAGCTCTTAACAATCTCTCGTCAACTTGCCATAACGACTCTCACAAAACCCTCATGCAAAACTCTCGATAGACTCTCATTACGAGTACTCGCCTCGCATGCACTCGACTAAGTCACGACTCAAAAGCCCGGTTTCGAACGTACCCATTTAGCTTGACACACACAAAGACATACCAACACGAGACATCAAAACCTATACATGGACCTTAACGTAAAACCCATTCAAAAGTGTCCTTTAAAACTTTTTATGAAGCTACAACGTCACTTATAAAAGATTTGCAATTCATATCTTTGAATGTTTAGTTTCTGAAAGAAAAGTGGTAAAGGTGACGTATGAGTAAAGGTAATGCAACAAAAGGATGAAGATAGAGAGTACGCGCGTAACCTTATCGAGCTCGCGATATGACGACCAAATATTACTACTAACGTAACCCGAACCTTCCAACAAGAAAAAACCCACGTCGAAAACACGTATTCACTTAGCGAAAATGAAGTTATGACCCAACTCGATTTGTAAACTGCGTTCGCAAAACTCATACCTGCTTCGTAACCACAACAAATACTCTCGATCAAGCAAAACCCACTTAGTCTTCTGATAACGTCAACAGTAGCTTGAATTGAACTGAAAACCCACGTCGTGTAGTAATTCACGTCGTCAGTAGCAGCTAGAAACCTTCAAAAGATCTTCGAACAATGATGGTTGCGATAGGTTGTTTTTAGATAATGGTTGTACAAGCTTTTAGGAACATACTTATGTAAAGATGAGGTTTATGAGTGGATGTTATTAGTTATCGTTAGTACAAGTTTTAAAGGAAGGTCTTGTGTGTGAGGAATGAGCTTGAGGATTCCTATTTTTTAGGAGCTTATGGACATCTTTGTATGTATGTGTAGTTTGTAAAGGTGAAATAATGAAAGTTGATGATACGATACGAAGTTATGAGGCGATTGTGTGTGTGTGTTGATCTCGAGTGTGTGATGGAAATCAGAGTGGAATGGTGAAGGATAGAGATGAGAATGAGGAGATGAGGGATGTATGATAAACGATTTGTGCACGAGGGAGGGGACCAAAATGATCGTCCAATTGGAGTAGGAGCTAGGACATGTACTACCTTTGCTATAGGAAAACAACTGGTTTTGAATTTTGAATAAACAAGGGGGAATGAGTGAAATGTATTTTTATTGAGTTTGTGTGTTTTGACAAAAAGGAAAAAGGGTGTAGTATGAAATGCTTTAGCCATTTTAGGCAAGAACCAAAAGTTGTTATGTACCTATATTATCATACGTATGTCATGCGTTTGGGGAAGGATTATGATAGGTTAAACAAACAACATAAAGGTTAAGATTATTAGTTATGGTCACTTGTTAACATTTTAAGTAATTGGTTAAGTTAAGATAAGAAAAGTATGATGAGTGGATACTCGATTCACATATGGGTTTAATTTAGAATGGGGAATTTTAATGTATAAAGATGAATTTGAAGTGTTTTGGATTTAGCCAGTGCGTGTCAAATATTCAGACTGATCCTAATTATATTTAGGGAAAATAAAACGATAACTAACAATTCGTTAAAGAAAATAAATAAAATTAATTATAACAATAATTATGAAAATTTATAATTATTCGCACAGTACTCGTACGTATAGGTATGCAGAAAACAGTTAAAATGCAGATAACTCCCAAACTGTTAAAATACTGATTGTAAAAATATTACGCAACCAATAGTGACACACTCGTAGTGTTCACAGCAACGCAGATGTGCTATTTTTTTTCTTCAGATTTTGCAAAATATAACCCGTTTTCAAATCCAACAAGTTAGGTAACGATCAAAAATTAATTTTGAAATATAATATAGTGTTATTTAAAGTACGAAAAATTCTCGGGTGTTACATCATCCACGTGCCATTTTGAGTTTTGTCCTCAAAACTCGATCGTTGTTACTAAGTTGAGATGTGTCAAAATCTCGAAAAGGAATAGGTAAAGCTGTATGTGTTCGGAAGGTTTGACAGGTCAATCTGACAAAGCGGTAACGGCCCACAAAACGATTAATTAAAGGACAATTAGAAGTGAAGAATCTATCAAGTTGTCAACTCTGAAAAGTCGGTATAGGGTTAAGTACAGTTAGTTAAGCTCACGTCGGTCGATTATCATTCTGAAAAAATATGTGCAACAATTCACGAGTCAAATGAAGTTTGAGAAATCATTCGCCAAAACGCAATAATGGTAACGGTAAAAGGACAAAATAATGATCAAGTCGTACGGACGAACCTTGATTAAATAAAACACATTCCATAATTGGAATAATAAAATAATAATAAAAATATGGAGACATGTCGAATGCACTTAAGCCCACTCGTCTATAAATCGTTATTTACATCGAAAAGCGTCCTAATCCATGTAAATAAAATTTTATAACCTCATGGTTCAGCGATTTATAACCACTTTATTCAAATGTAGAAGCGTCCCAATCCATTTCAATAAAGACCTTATAAATCATTTTATTCAAGCATCCTTAGCAAAATTCACAATTAAAATAGTTAAAATCTTCTGAAACGATATTAGATAAATTTACCAAAAGCAAAACGTATGAGTCGTCAATGAGTCGTGTCTAGTAAGTAGACGTTCAAAATAATAAGAGGAAGAAAATAAATATCGACGCGTGATGACGTGCGCAAAAATATGTATCAAACAAAGAGGTCGTATATGATATAATGATATATTATAATAGGTACAAAATAGATAAAAGGAACAATCAACATATAAAGCAATCGTAAAATGATAGAACAAGTAATCATGCAACAGCGGATAAAGAAATCGCAAACATGCAAGCGAGATATCCATATAGCAGCGGATAAGCAATCGTAATATGTAAAGCACGTATTCATATATTAGAGGAATAAGCATGATGACATGATAAAACACACTAGGGCATCGGTTATAGTCTAGGCCTATGTAATAACACCTAGTTCTCTATAACCTGTCTCTGATACCAATCTGTAACACCCCTAAAATAGGCCCAGCGACAACACACTAGTTTTGAGGCCTGTTACGTCATGATTATCCGAGTCTTGATCGGAGAGAAAGACCTCTATGCCAAATATCACAATGCAGACTCCAAATAATCATACAGTCAAGTACCTGAGAATACATGCTTAAAACGGTCAACATAAAGTTGGTGAGTTCATAAGTTTTATTAAAACTGTTTATGACACCTCAAAAGTTTTCAAAGCCCACTACCAAAGGTAGTATCATAAAAGCGTTTAGAAATCCAGAGTTTCCCAACAAAAGCAACACTTACTACAAAGTTCAGTCATAAATCAATGTTTAGCAAAAGCATTACAGCCAACAAAAAAAGATTCAGTTCATATTCAAGATTCATATCAACATCACATGCAAGATTCATAACAAGATTAGATGCCCAGTTCATATCAAGCTCACATATAAGAAGCATATCTAGATCATACAAAATCATAGCAAGATTCAATTCAAAATCAATAAAAGATCGTAGCGAAATTCAACTCATGGTCAATACAAGATCATAGCAAAATTCACAGTCAAGATCAATACAACATCATAACCAAGATTTACATTCAAGAGTAATCGGACCACAAACAAAATGTTTTAAAGCATATGAATCCCATTATAGGAGGGAAATCATATAAAATTTAGAAGCATATGAATCCATTGAATAATGGCAAGCATAGAAGCATATGAATCCATTAAATAATGGCAAGCATAAAAGCATATGAATCCATTGAATAATCGCAAGCATAGAAGCAAATGAATCCATTAGATAATGGCAAGCATATAGGGTACCCAGTTACGATAGCAATAAGCTCATGACAAAACTTCTGCGAAGTGATTCAAGACAAAACACATTTTGCGTCCATAAGCAAGCAACATAGCATTATCATCATAAGATAACTTTAGTGAATAAATCAAGAAAACGTGTATTGCATTCATAAGCAAGCAACAAGCATTATCTTCATAACCCTAACGAAGTAATTCAAGAAAATGATAGTTTTGCGTCAACAAAAGATGTTACAAGCATTACCACACCTCAAATACTTTAAGCATAAAAGGTAGATCAAAAGAAGATACGACTCACACACATATTCACAATATGTAGCATAAACGATACTTGCAAAGTATAACCACATATGTATCACAAACAATCATCAAAACGTATAAACACGTATTTGACATCAACAAGCATGCATCTCCCCCAAAAGAGATTTAAAATATTTATAAAGCGACTCTGAAATAGAAAGAGGGGTACGAACTCACCTTAGTAGGCAAAGATTTCACAGCAAGAATATGAAAATCACAGATGCATCAAACACAAGTCGCAACCTAAATATATAACGGTAGATTAGGTCATAATCAAAGAATGCAAAAATGCATTCATGTCACACGCACATGTCATTCTTTACCACGGTTTAAGTTATAAATAAAATGTACTTAAAACATTTGTTGGTGTATTATTTGACCAAACTTTTAAATAAAAATGTCGACTTGACTCAATAGAACTTCGACAGCCTTTCGGTGTTACGTTTATAATTACCATTTTAACTTTAGTTAAAATATCATTCACTTTTCTAAAAAGAATCTGCCAACCTATCAACGTAATTTTTAACTTAGCCATTTGAAACAATACTTATCTCACGTTAATTAAACTCGACTAATCACTCTCAACCCGAACCCTTGACCCCATTTAAATGACTTGACGCAACTGTGTTCCCATTTATCACTCGCATGATACCCTTTTAAATAAATAATTCATGACTCTTTACAAATATACAAAAGATTCTCAGAAAGTTAAAAATTTAAGAAACAATGTACAAAACCCCACGTGATGTTTTTAGCAAAAGTTTTTGAAAAGAGATTTTGGAAATCAGTCGGTCCAAAGGACACCAACTGTTTGTCTGTTTAAATAAAACATTTCTTATCCATATGTCGCTATCCCTCTCGTGTAAACCACCAACAGGGACAGTCTTTACTCTCGCTCGTCTCACGATACCAACAACAAACCTCGCCGATTTCAACCCTCACAAGCTCTAGTTATCAAACAACATGAAACCAATATTTGTTCTCTCTCTCGTTATACCCACTACAAGGAAACTCATATAATCAAAACCTTTCCCTCCCAAAACTATTTTTACATCTGACATCTCCCGTCTCCCTATCTCTCTCGCTCGACAATTTTTTTAACAAAACCACGACACCATTTAATAAGAAGTTTAGACTTGACGACTCCTTGTCACAAAAACTCAAGCCGAAGCTCTTAACAATCTCTCGTCAACTTGCCATAACGACTCTCACAAAACTCTCATGCAAAACTCTCGACAGACTCTCATTACGAGTACTCGCCTCGCATGCACTCGACTAAGTCACGACTCAAAAGCCCGGTTTCGAACGTACCCATTTAGCTTGACACACACAAAGACATACCAACACGAGACTTCAAAACCTGTACATGGACCTTAACGTAAAACCTATTCAAAAGTGTACTTTAAAACTTTTTATGACGCTACAACGTCACTTATAAAAGATTTGCAATTCATATCTTTGAATGTTTAGTTTCTGAAAGAAAAGTGATAAAGGTGACGTATGAGTAAAGGTAATGCAACAAAAGGATGAAGATAGAGATTACGCGCGTAACCTTATCGAGCTCGCGATATGACGACCAAATATTACTACTAACGTAACCCGAACCTTCCAACAAGCAAAAACCCACGTCGAAAACACGTACTCACTTAGAGAAAATGAAGCTATGACCCAACTCGATTTGTAAACCGCGTTCGCAAAACTCATACCCGCTTCGTAACCACAACAAATACTCTCGATCAAGAAAAACCCACTTAGTCTCGTGCTAACGTCAACAGTAGCTAGAACTAAACAGAAAACCCACGTCGTGTAGTAATTCACGTCGTCAGCAGCAGCTAGAAACCTACAAAAGATCTTCGAACAATGATGGTTGCGATAGGTTGTTTTTAGATAATGGTTGTACAAGCTTTTAGGAACATACTTATGTGAAGATGAGGTTTATGAGTGGATGCTATTAGTTATCATTAGTACAAGTTTTAAAGGAAGGTCTTGTGTGTGAGGAATGAGCTTGAGGATTCTTATTTTTTAGGAGCTTATGGACATCTTTGTATGTATGTGTAGTTTGTAAAGGTGAAATAATGAAAGTTGATGATACGATATGGAGTTATGAGGCGATTGTGTGTGTGTGTTGATCTCAAGTGTGTGATGGAAATCAGAGTGGAATGGTGAAGGATGGAGATGAGAATGAGGAGATAAGGGATGTATGATAAACGATTTGTGCACGAGGGAGGGGACCAAAACGATCGTTCAATTGGAGTAGGAGCTAGGACATGTACTACCTTTGCTATAGGAAAACAGCTGGTTTTGAATTTTGAATAAACAAGGGGGAATGAGTGAAATGTATTTTTATTGAGTTTGTGTGTTTTGACAAAAAGGAAAAAGGGTGTAGTATGAAATGGTTTAGCCATTTTAGGCAAGAACCAAAAGTTGTTATGTACCTATATTATCATACGTATGGTATGCGTTTGGGGAAGGATTATGTTAGGTTAAACAAACCACTTAAAGGTTAAGATTATTAGCTATGGTCACTTGTTAACATTTTAAGTAATTGGTTAAGTTCAGCTAAGAAAAGTATGATGAGTGGATACTCGATTCACATATGGGTTTAATTTAGAATGGGGAATTTTAATGTATAAAGATGAATTTGAAGTGTTTTGGATTTAGCCAGTGCGTGTCAAATATTTAGACTGATCCTAATTATATTTACGGAAAATAAAACGATAAATAACAATTCGTTAAAGAAAATAAATAAATTTAATTATAACAATAATTATGAAAATTTATAATTATTCGCACAGTACTCGTACGTACAGGTATGTAGACAACAGTTAAAATGCAGATAACTCCCAAACTGTTAAAATACTGATCGTAAAAATATTACGCAACCAATAGTGACACACTCGCAGTGTTCACAGCAACGCAGATGTGCTATTTTTTTCTTCAGATTTTGCAAAATATAACCCGTTTTCAAATCCAAAAAGTTAGGTAACGATCAAAAATTAATTTTGAAATATAATATAGTGTTATTTAAAGTAAGAAAAATTCTCGGGTGTTACATATGCAACTAGGTACTCAATACAATTCAGGCAACTTTCGGATTCAACAATCATTCATAACTTATGTTCGTTTTATTTAAAATAGCATGCATCCCCCTCGCGGGTAAAACCATTTAATAGTGTTATAAAGCGAGGCTATAAACTCACATTGAGTAGTAGTAGTGGTTCTAGCGAAGACGTGACGAAAATATCACCGACGATGTGGTTGCCCCGGAAAATCTAACACGTGACCTAAAAATCAAAATACGAAAACCGAGTCAATACTCCGTGTAAATTATTGTACTAAACATGCGTATATAAAAACACTTAATGCTTATAAAAACTCACGCCAAAACTCATACATGTGATTATTACTAGACTCGTACTATCTATCTATGTAATTAAAAATGTTTCCCATTTTATAATTTTGCCGGTACTTACCAAAAGTACGGGCTGTTTTCTAACACTTAAGCATCACTATAAATTACGAGAAAATTTGTAAAAATCCCCTACAACCTGTAGAAAACCCATTTTAAATATCATAGAATGTTTTCACTTTTAAGACCCATTACTCATTACATTACTAGACGTAAACTTTTCGGACTGATTTTGAACTTTTACCACGTAAGACTTCTTTGACTCATTTAAAACACACCATTAACTAATTTGACTCCTAAGTCTAAAAATAGACTCAAAAATGCAGGTTTGGAACCAAAGAACAACTTTCAGTTCTTTATAAAACTCTATCTATGGTACCCGGGATTTGACCTAAAACCAAACATACTTTCGGATTATGTTGATTCTCATCTCCCGATACATGAACTTTCAAAATAGCATAACTTTTGACTCGTTTGGAGTCGTAAGCTCTTTCTTATAGAAAATCGAAGCTAAGAAAATGCTCTACAACTACAGGCTAGCCTCATGACCTGTTTTCAAAAATAAACCCACGAAAACATGCTTAAACAATATGCCTAAATTTTCCTTCCTCAAAATCAACCCAACACTGGTTTCCAATCTATTCTAACATCACCTAGACCTATCCTAACCACTTATAATCATTCACAAACACCCTAATCAGCCTATAATACCAAGAAAATCAGATCTTCATAAAAACCCAGATCCTAAATCACACATGCTATATGTTTAACCTATTTAAAAACATCAAAAACACCATTCTAAACACAAACCTACAACACAAAACATCAACCACCATGAACAACCAAACACCCCCATTTGGCCGTGGGGTGTTGTTTTTCAAAACACCCAAACCAAATGGATTTTGGTTGGTTTTGTGGATTATTATCCATTACACAAACACTAATTAAACATGCAAATGATCCAATTACATTAAAACATGTTTTTGAAAAATCTTTGATTCTTGAAAAAATTTTGTCAATGCATGTTGTTATAAATTACACTAAAACACTTACAAAGGATAACTAAGATGTGGTCTAAACTTGGTTTGTTAAAAATCAAAAGGGAAAAAAAAATTGGTGGTGGTGGTGGTTTGGAGGTCGACGACCAAAGAGAGAGAGGAGGAAGGAGAGAAATTTTATTGAAATGATTTTTGATGTGTGTTTTCACTTTCCTCCTTTTTGTAAATTTTTGAGGGGCCTCTTTTGCCGTCTTTGCTTTCTTTTGGCCTCGTTTTTAAACGACAATCTTTAGTAGCGGGAAACGACTTACTAGTCGGTTTTGAAAATTTGCGGGAGTTGGGGGTCACCCCGAACACTCGAAAATACTTTTAAAGCAATCTAAACACACCCGGGATAAATTAAAACACACCCGGCTCGACTTAACACGAAGCAAAAATAAAATTCTCGAAAAATTCTAATATCAACAAAACGACAATAAAACATAAAAATTGGGCATCCGTCGGTATCGTAGTCGTCGTCGTCTTTCCTAAATCGTCAGTCATTTAGATTACGACTTTACTCGTTGGTTTCAACTTAAACCGTCAAATATATAATAAACGAAATTTCATAAAAATTTCAAAAATATTCGTAATTTAGGGTAAAATAAATGACCTCGGGTTCTGTGTATCACAAGCAAGATTAAGACACCCAAATTGAACCAAATGCACACAACAGCTTAGATTAATTTAAATGAACATAAATAAATAGGTTTCATGAAAAGATTCAAGGTTTAGACAAAGATTCAAGCCAAAAATTGTTACTGATGAACAAAGAACAAGCAGATTTGGTATTTTGCTGATATACTTGACTACAAGACCAGATTCAAACCCTCAAATCTTCTTAACAGGTTATATAAACTTGTTTTAATCACTTGTTAGACCTAAGCATGTATACAATCTATGTGTTACCAAGATCTTAGGTCAAAACAAGCAGATTTCAACTTTTTATAGCACAATTAAGAATTTGATGTTCAAAAGCCAAAAACTTGTTGGGAATTAATTTGATGAGACAAAACAAGTATAATGAAACAAGAAGGACTTATATGCAAATATCAAGATTTACAAGAATATGGAGCCCTTTCATACAACAAGGAGGACTTATTAGCAAAAGATGGAGGGACTTCTAATGTAATTAAAGTTTTCTTGTCAGAAAAGTCTTGTATTCTAGTATACATAGAATACAATGACCGTAGGTTTTATTCATCCCATCATTCACAATGTAGTCTTAAAGGTGTGTCGTGTGTTCTAGACGTGTGTGTTCTTGTAAACACGTCTAGGCTTTGTTACTTGTAATCGTTTGAAGTTTAATACAAGTAATCGTTGGAAAAGAAACACCTTGTTCATAATCAATGTTCTAATTCCGCTATGTTTATCATATGAACGTTGATTATCCTAGTAAGCTTAATCGATCCATGAATTTTATGGTTTCCATAAAACTTGTAGCAAATAGAACTCAACCAAGTATTTATCAAATATAAGCAATAAAAAACAATTAACAATAACTAAAAATCACTTTGCAAACTTAAACAAGTTAACCCAAACACCCCTTTCACTTTTTAAATCCAATTTTACCAGAGTAAATGTGTGATTTAGTTTATCCCAAGCCCAATCTAACACAAAAACAACAATATTATGCAGTATCAAGCAAATTTAAGCCACAATAACAACACTCTCAATAGCAGATCACAAATTCACCAAAAATCAAGTATTTTATCAGATTTTTTAGAAAAGGACTCAAACCTCATGAATGTACATCCACACTCACGAATTTTTGAGCTTATGTGCCTAGCAAAACAAGGAACAAGCTTCCATAACAACCCTGCTAAGAATCAACAAGCTTAGAGCATAAATATATAAATAGAAAGATGAAAAAGCTTGATTAATGCAAACTTGTTCCCACTTCCTTGAATATCCCCAAACTATAAGCTTACTACACCTTGATAATCTTCTTATCAGGGTGCTATAACCACTTATAGCTCAAAAATTTCAGGTTTTGAACCAAGATTTAGCAAAATATCAAGTTTTGAACAAACTTGGCAATTTCTTGCACAAGGTTTAAAAACAGGTTTTAAGATTCAATAAGCACAAACATATATCAATAACAAGCAAAGATTAAAGTAGGCACTTGGATTTCATCAGCAATATCATTAAAAATGAACAAGGCTTTACAGATTTATGATAAAGGAAAAACCAAGAGCAAAGAAAAAATGTATCAGGTCTTATGCCTTATATAGGCTACAATGTGAACTACAAAGCAATAAAAAACGTAAACCCTAATGTGTAGAAGTCCAAAATTGCCCCTTGTGAAGTTTGAAAACTTTGGAATCATGTGATGTTTTCTTGGCAGTTTGTGGAGTGTTGAGCTGTTGGAACTTGATCTAAGGCTTATATTTAGCTTGGATATTAAGCTTCAATGTGGGGTGTTGGATGGCTGTTACTATTTTGTCATCTTCTTCAAAAGTAAGACAGGGCACCATTCATGTGACTTGTGGGATGAGGTGGCAAGTGATTTGGGAGTTAGGTTATGATTAAGGATATCTTAATCATAATTCTGGAGATTTTGGTGGGTTAATTTCATGGATTAAGAAATACCCAAATTTGTTCATACGATGAATAGTTCATGTTTTGATACGGTTTAATGTTTGAAAAGGGTGTTTAGCGCCATAATAATTAACTAATCAGATTAGTTAAAATTAGTTATGTGTGGGAAATGATGTGGCAAGTAGTTGGGTTGTGATTGGCTAAAAGTGGTGAGTGGGGCACGTGTCGCACCACCACTAGCCTAGCTAACTATTCTTGTCTCCCGGTTTTAGTCCCTCACTTTTCTTCTTCTCTTCATTTGTGTTTAAAATGGCAAAAGTCTGAAATCCTTTGTAAACCAAGTTTCTGTTTTTAGACTTTTTCCCCATATACTTTTCCAAAGTATTTTAAAGGGTATTTCTTGCCAATTCTTGATACTTGAAGGGTTGTTTTAGCATTACCTTCAAACATTATGGTCTTGACTTGTTTTGTTGACTTCTTGGAGGACTAATATTGACAAGTGTTCTTTTTTGAGGGACCATTCTTGCCAATTCTTCAAAGGTGGAGGGTCCTTTTTGTAATTTTGACAAACTTTAAAGACCAAACTTGTAATTATGAATAAACAAGGGTTTAAAGTGTAATTTCTTCAATATTGGAGGACCCTTCTTGTACAATCTTCATTTCTTCAAGGGTTATTCTTGGAAAATCAACACTAGGGCTTGGTTCATTGTGCGGCTTCGTTTCCCGTGTTCGTTTTTGCGTGTTTCTTGTGATCTTTTGTCATTTTCTCAATATTAGTACCTAAAATACACATGTAACAAACACAAGCATATATTTGGCATTTTTCATGATATTTAATGCATTTTAAGCCAATTTTGGACGATGAGACTATGTATAAAAGCATACTCATCACTCCCCCATACTAAACCATTGTCGTGCCCTCACTCAATGCTAGAATAAAGTATCGTAGCACCTCCAAAATTCATTTTTTTGCACTTTTATTAAATGATAAACTTACTACACTACTACTATTTCTACTACTTGCGTTTTAGACATAATGTATGACTTTCTTCGCAAAATGGGACATTTAGGTTCATAGAACAAGAACACGTGAATGCTTCGTTAGAAATAATTTCGTCGTCCTCGATTTTCACCCCAATTCCATGCCAAGCGTGCAACGAGATAGTTGTCATTATATGTTAGTAATTCTAACACTACTCATATGCCCTAATCACGTACTTAGACTCCCATTTTCCTAAGTTGTATCTCTTGTTGGGAATAAATTAAGGCCAGATCACTTGAGCGCTGACAAGAGTAAAACAAGCGTTGACAGGAACAAAACAAGCGTTGACAGCTCAAGCGTTGACAAGACAAAGTCAAGCGTTGATACATTGAAGACAAGCACTGATGGGGAGATATACTCTACGCGTTTATTGTATTCTAGATTACTTCTGGTAAAGATAGGAACAACAATGTATTTTCTATATTTATCTTTACCTAGAATAGCTGATACGTAGATCATTGTACAAGGCTTCTTATGTCTATAAAAGAAGACCTTTAGGTTAATGTTTGATATAAGTTTTCATTCGTAAACTACTTTCATTGTAAGCAAGTTTGATATCATTAATCAAAGTGAAAGTTTGTTTATATCTTGTGTGTTCTTGTTTAAGTGTTAATTCCGCATAACACTTAGATTATCATAAGCATATACAAAGGTTTCTCTAAGTGTATTACTTGATCTAATCTCGTATACATAAAGCTAAATCGATCTAAGTTTGGGATCAACAAGTGGTATCAGAGCTTGTTGAGGAACTTTTGATCTTAAAGAACACAAGAACCCTAAAAATCACCAAAACCCTAATTTTCTCAAAAATTCTCACAACATCATGTCAGAAACAATAATCTCCTCATCCTCACCTTTACCAAACTTCAAGATTCCCATGCTTGATGCAACCAACTTTGAATTGTGGAAATTCAACTTTGAACAATATCTAGGGATCTATGACTACACACTCTGGGAGATCATTGAATATGGAAACACATTCGATAAAGCCCAAAAGATTGCTGATGCTATTACTCAAAGATCAGCTGTTGCTGGATGTTCTAAAGAAGATAAGAAAGAAAAACCTGAAGATGGTAGAGCTGTGTCTGCTGATGACATAGCAAAGAAAAGGGTTGACATGAAAACCCTAAATATTCTGAAAGTTTCTTTGGGACAAGAGAACCAGCATAAATACAGAGGTTATGATTCTGCTAAAGACCTTTGGGCAGCTCTTGAAGTTGCATATGGTGGCAATGCAGATACCAGGGAAGAAAAGAAGAAACAGCTCATGCATGATTATGCTGTTTTCAAAGCACAAACCAATGAGAAGCTGAGTAGTGTGAGAAGCAGATTGCTTGACATCACAAGCAAATTGTCCTTCATGGGGACACAACTTGGTGATGTTGACAATAATGCTACCTTTCTTAAAATTCTTGGTGAGGCGTGGAAGAATGAGGCAAGATCCATTCTTGCCAATAATACCTACAAAAGTTCCAAGTTTGATGACATCTACAACAAATTGAGGCTGTTGGAAGATGAAACTCCTTTAGAGCATGGAAGCAAGTCCACCAACAGTAACATGGCTTTCTTCTCTCATAGTTAAGGTCAATTCAATCAGGAGGACTCTTACATGCATCCAGTTACTGGATCATCATGTGTTAGTGCTGGAACAAGTCCTGTCAACGTCTCTGAAACTCGGATTTTTAAGTCCTATTTAATGCAATGAATGTTCGTTTTTCCTCGATTCGACTCGAATTTGATTTCCGGTTTAACGTTTCAACTTAACTTGTTTTTGGTAAAATCACTTTTTGGGTATTTTTAAACTAACTTAAATCTATTTAGTTAAATGAAAACTACTTAAATTAACTATTTAAACTATTAATTTTAAACTAGTACTTTTTTAATTAAAATCTACTAACTTAATTTTTAAACTAAAACTTTTAAAAGAAATCTAATTTAGAATTTATAAAAGTAATTAAAAATTAAAACTATTTTTTTTTCTTTTTATATTTATTTAAAACTGATTTAAGTAAATATTAAATAATAACAAAACTTTAAATTGATTTAAACTAATTTAAATTTAAAACTGCCTATCCTTAAAACACGCTATATAAATGAAATAGATTGAGATATTAAACAAACAGTTATCTAGCTCGAGTGGTTGAGACGTTTGGCTGTTATACGAAGGGTCTGGGGTTCGAATCTCACCCCAGACAAGTTTGCTTAATATTTTGAACTTTTTGCTGAACTTGTTATTTTGGAAAAGAAATCAAAACTGATCAATTGGATCAGTGTCTCATCAGTTAAATAAGCAAAATAAACGTCAAATAAGCCAAGCCAAACAATACGCTGATACAAATAAGCAGGAATCAAATAAGCCAGATAAGCAGAGATGATAAGCAAACCTAAACGAAAAATAAGCTGAAGTCTAATAAGCTAATCAATACAACCTTAAATCTTGCATCAAAACAGTCAAATATCAACTTAAGTAAGCAGATCCAAACAGCCTATGAAACTGAACAATAAGCAATATCTAAAATAAATAAGCTGAAACAAAGATCTACTGAAACTAAGCTGGATAAACAAATAACATGCGATAAACCCAATAAGCTTATATCATAAGCAGATATTAGTTAAGCAGAAACAATAGACTAAGCTGAATTCCAAATAAGCAGGAGTCAAATAAGCATAAAGCTAGGTCAAATAAACAGATTACGCAACTACACAATAAGCAATATTCTAACAAACTAAATAAGCAAATCCAAATAACTTAAACAAATCCAAACAGGTATTTAAACTGAGAATAATAATGAACAGTCAAACATAACTATCACCAAGCAGTTTATAACCAATTCCTAAAACTGAATATCAAGTCAATCTAAACAGATAATTATAAAACTTAACATTAAACTTAAAAGAAAAATCGAACCAGTTGTCGAATCCTTTGAGAAGAAGCGTCGCGCTGAGCGAGCTTAATGAACCGAAACAAACACCAATTTAACCACCAAACTTCAACAAACAAACCTCCTTTGTTTCGAACAGTAACTCATACGCAACGACAGTAACCTTCTTTCTTTTTTTTTAAAAAATATTTCCCAGTAGGGGAAATATTATTATCAATTTCTTTATTATTATTTTTTTTAATAATAATAATAATAAACTGATAGAAATATCAAAGAACAGTAACAATTTATAAACTAATAAAAATAAAACCGAACAGTACTGAAACTTAAATTGGGACGAAAATTAAAACGAACTTTAATTTTTCATTAATTAAATTCAAACTTACAATCTGGAATTAAAATTACAATATTAAAAACCCCAATCTATTTTTTTACTGAAAATTAAATAATAAAGAAAAACTTATTAAATTACATGATAGAATGGGGTTTTTATAGAGGAACCCCATGAAACCCTAATCATAGCTTCATTAGTAAGCTTCCAAATCCCACCGTTGATTCTTCTTTCTTCTTCTCTCTCTTGATCATACGGCTAAAAATCATCCTTGTAGCCACGGATTGCCCTCGTGGCAAGATGTGTGTTAGTTGTGTCTGTTGCAAGGTGAGGTGGCATGATTTTATTGGGGGGATTGGTGGTGGAGAGCTGGCATAGCCAATCAAATCCCATGATTTGGCCACGTATGGAGAGAGAGGATTATCATTCTTGAGTGTTTGCCCCTATTTTTCTGGGGATTTAATATGTAAACGTGTGAATCACACGTTTTTGGTGAAACGCCCAATTTTTATTGGGTATTTTTGATGTGGTGATTTTAGGGTTTGCTGTAAAAAATTGGGAAAAGAGTAAGAAGAGTGAGAGAGGTAGCCTCGTTTGTAACGAGTGCAAATGAGGGTGAGGGTAATAAATTTGTGTATATATTTGGGTTGGTGGAATAAGTGGACACGTGGGGTGGGTAAATAAGGGTGTTACGTGTGGGGATAGCTGACCAAGTGAAGGTAGAAAGTTGTGTGTTGACCGGTTTCCCCAAAGTAAATAAACATTTGCTTAATTCGTTTCTTTGTTTGTGCCAAGATATGGGCTTAAAGCCCAATTTCGTTTAGAGAAAAGATTTGGGCCCCTTTTTGTTTATCATCCGAATGAAACTTGAATTGGGCCAAATGGTTGGGCTTTTTGGTAAAATCAACTCAGTTATTTACACTATTGGGTTTTCAGGCCCAATAAGCTTGTGTGGGACCCACTTGGCCCAATAACTTCAAATAGATTTAATCCGCTAAAGTCGAGCTTGATTTTGGATTTCTCGATCATTTTCTTCAAATTTAAGTTGACTTAGCCGGTTTCCGTGATCTTGGCACACTTTTGGTCTTTTGATCTTGTCTTTGACTCTTTCTTGACTTTTCTTCGACATTTGACCGTGAAATCCCGTGTTTTCTCTTCTTTTGCTCAATTGTACCTATTTAACACACAAAACAAAAAACCACGCGTAATTCCGACATTTACGATATTAAACACATGATTAGGTCTTGTTTTTACTTGATTTTAGTGGCAAAAGGATAAGTGTTTACACACTTATTAAATCCCCTACACTTGACCATTGCAATGACCCCATGCAATGCATAGTTTTAAAGCATACGTTACATTTTTCTCATAATCAATCCATCTCGGCCTTTATAATTATTACCACTACTACTATGACGAAAAGATAAAAACTTTAAAGGAAACAAAAATTAAATGATTATTTTATTAACTTGAAAATTATTAGATGGAAGAAACTCGTAAGGAAATCTAAGACTTAGATTAGGGCTTTGGTGTCATGAATATTAATCACCCTCAAGTTTCACGTTCCCCATACCAAGCTCAAAAACGAGATCATTGTTATTATAAGTTAGCACAACTAACACTTTCTCATGTGGTTTAGTTAATCACTTAGACCCCCTTATTCCTACGGTGTATCTCTTGTATTTTATTTTTGTCTTGAATGATCACGAGGATGCATTTTTGACTTATTTCGATAATTTATTAAGGCCGAAAATAAAGTGGGACGATTTAATCAATAGTTAGCTACAGGACAAAATCTTTTAAAACTGCTTCTCGAAACCTCAAAAAGTTCATATCTTGGCATAACTCGTTTCACGATTTGAGACCTTTCTCGGACCGATATTTGGCTTGTACTTCAAACTTCAAATCTTGAGAGACGATCTTGAAATTATGGTCTTCTCTTCATTTTGGTATACATCTTCATAAGGAGTGAAAGATGCTTCAAACGTTGACCACGACTTCTTCATTTATCCTCTTCTTTATTTAGGATTTTGATATACAACGATCCGCCTCCTTTTCGGACTTGGATCTATTTATCCTCATACCTTGTTAGGGTCTTTTTGGATAGACTTCTCCATGATCTTTAGGGGAGTAATTGCTTCTCGTCGTGTGTCTTGATCCTTCATATTGATTTGGATTAATGATCTTCACATCATCTTAGGATCTTTAGAAAAAAGTGAATCCTCATGCCTTGTTAGGGCCTTTTTGGACTCGGGTATCCTCATGCCTTGTTAGGGCCTTTTTGGATAAGCCAATCTTCGCGTCCCGTTTCAATAAGTTATGCCTTGGCTATGAACTCTAATTAATACCGAGCAACTTTTAAACGATCTTGTGCTAGAAGCTAAGTAACCTTTTAAATCGTACAACCTTATTTATTGCAAATATATATATTAACAAGCGATGGGAGAAAAAGCTCATAACTAACTCACATAAGTTAATGAAAGAATACCGAACTTATAATTAACTCTATCATCTCTCGTTCTCCACAATTTAAAATCTCAAGGAATGAGACTCGTGGATGCTTAGCCTAATAAACCAATTAAGGTCCATATGGTTAAGGATACTAGCTAGAGTAAAATTAGATAAGTAAACTCGGGTTGAGTCAAAATATTCACGACGGGCCTAATATATCAAAGATATCTAAACTTGTTAAAACCATTTTATTTATTTATTTATTTTTTTACTTTTATTCTTGAAATGGAAATTATTACGATGCGATAATAAAAAAAAATACTACTAGGCCAAAATAGATCAAAAATTTGAAAAACGTTGAAAAATTTTTAAATTTTCCGGTAAAATGGGGTCAAATTCATGGAAAAGGCCACTAAAATTCGATAGGAGTCCCCCCTACACTTAATATAAACATTGTCCTCAATGTTTAAGCATGTGGGCAAATAAACTCCCCTACACTTAGGACATTGAGTACGTTGTTTAAAATCGAGCCAAGGAAGGGACAACTAAAGTGATTACATTTATTCGTTTTATTTATATACAAGTATGAATCACAATAGTTTTGATAGAACCGGGTACACGGGAACACGGGATCACGGGTTGTGTCAAAAGTACCAAAAGTGGATCATCAAAGCACATGTCCCTGCACACAATCACAACACACAAACAACCTACTCGGCTCCCCCCTACACTTATTGGTGGACAATGGATGAAGGTGAAAAAGGTGGAAAGGATGGTAAAGGTAAAAATCTAACCTAGTTATACGATGCTTGATTTATTTATCACGAGTCTCTAGCTCGACTCGATTTCCCGAATTAATTCAAGGGAAATGTGGAGAGGGATGGAATCATCTCGTGAGAGATGTCCTCTCCATAGTAAAACTTAACTCGTTGGCCATTCACCTTAAAGTTGGGCCCATTTGGTTGGGATAACTCAATGGTGCGATAAGGGAAGACTTGGGCCACGGTGAATGGACCGGACCAACGGCTCTTAAGTTTACCCGAAAAGATTTTCAACCGAGAGTTAAATAATAAAACTTGATCATCAACATGGAACTCTCGGTTTTTAATCTTGGAATCATGAATGAGCTTAGTTTTCTCCTTGTAGATTAATGAATTCTCATAAGCCTCATTCCTAAGTTCATTGAGTTCATTGAGTTGGATTTTCCTATGATCACCGGCTTTGTTAAGATCAAAATTAGCCCATGTCAAGGCCCAATAAGCCTTATGCTCCAACTCAATGGGGAGGTGGCACGCCTTTCCGTACACAAGGCGATAAGGGGTACAACCTATAGGTGTCTTATAAGCGGTACGGAAAGCCCACAAAGCATCATCTAATTTATCGGCCCATGAAGCACGATGCTCTCCCACGGTTCGCTCTAAGATTCTCTTAAGACCACGGTTAAAAACCTCGGCTTGTCCATTAGTTTGAGGATGATACGCGGTGGAAAGTCGGTGATTGACACCATACTTAGCCATGACTCGTGCGAATTGATCATTACAAAAATGAGTCCCGCGATCACTAATAATAGCACGAGGCACACCGAATCGAGCAAACAATTGTTTCAAGAAGTTAACAACCACCCTCGCATCGTTAGTAGGTAAAGCCTTTGCTTCAACCCATTTTGATACGTAGTCAACGGCTACGATGATGTACTTGTTTCCCTTCGATGATGGAAACGGCCCCATAAAGTCGATGCCCCATACGTCAAAGATTTCACATTCTTGGATGAAATTTTGAGGCATCTCATCTTTATGTGTGATCTTGCCTTGCCTTTGGCAAGCATCACAATGTTTAACTATTTCATGTGCATCATGATAAATGGAGGGCCAATAGAAACCGGAGTCGAACACTTTTTAGCGGTGTAATTAGGACCAATGTGACCACCGATAGGTCCTTTATGGCAAGCTTCAAGGATTTGTAAAGCCGCCGGCCCATCAACACATCTACGAATGATTAAGTCCGCACATTGCTTGAAAAGATAAGGGTCGTCCCAATAGTATGTTTTAATGTCCTTGAAGAATTTTTTCTTTTGTTGGGACGTTAACCCTTCGATAAGAACACCACCCGCCAAATAGTTTGCAATGTCGGCAAACCATGGGGTATCATCAAGATTGGAATTAATAGACATTAAGGTCTCAAGGGGAAAGGATTCATTAATCTCTTGATTTGGAGATTCCCCTTGATATGGATCCTCAAGTCTACTAAGGTGATCCGCGGCTAGGTTTTCCGCTCCTTTTTTATCACGAATTTCTATTTTAAATTCTTGTAGGAGCAAAACCCAACGAAGGAGTCTCGGTTTAGCATCTTGCTTGGTCAACAAGTATTTTAAGGCGGAATGGTCGGTGTAAACGATGGTGGTGGAAAGCACAAGATAGGGGCGGAATTTCTCAAAAGCATACACTACAGCTAAAAGCTCTTTTTCGGTAGTGGTATAATGCAATTGAGCCCTCGTCATTGTCTTACTAGCATAATGAATGGGTTGGAAATGTTTGTTAACTCGTTGACCTAAAACCGCTCCTACCGCGAAATCACTAGCATCGCACATGAGCTCGAAAGGTAACTCCCAATTTGGAGAGACTAAGACCGGTGCCTTAGTTAATTTACCTTTAAGAAGTTCAAAAGAGTCGAGACATTCTTGAGAGAAAATGAAAGGAGCATCCTTTTCTAAGAGATGAGTCATTGGACGAGCTATTTTCGAGAAATCTTGGATGAAACGTCGATAAAATCCCACATGGCCTAAAAAACTTCTAACTCCTTTGACGGTGGTAGGCGGAGGTAACTTAGCAATGACGTCAACTTTAGCACGGTCGACTTCGATACCGGCTTTGGAAATTATATGACCAAGGACGATGCCTTCTTTTACCATGAAATGGCATTTTTCCCAATTAAGAACGAGACGAGTGTCTTCACATCGTTGGAGCATGCGTTCTAAATTAGCAAGGCAGGAAGAGAAAGAATCACCATATACCGAGAAATCGTCCATAAAGATTTCCATAGTCTCTTCAACCATGTCATGAAATATCGCCATCATACACCTTTGGAAAGTCCCGGGAGCATTGCATAAGCCGAAAGGAATTCTTTTGTAAGCAAATGTTCCATAGGGACAAGTGAATGTGGTTTTCTCTTGGTCTTTTGGATCGATAGGGATTTGAAAATATCCGGAAAAGCCATCTAAGAAACAATAGAAATCATTACCCGCTAAACGCTCGAGCATTTGATCCATGAAAGGAAGAGGGAAATGATCCTTACGAGTGGCATCATTGACCTTACGATAGTCGATGCAAACTCACCAACCCGTCACGAGTCGAGTAGGAATCAACTCGTTGTTTTCGTTGGGAACAACGGTGATTCCGCCTTTCTTAGGCACACAATGGACGGGACTAACCCATGGCGAATCCGAGATAGGGTAAATCATTCCGGCATCGAGAAGTTTGATAACTTCTTTCTTAATGACTTCATGAATTTTTGGATTAACCCTTCTTTAATTTTGGATTGCGGGTTTAAAGTCATCTTCCATGAGAATTTTATGAGTACAAAAATTAGGATCAATTCCGCGAATGTCGGAGATTTTCCAAGCAATTGCTTTCTTATGATTCTTAAGCACATCGATAAGTCGGGATTTTTCATCTTCTTTTAAGTCCTTAGAAATAATGACGGGCAACTTATTATCCTCCTCTAAGAAAACGTACTCTAGATGAGACGGTAAATCTTTAAGCTCTAAATCTGGCGGATTGTCAATGGAAGGCTTAGTCAAAGTAGGATCATCGTTTGTAACTTCTTTAGGAGTAGGTGGAGAGATATTGTCCTCATTGAGAAGTCTCTCAATAGTACGAATGTCTTCATCCCAATTGGTGGGAGAATTATCATAGTTAATCTCGAGAGGACCCAAGCTAGCTTCAAACTCATCTAAGTCACTTTCTCCAAATGGAGTCAATGAAGGAGCAATAGAAGCTATGGTCTCAACATGAGGTAAAGGAGAAATCCCGCTCTTACAAGCCTCGTGAAAATGTTCTTTGCATGCTTCGTCGAGCACATCGATGAAATTCACGGATTCGGGCTCATCGGGAAGTTTGCAAACTTTACCCATGTTAAAAACGATTTTGTCATCCCCGACCCTCATGATAAGTTCACCCGCGGCTACATCGATTAATGTACGCCCGGTTCTCAAGAAGGGTCGTCCCACAATTAAGGGAACACGGGGATCCATTTCATAGTCGACGACGACGAAATCGGCGGGGAAAGTGAATTTGTCGACTCCTACAAAAACATCCTCGGCTATCCCCACCGGATAAGCAACCGTACGGTTAGCTAATTCCAATGTCATACGAGTGGGGACTAGCTCGGGTAAAGATAATTGTTTCCACACGGACAATGGCATAAGATTGATACTCGCTCCGAGATCCGCCAAGGCCATACAATTCTCAACACCCGGAAAATTACAAGGAATAAGGAATCGACCGGGATCTCCTAACTTAACCGGTAATTTTCTCAAAAGAACCGCGGAACAATTCTCATTCAATTGGGTATTGGCGATATCAAGCAACGTTTCCTTATCACTTAAAAGATCCTTAAACATCTTAGCGTACTTACGCATGTGAGCGAGCGCCTCGGCAAAGGTGATATTAAAATTCAATTGTTTGAACATTTTTAGGAAGTTCGAAACTTGAATATCATCCTTATTCTTCAATTTCTCTTTCCGCAACCTTGAGGGATAAGGTATATTGGGTTGAGATGAAGGCTTTGGAGTGGATTGCTCACTCACATCCTTTGGAGGAGGAGTAGAAATAGAAGGTGAAGGAACCGGTTTTGGACCCGAAGGTGGGGTATAAAATTTGGGTATCGGTGGAACATAAGGTGTAGACGAAGGCATAACGGGAGGTATGTCACAAGTGGAAGAAGAAGGAGGTTGTGTCGAAGAAGAAGGAATCTCGGGTCCTTGGTTAGGTGGGGAAGGTTCTACGGTGGTCTTACCGCTCCTAGTAGTGATAGCATTAACATTAGCCCTAGGATTGGTCACGGTGTTCGAGGGAAGGGTACCTTGGGGACAAAAGGTTTGAATCATAGTCAAAAACTTCTTATCGGTCGATTCTTGCATCTCTCTCATCATTCGTTCATGGTCGGATAATTTTTGTAAAACCAAGTCCATTTGAGGATTATGCATGTTCATTTGATTATAACCTTGATTAGGAAAACCTTGGTTTTGATATTGATTAGAACCTTGATTAAATCCTTGATTTTGAAAACTTTGGTTATTATATCCTTGATTATTTAACCCTTGGTTTTGCCCTTGAAAATTCCCTTGATTTTGATTAAAACCCCGTTGATTAGTATTTCCTTGAAAAGTACCTCGTTGAGGACCTTGGTTCCTATTTTGGGCGGGTGGGGGTGGTCTTTGTGGTGCTACAAAACCCGGGGGAGCCAAATAGTTATTAGACTTGTAAAACAAATGGTTAACATCAACATTTGGTTTGAATTGAACCCGATCAATTTCATTGTTATTATAAGCATAAACTTCTTGTTGATCATTGTAAACCTTGTCACAATTAAAGTATGAATGTGGTCCACCACAAGTCTCACACGTTTCACTTTTTTCTTTCACGGCATGCACATGTGTAGTGAGGGCGTCGGTTCTTAGTGCAAGGGTTTACACAATTGAAGTAAGCTCCTTAATTTGATCATTCACCTCATTATTACTCGTACTAGCACTTGCCATATTAGCCCTAACACTTTTGGTTTGCACTTTTGCCTTGTTCTCAATAATGGCCCAAGCCTCGTTCATGGTTTTCACAAGAATATTGCCCCCCGCGGCACTATTAAGTGAGTCTTGGTCGTTTAGAGTTAAACCATTATAAAACGTGTTGATTTGATGCACTTTAGTAAAATCGTGTTGTGGACATTTCCTCAAAAGATCTTTAAAACGATCCCAAGCCTCACTAAACGGTTCCCCATATTTTTGCTCAAAGTTGATTATTTCAATCCTTAAGGAAGTGGTCCGTGATGGTGGGAAAAAGTAGTTAATGAACTTGGTCTCTAAGTCGATCCATGTGGTAATACTTTGGGGTGGTTCCTTATCAAGCCAAATCCGGGCTTGTCCCTCGAGGGAAAAAGGAAAAAGTTGGAGGTGAACGGCCTCTTGGGGCACCCCATTGTATTTGACGGTATTAGCTAATTGGATGAAACGCTTGATATGAGTGTGTGGGTCATCATTAGTACGGCCTAAAAATGGTGTAGCGGAAACCATTTGAATAAAACCCGATTTAAGTTCGAAATGATTAGCTCCAATATTCGGCACCACAATCGCGTCATCGTTTCCTTCAACGTGAGATTGTAGAATCTCAATCATTGGTCGATTATCCGTTGCCATCGTATTGTCGAAAGCTCGATTCTCGGGATCGGCTTTAATGACGGTCTTTTTGTTTTTCTTCTTCTTCTTTTTAGAAGAATTATAAGTATTTGGTACACCAATCGGTATGTATGTATGCGCGCGAGTGCGCATACAATTAAAACTTTGGAGTGAGGTAGGTGACCTCGGTCGACTTTGAGAGGAAAAGGATTTTACCTCTCGAGGAGCAATATGAAAAAGCTACAAAAATATATACGTAAATACTACTTGAGTTGGCAAACCAATAATCGGTCGTCCCTCTCAATATACGCACAAGCAAGCGGGGAAACGAGGTGGCACAAAGCACTTAAAAACCTTTTTCCTTAGACGGCCTTTTATAGCGCGTCGCCTTATACCCACCTTATAGTTTGTATATGTCGAGTTCAAATGTCTTACTAGTATTTATCTATTTTGCCCTTTTTTCTCGTTATGGATTCGACTACAATAGTTAGGTGATGAAATCCCAACTAAGGCTTATTTGAAAAGTAGGTAAATTATTGTGCTACGTAATATAATATAATAAAATGAAAAATCTTTTTGTATTTTTTAGAAAAATATATATTCACAAGAAAAATCGAAAGAAATCGAATCGAAAAATTAACACTAATACGTAATATTTTTGGTGTAATACTTTTAGGAAAAAGTATTACTTTTGGATTTTTTTAATTTTTTTGTTGCAATTCTTAGGAAAGAAATTGCTTTTGTGATTTTTTAATTTTTTTTTTTGTAATTTTATGTTTTTGATTTTTTTTTGTATTTTTGATTTTTTGTGCAAGAAATGTAACGTTCAAAGAATGAACGGATCCCAAAATCCAAACGTCTTCACGACAAATCATCAATCGTACGAGCGAAGCGGCAGCGGCACTAATTTGAAACTCGGATTTTTAAGTCCTATTTAATGCAATGAATGTTCGTTTTTCCTCGATTCGACTCGAATTTGATTTCCGGTTTAACGTTTCAACTTAACTTGTTTTTGGTAAAATCACTTTTTGGGTATTTTTAAACTAACTTAAATCTATTTAATTAAATGAAAACTACTTAAATTAACTATTTAAACTATTAATTTTAAACTAGTACTTTTTTAATTAAAATCTACTAACTTAATTTTTAAACTAAAACTTTTAAAAGAAATCTAATTTAGAATTTATAAAAGTAATTAAAAATTAAAACTATTTTTTTTCTTTTTATATTTATTTAAAACTGATTTAAGTAAATATTAAATAATAACAAAACTTTAAATTGATTTAAACTAATTTAAATTTAAAACTGCCTATCCTTAAAACACGCTATATAAATGAAAGGGTAAAAGCTATAAAATACCATATTACTTATTAATTTGTGCTGACTTTAAACATTTACTATTTAATCTCGTGACTTTACCAACGTACTTGTTTGTTTTGTAATAATGTTACTAATATGACCGGATACATTTCCATGTCATTATTTTTATTTTTTATTAATTTAAATAATGACACATGTCTAATTAATTTAAAGGTAAAAGCTATACTATACCAACGTATTTATTCAAATGTATCGACTTTAAACACTTACAATTTAATCGTTTGGCTTTACCAATGAACTTTCAAATTTGTTCCATTTTTACCAATATGACCGTAAAATGACTGTATTACCTCATCTTCTTTAACATAATTACATATATTGTCATATTCATCATATCTTAGATCTTAAAAACACCATAAGGCTAAATAAATTAAACTAAACCAGAAAACCACCTAGAGATTTCCGACTTATCCATTTGTTTTAAGTTTGAGCGTTAACTTTCAAGTTTGAGCGTTGACTTTCCAATATTCACTCTCTGTCTTCTCAGCCAACGGAGGGTATTTTAGCTAATTGATTAGACTCGATAATCTCATATTGGGTTCTTGGGAGTATCATTATTGTTCTTAAACTTGCAAATATGTATTCCACATACCTATAGACATCACTGCCGATGGATATGTTCCTCTTTTGGAACGAATTCGAAGGTAGAAATATGCCTTCCATTTGTAAATTTATTTAACCCTACTGGCCCACACAAAACTTTCCCTCTTGGAATTACCTCCATGTTTGTAGCTTAACAAAAAATCAAACTCCAACCGATCTATAGAGTGTGTATAACATAACACAAAAATCAAAACCAATGTCCTCGAAACATATTCGAACAAAGAGATGGGCGACAAGATCATAGACCGGGTAGGTTTGCATGTTGCTGATTTGTCTTTCTTTCAATCGAATCAAAGGATGATTACAACATAATTGTTGATAATATTTCTTCACATTCGAATATTAACAAGGGTCAATCCTAAGCAGATCGATGATGATATCTATAAGATCTAAAATCTAGGTTGAATCTATTCTGAGATCATTTGATTTTATCATATCTGTTCTGAGATCATTTGATTTTACCATGAAACCCTAATCATAGCTTCATTAGTAAGCTTCCAAATCCCACCGTTGATTCTTCTTTCTTCTTCTCTCTCTTGATCATACGGCTAAAAATCATCCTTGTAGCCACGGATTGCCCTCGTGGCAAGATGTGTGTTAGTTGTGTTTGTTGCAAGGTGAGGTGGCATGATTTTATTGGGGGGATTGGTGGTGGAGAGCTGGCATAGCCAATCAAATCCCATGATTTGGCCACGTATGGAGAGAGAGGATTATCATTCTTGAGTGTTTGCCCCTATTTTTCTTGGGATTTAATATGTAAACGTGTGAATCACACGTTTTTGGTGAAACCCCCAATTTTTATTGGGTATTTTTGATGTGGTGATTTTAGGGTTTGCTGTAAAAAAAATGGGAAAAGAGGAAGAAGAGTGAGAGAGGTAGCCTCGTTTGTAACGAGTGCAAATGAGGGTGAGGGTAATAAATTTGTGTATTTATTTGGGTTGGTGGAATAAGTGGACACGTGGGGTGGGTAAATAAGGGTGTTACGTGTGGGGATAGCTGACCAAGTGAAGGTAGAAAGTTGTGTGTTGACCGGTTTCCCCAAAGTAAATAAACATTTGCTTAATTCGTTTCTTTGTTTGTGCCAAGATATGGGCTTAAAGCCCAATTTCGTTTAGAGAAAATATTTGGGCCCCTTTTTGTTTATCATCCGAATGAAACTTGAATTGGGCTAAATGGTTGGGCTTTTTGGTAAAAATCAACTCAGTTATTTCCACTATTGGGTTTTCAGGCCCAATAAGCTTGTGTGGGACCCACTTGGCCCAATAACATCAAATAAATTTAATCCGCTAAAGTCGAGCTCGATTTTGGCTTTCTCGATCATTTTCTTCGAATTTAAGTTGACTTAGCCGGTTTCCGTGATCTTGGCACACTTTTGGTCTTTTGATCTTGTCTTTGACTCTTTCTTGACTTTTCTTCGACATTTGACCATGAAATCCCGTGTTTTCTCTTCTATTGCTCAATTGTACCTATTTAACACACAAAACAAAAAACCACGCGTAATTCCGACATTTACGATATTAAACACATGATTAGGTCTTGTTTTTACTTGATTATAGTGGCAAAAGGATAAGTGTTTACACACTTATTAGTCTCCTTTTCAGACGCTGACACATTCAAAAGTGACTCCCCAAGAGTTAAACCTGCTGGTTTGGATTTGGATACTGTATGTGCTTATATTGCTTCTTTTCCCAATGGTTCAGTGATTACATATGAGGACCTTGAGCAGATAAGTGATGAGCACTTGGAAGAGATGGACATTAAGTGGAACATGGCTCTTGCTAGTATAAGAGCAAACAGGTGGAACAGAAGGTTTAAGAAGAAGATGACCTTCAATGCAAAAGACACAGCTGGATTTGATAAATCCAAAGTTGAATGCTACAACTGTCATCGTATGGGACACTTCATGAGGGAATGCAGATCTCCTAGAAGATCTGATGCTGGTAAACCCTCAAGTCAAGTTGTTAAAGCTCAGGATCCTAAAGCCATGGTTGTAGTTCAAGAATTGATGGTATGGGATGGGATTGGAGCTATCTGGCTAAGAATGTGGAAGAGGATAAAGGTTTGGTTGCTGAGGTTGAAGAAGAATAGCATGTTGAATATGCTCTCATGGCACACTCCTCCTCTTCATCTGATAATGAGGGCATTCAAAAACAGGTCAATGATTATGGATATTGGGACAGTGGATGCTCAAGGCACATGACAGGGAAGGAAGACTATCTAACGAACTTCACTCCAATAAAGGATGGTGATAAGGTTTACTTTGGAGGCGGATATGGTACTATCACAGGCAAAGGAACCCTTCTCACCAAGAACTTGCGTTTTGAAAACGTCTTTTTGGTAAAGGAACTTGATTACAATCTTTTTAGTGTATCACAAGTTTGTGATAACAAAAATAAAGTTTTGTTTACTGATACTGAGTGTTTTGTGTTAATCAAGGATTATAAGATCCCTGATGAGAGATATATTGAGTATAGAACACCTAGGCATAAAGACATATACAATGTGAATCTGAATGGGATTAGAATGAATAATAATATGTCTTGTTTTTATGCTAAAGGTTCAGTAGATGAGAGTAATTTGTGGCACAGGAGACTAGGGCACATAAATTTTAAAAATATAAATAGGCTTGTGAGACTTGGCTTAGTTGATGGTTTGCCTGAAAAGGCCTTTCACAATGACCACTCTTGTGTTGCATGTCTTAAAGGCAAGCAGCACAAGGTCTCATTCAAGTCCAAACAGGTGCATACTAGTTCTAGACCTCTTCATTTGATACACATGGACCTCTTTGGTCCAACCAATATAGAAAGTTTGAATGGTAGGTCATATTGCTTTGTCATCACATATTATTTTTCTAGGTTTACTTGGACATTCTTTCTAGCTATGAAGAGTGACACAACTGACATTCTAATTGATTTTATCACTCAAATTGAGAAGAGGTCTGGCAATGAAGTTAAAATGCTTAGGAGTGATAATGGTGGTGAGTTTAGGAATAAGAAGCTAGATGATTTATGTGCCAGGAAAGGAATTACTAGGCAATTCAGTATTGCTAGAACCCCACAACAAAATGGGTTGCTGAGAGGAAAAATAGAACCCTAATTGAAGCAGCTAGAACAATGTTGGCTGATGCTTATTTTCCTATAGCCTTTTGGGCTGAGGCTGTTAATACAGCTTGTTATGTTCAAAATAGAGCATTAGTTAACAAAATTCAGAACAAAACACCTTATGAGTTACTTTGGGGAAGAAAACCCAATATTGGTTTTCTCAGACCGTTTGGTTGTCATGTAGTAGTTTTAGATACTAGTGATGCCTTAGGGAAATTTAGTGCAAAAGGTGATGAAGGCTACTTCATGGGGTATTCAGTGCAGAGCAAGGGATATAGGGTTTATCTTAAAGAAGAAAAACGTATACTTGAAAGAGTACATGTTAGGTTTTTAGAGAATAAACCTAGTGATCCTAAAAGTGGTCCTAATTGGTTGTTTGACTTGGAACCCTTATCTAGAACTTTAAATTATATGTCTGTCACTAATCTAGACATTGTGAAGATAACTTCAAATGTTGTGGAGGAACAAGTTGTTGATGTTTCAGGTACACAGGTTCATGAAAAGGTTGGATCACAAGCAGAAAAGACATCTCCTATACAAGAACTTGTTACAATTCCCATTTGGACAGATGCTTTTGCTGCTGCTGCTGGTGGTGGTAAAGATAATGGTGGTCTACAAGTACCACCAGATACAAACATGCATGGTCCTTCAGGCGCTGACAAAGGCAAATCCAGCGCTGACAAGACCAATTCAGACGTTGATGGTTCAGACGTTGACAACAACAGTTCAAGCGTTGTTAGCCCAAGCGCTGACAAACAAGGTTCAGGCGTTGACAACTCTTCTGCACATCTTTTCTCTTCCATTTTTGAACAAGGTGAACCTTCCAATTTCTATGAAGAGGTTCATCCTCATGTTGATGAAAGAGAGTCTGATGAAGAAGATATTGGCAACATGGAGAATGAGGTTGAGGACACCAGACTTTTTGAAGGAGGAGTTCTCACTTCCACTATGAAGAATTACCCCACTTCTCAAATCATTGGTGATATTATGACTCCAGTTCAGACAAGAAGATCTCATCAAGGTCTTGGTGGGTTTATTGCCAATATTCACAAGAAGGTTGATACCCCTCTTGTGCAAGCATGTTTGTTTGCCTATTTTCTATCACAACAGGAACCCAAGAAGATATTTGATGCTCTCAAAGAACCAAGTTGGGTGGAAGCAATGCAGGATGAGATTCACCAATTTGCAATACAGGATGTTTGGGAGCTGGTTGATTGTCCCAGATATGTCAGACCTATAGGGACAAGATGAGTTCTAAGAAACAAGAGAGATGAAAGAGGAATTGTGGTCAGAAACAAGGCAAGGTTAGTGGCTCAAGGATATACACAAGAGGAGGGGATAGACTATGAGGATGTCTTTGTACCAGTTGCAAGGATTGAAGCTATAAGGATCTTTTTAGCCTATGCATCCTGCATGGGCTTCACTGTCTATCAAATGGATGTCAAGAGTGCCTTCCTCTATGGAACTATTGTTGAGGAGGTATATGTGATGCAACCTCCTGGTTTTGAGGATCCAGAGAATCCAGACAAGGTGTATAGAGTCAAAAAGGCTATGTATGGACTTCATCAAGCCCCTAGAGCATGGTATGGTACTTTGTCTACCAACTTGGTGGACAATGGATTCAAAAGGGGCACCATAGATCAGACACTATTTACAAAGAAGAAAGGCAAGGATGTGTTGCTTGTCCAGGTCTATGTTGATGACATCATTTTTGGGTCTATTGATCCAAAGATGAGTGAGGATTTCTCCAAACTTATGACAGACAAATTCAAGATGAGTGCTATGGGGGAGATGAACTTCTTTCTTGGTTTACAAGTTCAGCAGAAAGAAGATGGTATCTTCATCTCCCAGGATAAATATGTAGCTGAGATCTTGAAGAAGTTTGGCTTTTCTCCACATGAAAAGAGGGCTACTACTCCTATGGATAGAGAACACCCTTGGGGAAAGATTGGAGATGGGAAAGATGTTGATGTCAGGCACTATAGATCCATGATTGGATCCTTGATGTATCTTACAGCCTCCAGACCTGACATCATGTTTGCTGTGTGTGCTTGTGCACGCCATCAAGTGACTTCCAAAGAATGTCACCTTTATGCTGTGAAGAGGATCTTTAGATACCTGAGATGCTATCCTATTCTTGGTTTGTGGTACCCAAAGGATTCACCATTGGAGCTGATTGCATATTCAGACAGTGACTATGGAGGTGATAAATTTGATAGGAAATCCACACTGGTGGATGTTAGTTTCTTGGGAGCAGGTTGATATCTTGGCAATGCAAGAAACAAACAGTGGTGGCTAATTCTACAACTGAAGCTGAGTATGTGGCTGCAGCTGCTTGTTGTGGACAAGTTTTGTGGATTCAGAACCAGCTGTTGGACTATGGGTATAATTTCATGCATACCAAGATATTTGTTGACAATAACAGCACTTTATGCATCATTAAGAATCCTGTACATCATTATAAAACTAAACACATAGAAATTAGACACCATTTTATAAGAGATTGTTTTGAAAAAGGTTTAATACAACCAGATAGGGTTGACACTGAGGAAAATGTGTCAGATTTACTAGCTAAACCTTTTGATGCTGGGAGGTTTCAATACTTGGTAACAAGTATTGGAATGATCAATCTCACATAATATGTGTTTTGGGGTCTTTTTGTAAAAGTATGTACAGGATGATGCATTGTTATTGGTCTTATTGATTTAGATTATCCACTATATTTTTCTAACACTGACAAAGGTTGCTTGAACGCTGATAAGTGTTTTTGTAACGTTGTCAGCAATATAATTGTCTAACCTGACAAAGCTTCCCTCAACGCTGTCATGTGTTATCGGGGCGTTGTCAGCAACAATGTTAGTTTTGTGGTTTTCAATCTAAATGTGCAGATGGTGTTAGCAGTATACCATTGGATAAATAGTTGCTTTTGGATCAATAGAGAAGCATTTGGACAAGTTTTTATTTATGGATGATGGTTGGAATTGTTTTAATTCCTATCTTGACATAAATTTTATGTTCATGCATGTTTTTTTAGCAACTTATGTATCATAGTTTAAGGGGAGGTTTTAGGAACCTTTAAGATGTTTGGGTATCCATCTGATACTCTTATCATAATTCTAGATTGTGTCCACAAGTGAGTATGAGTTAGTTTTACTAAATCATGAGGCACTGTAGCATGCAAAGTTGATATACTATGCATGCTGCCAAGACATTTTTGGCCTAGAATTGGTTATGGTCTGTTGGGAGTCTTGGGAATAATTTTGTTATGGAATTTACCTGGGAGTAACAAGGAATTTTATAAGGTAACTTGGTTGTTATGTGTTTTGGTTAGCAAGGGACACTAGAGGACTGTTATGTCTATCTTGTTTAAGCAAGTGTGCATAACTGGACAGTGCTTGCCGCCCTATAATAATTATCAGCTTTTTGGTTATCTTCTCTAGCATAAATTACTTTGTTAAGGTTATTTTTCATTTTTAAACATTTTTTTTTGGACGCTGACAAGTATATTTTTAAGCGTTGTTGTGACCAATTTAGACGCTGACATGGCTATAGGCAAACGTTGACAAGATTATAGCCGTTGGGCGTTGATAGGTTACTTTTGACCGTTGACACTCAATGGGTCCTACCCAGTTGTCACTTTTTGACATATTTTTAGGCCGTAATTTTGGGAGCTGATAACCTTCATTTAATGCATGAGATAAAATTCTTCTTTTTCAATATTTTCATGATTGTATTTTGAAAATACTTGCCTCTTTTTGGGCCAATCACATGCATTTTCTTCTCCTATAAATTTGGCTCCTATTTTTGTAACACCCCCAAATTTATACAACTCAATACAGCGGAAGACTAGTTGGTGTTACGGGATAACACATTACTCACATCATAGACAACGCATAAAAATCGCGTCGTTTTATAATAAAATCATTTCCATTCATAAATATCAAAGTTACATCGGTCCCAAGTCATTGTATTTAATACAGGTTTTACAAAACAATTGAATGGAAATTATAATTTAAGTGCGGGCCATGAGTTCTTGTTGTCTTCTCGAGAATTACCTTCAAGTACCTGAGATAAAACATGTTAAAAGAAAAGGTCAGCGATAACGCCGAGTGAGTTCATAGAGTTTAATAAATTACATCAATATAACATCGGTATAAAATTATTACCAAAAATCATTTCGTACAAAACATTGTAATAGGCCATAAAATAGCCAAAGTCATTTTTATACAAATCCTTATCGAAAATCATAATATAGGCATTTGCCTTAAAAATCATTATACGAGCCAATGTCGTAAAAACATCATACAATACGTTTTACAACGTTGTATATATTAAATAAAAACCGTTATATGAATATGGTTATATAAAATCAAAACACGAACATAATATTAATAGTATGACCCCGTATTGCTAGTCAGGCAATACATCGTAATTCGGTGCGTCTAGTAGTATTTCGTTAGTCGGATTATTATAAGCCGCATGACATTGTTACCTTACTAAAACAAACAACGGGTAGCTAACCCGATACTCAATTTGCCCATCTAAAGTAGCGTGTCGTCACAAAGGTCACGCTATGTAAATCTTCTCATACATAAATTCGCTTACCAATCAATGTGGCACGACAGGGATCAACCGTCAAGGCGCGAACTGGGGTGATCGTCCCCAAATAGTACTATTATATGCATAAGCGTCTACCAAATCCCGGTAGTTCACATTTCATGCTAATGGGAATTTTAGTGACATAACCTAACTTTAATAATCCATTTAATTTCATCTATCGGGTCCTTTAATCATTTATCGGGTCATACAATCAGGTCATTCAATCATTAGGGTCCAAATCAATAAACAAACAATCGGGACAAATGGTGTCCTATTTTATAAAAACTAACATGTTATCTCCCTCACGGGTTTATAAAACATTTCATAAAAACATTTAAAAGAGTGAGAGGCTATGAGCTCACGTTGATGTGGGAAGGCGGGTTATCGGCAACTCGGACGTACGGTATGTGCTTCAATCACAAAAACCTAGACAAATAATACTCGTCTTAGACGCATGTCCAATGACCTTATAAAAATAAAAATTATGTATACATATGATGATTTTATATATATGATGATCAAGTGGGTTTACATATTCTCATTTACTCATTTTTGTGTTATGTGTCGATAACTTTTATACTAGTTTTCTAGTTTTACCTATTTACGTGTTTTAAGTCCAATAAACTTATTATAAGTTATTTAACTTGTATTAATCCATGTTATACTTATATTATCAGTATCTATACTTTACAAGTTGGGCCTAAATGGGTTAAGCCCAATAAATAAGTTTATAAGTGTTTTAGTCCATTTTGTTGTTTTATTAGTCCAATAACGTTAATTTAGCCCGTTAATGTCCGTATGTTATATAGTTCGGGTTTTATCGTTTTTTACTTGTTATACATGTTTATATATCAGTATATAAATTTTATAAAGTTCACATTAGACGGGTCCAACCGTCTAAGTTTTATTTAGCAAAAACGATAATTTTACGGTAATAGCCGAAAAAGTCGTAAAAATCATGTTTATAGTTTTATAACTTATAAAACTTAACAAGTTACCACTTTATAAAATGTCCACTTATTTACCATTGTACATATTTATATAAATGAAATATATAAGTTAGTGGGTTTTAAATTATATTTTATACTATTTTTATTTGAGTGCTTATATAATACTGTTATACTTTAATTTCCAAAATCTGATTTTTATTTTCATCTTCACCAAAACTGCCATATCTAGATTTCTATATGGGGATAGAAGCTCAAATTTTTATGACATAAACTAAATGATATGTGCTCTATTTAACTCTTCTATAGCTACTGTTGAATCAGCCTCTAAGTATTTTCTAAAAATCGTCCAATACAGTGAACTCAGATTTGTACTTTAAACTTGTTTTGATCATATCTCACTCATTACAATGATTCCATTGCATGGCCAACACTCACATGTTTACAAGACCCATAGCTTACTGTATATCAATTTATTCAAATCATTTTACCAGTTTACCAAATGATTCTTTACTGTTTTATACATCCATCTAAATTAAGCAAGATTTTAACCTTGTTTCTTATAGTTTTTCATCTTTTTAAGCATGTTTATCAACACCAAATCCCCACACAATATTTTTAATCATCATTCATCATCATATACATATACATAAGTAAAATAAATACAAGATTACATAATCAAAAATAACAAGAGGATGAGGAGGACAATCTTTATACCACCATGATGATGTAGGTAGTGATCAAAACATGGATTTTGATGGAGAAACTTGTGATGAACCAAGACCATCTTCAGGAACACCATTCTTCATGAACACCTTGTGGAAAATCAGCCCCAAGACTCCATGGAAACTCCTCCTTCGATGTTATAATCACCACCAATCAATAGGGTTTCAAAAGAGCTTCATCATATGTAGAGATAACATATGAATTCATGGTTAATTTTTGATCAAAATGGATGTTTAGGGTGAGATGGTGGACGGCAAGATGAGAGCCAAGAGAGAAAATGGTGGTTGTTTTGCATGTTAGAAATGAAGCTAGTTGTTTAGTTAAGTGGTTTTGATAGTGTTAGCTTACTTTGTAAGCATGAAGCAACAAGTGTGTTACTTGTTTATGAGTTTTTGACACCTCATGGTGTTAGTAGCTTGTTATGGCCGGTTTGAGTGGGGGTGGGAGAAGTGTCCCACTTGTCTCATCCCCATTTATTTACGGGTACTCCTCGATTCTAGTTTCCTCTATTTGCGTGCCCTCGGGTCGTTTTACGAAAAACGTTTTTATAAATTATGAATCAACGGCACAAAACGAATCTAATAAAAATTATCTCATCAAAAACGGAGTTCGGAAACGTAAATACGTAATCCTAGGGTTTCCGGTTTAGTCGTAAAGGATGTTAAATTAAAATCGTAAGTCCTAATCTCTTCTCGTAAATTTGTGAGTTTATGAACCAACACAAATTTAAAATCCCAAAATAATATTCACGGATAAATTTATTTTCTGAAATGTCGGACTATCACCAAAGACGGTGTATGTAAACTTATGCACGTAACGTAGAATCCTCCGGTTTAGACGTAGTCGACGCTACTTCAAGACGTAAATCCAAATTACTTCCCAAAAATAAGTGAGTTCATATTGTAACATTAAAATAATGTTTTCAAATAAATATTGAGAATAAAATATCAACCATAAATTGACGGATTGTCACAGCATTTACCCCTAAACAGGATCTTTGTCCTCAAAGATCATCTTACTACTCGCTTCTTATAGAGTTAAAGCCATGTGGGTATTTCCTCCACATTCGGTCTTTTCTCACAAGTGCAATTCATTACAATACGCGAGTTCTATCAAACGTAACTACGGGAATAAGATCAGGCTTAATGTTGACTTACTTTCTCTATCCATGATGTTCACGGGTTTTTGATGAATGCAACTTTTCGCCGATCTAAACTCTACTAAGAAATTATCAGATTCTCACTTGATAGATATTCCATCAAGTTCGATATACGAAACATATTTCACGCAGCTCTTGAAGTCCTAGGGTAGATCCAGCTTATATGCCTTTCAATCCCAACTTTTACATCATCTCAATGGTCCCATACAACGGGGACTTATATCCCATGATTTGTCAGATCATTAATTCATTTTTCCAAGGTTAAAATTTTGGCATAACTTCGCTACCCATCTGGCACTTCAAGATCTACATTTCATATTCACATAACCTCCTGCCCACTATCGGCAGTCAATAATCAAATCCTAATTTCAACAATCATTTCAGATCTCGCGGGTCGGGTATTTTGTAAGGTTAGGTTCGCCATCATAGGAAACCTTAAACCTAAAAGACATGTCCAAATCACAATGGGTGTTTGTCGGGTGTCTTCATCTCAACTCCTGCTTACAGATGCTCTAATATTTAGATCCTAACAAGATTCGATCTCGATCCTAATACGATGATTATCAATGATAATCTTTCTAAAGGAAAACGATTATACGGTCTATTACCAAAGGTCAATCATTCAAACATAAAACAGCACTCATATTACTTTGTATCGTTACTTGACCTCGTCCCTTCGATTGGGGTGGTACATAGTACTCTCATCAAGGTTCGTTCTCAATGATTCCTGAGCAAATCTCTAGAAATTCGATGCGAAGCGAGGATCTTGATAAAGATGTTCGATACAGGCACACTATGTTTACATAACTCTTTTGCATTTATCATTAACGGGAATGATATTAGCAGATTTGGTTAGTCTGTCGACGATGACCCAAATCGAATCAAATTCAGATGGTGACCTTTGCAATAGCTAGACGTTTACCAATGTATGAGGCGGTGTCTGCCTTCATAATTTGCCATTAGTACAACTTCTTCAGACAAAGATACTTTTAGTCATAAATGACATAATTAGAATACTTATACTTACAAATTCCAACATAACTATATCTCACAATCCTCCATATTTAGACAATCACAAGTGGCCTTTTATACATCTAACGTCATCGGCTTCTCAATTCTAATGGTTCACATTAGCCGCGAACACCTTTTTATTATCTATATTATCCTTTTTACAATCATCAGCTATTTTTAAATTGTTCAAGAATTTATTTTGCACCTTCATTATTAAGGAACATGTCCTAATTGGTTCTTTATCTTTTATACATAATGGGTCAGTAATTACGTTCATCTTTCGTCATATTTTCTAAGTTTCAGTTATATTTCAGCTATTATTTTTATCAGTTTTTCTCAATTCGATGTTTAAAGCGTCGATAATTATTACAACTAATTAAATAATAAATATTCAATTTTTATAAAATGTAAACATAAAGATTTTAAATTTCTTAGTCCGTCCAATTATATGAAAATGTTCAAAATAATTTGAATTTAATTAACAAGATTTTTGTTGATTTATCGAAAATATTTAATAAGATTCGTAAATGTTCGAAAAACCTTTGTTTATACTTAGGTCAAAGTTTTCTTAGTTAAAAAGCAAAAATTGTCGTTTCAAATTTCAAGTCATAAGTTATATAGTTTCCTCATTTCTTCTTAAGTTGTCTAGAAGTATACACGAACATTTACCCCTAAACAGAAGTTTAGTTAAATGGTTTTTGTATAAGGGAATAATCCCTTAAAAATCCTTTGTTAAAACATTTGTCAAAATATATTTGCACTTTCTTTTTAGTATAACTCAAAGTCTTAATGGCTTTAATCTTTGAAGAGTCAATTTATATTCCATTATCTATTAATCACACGGTTAAATCATGTAAAGGATTAAGTCTTAAGTCTTATGTTAAATATTCAAGGTACAATTTTTAATTGTTCGGCCAATTTAGGGCAATCTTAAAATTAATTATTAACTTCATTCTTATAAACAAACAAATGGTCCTTAATGATCACAAGCATGAATTTATCAAATTACAGCCTACACATGTGATTCACCAAATTTATGAATGCTACATGTGCATTGGTCAATCCAAACGACATCACGTGAAACTCATAATATTCATTACAAGCACCGGATGTAGTGATTGGAATAGATAATCTCTTTCGCAGATGCGAAGTTGATGATAACCATGCTATGGATCAAATCTCTAAAACATACACTAGAACCTTGTAAATGATCGAACAAATCTTCCATTTCGAGTTATGGATATCGTTTTCGATTGTCAATTTACTCAGTTCACGGTAATTCAACAAATATAAGGAATAATAACACCATAGCTCTTAATGATGACGAGCTTGGTGGAATAAAAGCTTTCTCCGACAATTCTCTCAGTTGTACGGTAATTCTTTTAATTCAGATGGTGCTGACGTACAGTGCACAAGCCACAGGTGCAGCACCGGAAATATAATCAATACCAATTTCAACTTACCTTAATGGCAAAAGTCTAGGAAATTTACCAATAAATACCTCCTAAAGTTTTAGATAATATAAACATCTTTTAATATATTTACTTTAAGTTCTTTCTAAATTATAATATCTATGATTAATTCACAACCATTCACGATAAAATTTCAAGTCTGGATGCAGGATATGGTCATCCATCAAGAATTATTCAGATCACTTTTGATAATCAACATCTTATCTTTTAGGGGAATTCTACTCGAGTTCCCATCAATTAAGACAATGTCGTCATGTCATAATCAATCAATCCATTTTACTGGCACTATCAACTTTTCAGTTTTATTGTCGTCGATAAGATGTGAACTTCTCAAAAGACTAATAATAACTCATAATCCTTCACAAGTTCAAGGATACATGGAGACATAACTAACCTTAAAAGAGCAAGGTTAACGCATAATCTACGCGAGAGAATTTCAAATCAGATACAGACGAAAACATTAACGAATATGAATATATCCCATGTTTCATAATTTGAGTACGCATTCGAAAGCTCCTCGGATCGTTACCCGGGTCATTCAAATGAAATCAAATCATAAGAAATGGTAAGAACGTCAATACATCCAGTCGGGTATCAACACTCGGTAATCATATACTTTTCCTAAGAATCTCACTACGGGAGAATTGGACAAGAAGGAATTGTCAATTGTCAAATAAGACAATTTCCACAGATGAGTAAATTCGACTCAGAAGAATAGATGCTACAGGCACATATGTAGGTGTCCCTAACATTATGTCCCTATTTTTCACTTCTTGCAGATCTCATAAAATTTAATCTTTTTCAATCTTCAAAGAAAATGTAGTGTTTATTAATCAGTTTTATGGTGACTACTAATCAGCCTTGCATGGTCCATTCCAAATTGTATGTAGGCGCGCAACTATATACAATTTCAAGATTAACGATGCAATACTCAGTTCGTCAAAATATTATCATCATGTTTATAATAAAAACATTTTCATGCTTAATTCTTAAATAAGAATCAAGAATAAATTTACAAAGATTTTCTTTGTTATAAAAACAGTTAAGTTTTCCAAGGTACTTTATAAACAACCTCATTTCGATAACAATCACTTATAAATCTTACTTTGAACAATCCTTATAGTGATGAAAATTCAATTTTTTTTTCTCAAAGGATACTGTTTTATCTTATAAAAACAATGAGTGATCTACAGAAGAGTTATGAAAGCTTGTTCACCAAGAATTAACTACAATATATCAGGAAATGAGCTTTAGCCAAATAATCATGAGGTTCATGACCTCGATGGCACTCACGAAGAATGATTCACAACGTAACTCAAATCAAGATGAGTACTTGTTCAATGGTTGCATCACTAATGCGAACATTAGGATGAAGCAATAAAAGATAGATAACATCGATACATGTAGAATTTAGCAATCAAAGGTAGTCTTTTCATTAATCACAAACAAGTCAAATTGTACCGTAACACATTACATGTCACTATGTCATACAATTCTCAGAACTCATCCTACCAACTGATGTCTCAGTTAAGTTAGGGATTTTTAAAAGATACCACAATGAATACTAATCTACAAGAGTCTTTAGGTGTCCCACTTGTCCCGGAAGATCCATTGGTCCCAATTCAGAAGAAGATTTCTTCCATTTATTTGTTGGACACTGGGCATCCTCATTAGTGGACAATGGCCTAGGAACAACCCTTAACATGATCCTACAATCATTTAAAACCTCATAATTCAATCAAAGAACTTAACGACTTCCTCTTAACAATCTCATATTCCATACAAGTTAAATTTTTACTTCATTCAAGTTTCAACCAATTTTATACTCAATTCAATATCCTACCTCATATTCCAATACTTTCAATCTTATTCTTAGACCTTAAAAGGGCAATAAAAGCTCAATATGAACAATAATTAATTTCAAATCCTATATCTCCTTCACAATAGTTATCAAATGAGTCACTAGTATGAGATGACTCATACATTCAATTAGAATTCTCGGAAAGGTATTAGTGGTATGAGGCTTTTGGGTAATAGTTCCAATTACAGCCTCAAGTGCAACATTCACCCTTTCGATTTCAAATTTAAGAATTGGATGACAACGAATCAGATGACATCTTTCTAGGTGGTAACGTTTTGTCAAACTCCACTCTATAAGGAAAGATCGTCATGACATCGATATCAGATTTAATCTCGCCAATTCTTTTTCAATATAACAATCAACTAATATCTATATTTCTACGAGTATCAACCATTTATTGGGATCATAAATATCCACAACTTGGTTTAGATCTAGGATAGCTAGAATTCCTACGAGAATAGCTTCGATTAATTTACTAGGGGATTTAGGGTTCCTTGTGACAATCGACGTCGTATAAATACCTCGTATAAATATCAAAATAATCATCAAACAATCATGTAATAAAATTACATCATATATATATATATATAATCCAAGTTATATATATATTAAAATAACACTTCTCAGTCTGGCCGTGTCGGTAACTCAGGAATTCTTCGGCAGCGTTATAGTCAAAAGATTTTTAGACATTTTGTGAAAAATGTTTATAGTTAAAAGATTTTGAAATGTTTTATTCAAAACCTTAGTTTTAAAAATCATTCGTTCTCTATAACGAGAGCTCTGATGCCAAACTGTAACACCCCCAAATTTATACAACTCAATACAGCGGAAGACTAGTTGGTGTTACGGGATAGCACATTACTCACATCATAGACAACGCATAAAAATCGCGTCGTTTTATAATAAAAGCATTTCCATTCATAAATATCAAAGTTACATCGGTCCCAAGTCATTGTATTTAATACTGGTTTTACAAAAAAATTGAATGGAAATTATAATTTAAGTGCGGGCCATGAGTTCTTGTTGTCTTCCCGAGAATTACCTTCAAGTACCTGAGATAAAACTTGTTAAAAGAAAAGGTCAGCGATAACGCCGAGTGAGTTCATAGAGTTTAATAAATTACATCAATATAACATTGGTATAAAATTATTACCAAAAATCATTTCGTAGAAAACATTGTAATAGGCCATAAAATAGCCAAAGTCATTTTTATACAAATCCTTATCAAAAATCATAATATAGGCATTTGCCTTAAAAATCATTATACGAGCCAATGTCGTAAAAACATCATAAAATACGTTTTACAACGTTGTATAGATTAAATAAAAACCGTTATATGAATATGGTTATATAAAACCAAAACACGAACATAATAATAATAGTATGACCCCGTATTGCTAGTCAGGCAATAAATCGTAATTCGGTGCGTCTAGTGTAGTATTTCGTTAGTCGGATTATTATAAGCCGCATGACATTGTTACCTTACTAAAACAAACAACCGGTAGCTAACCCGATACTCAATTTTCCCATCTAAAGTAGCGTGTCGTCACAAAGGTCACGCTATGTAAATCTTCTCATACATAAATTCGCTTACCAATCAATGTGGCACGACGGGGATCAACCGTCAAGGCGCGAACTGGGGTGATCGTCCCCAAATAGTACTATTATATGCATAAGCGTCTACCAAATCCCGGTAGTTCACAATTCATGCTAATGGGACTTTTAGTGACATAACCTAACTTTAATAATCCATTTAATTTCATCTATCGGGTCCTTTAATCATTTATCAGGTCATACAATCGGGTCATTCAATCATTCGGGTCCAAATCAATAAACAAACAATCGGGACAAATGGTGTCCTATTTTATAAAAACTAACATGTTATCTCCCTCACAGGTTTATAAAAAATTTCATAAAAACATTTAAAAGAGTGAGAGGCTATGAGCTCACGTTGATGTGGGAAGGCGGGTTATCGGCAACTCGGACGTACGGTACGTGCTTCAATCACAAAAACCTAGACAAATAATACTCGTCTTAGACGCATGTCCAATGACCTTATAAAAATAACAATTATGTATACATATGATGATTTAATATATATGATGATCAAGTTTGTTTACATATTCTCATTTACTCATTTTTGTGTTATGTGTCGATAACTTTTATACTAGTTTTCTAGTTTTACCTATTTACGTGTTTTAGGTCCAATAAACTTATTATAAGTTCTTTAACTTGTATTAATCCATGATATACTTATATTATCAGTATCTACACTTTACAAGTTGGGCCTAAATGGGTTAAGCCCAATAAATAAGTTTATAAGTGTTTTAGTCCATTTTGTTGTTTTATTAGTCCAATAACGTTAATTTAGCCCGTTAATGTCCGTATTTTATATAGTTCGGGTTTTATCGGTTTTTACTTGTTATACATGTTTATATATATCAGTATATAAGTTTTATAAAGTTCACATTAGACGGGTCCAACCGTCTAAGTTTTATTTAGCAAAAACGTTAATTTTACGGTAATAGCCGAAAAAGTCGTAAAAATCATGTTTATAGTTTTATAACTTATAAAACTTAACAATTTACCATTTTTATAAAATGTCCACTTATTTACCATTGTACATATTTATATAAATGAAATATATAAGTTAGTGGGTTTTAATTTATATTTTATACTATTTTTATTTGAGTGCTTATATAATACTATTATACTTTAATTTCCAAAATCTGATTTTTATTTTCATCTTCACCAAAACTGCCATATCTAGAGTTCTATATGGGGATAGAAGCTCAAATTTTTATGACATAAACTACATGGTATGTGCTCCATTTAACTCTTCTATAGCTACTGTTGAATCAGCCTCTAAGTATTTTCTAATAATCGTCCAAAACAGTGATCTCAGATTTGTACTTTAAACTTGTTTTGATCATATCTCACTCATTACAATGATTCCATTGCATGGCCAACTCTCACATGTGTACAAGACCCATAGCTTACTGTATATCAATTTATTCAAATCATTTTACCAGTTTACCATATGATTCTTTACTGTTTTATACAGCCATCTAAATTAAGCAAGATTCTTGTTTCTTATAGTTTTTCATCTTTTTAAGCATGTTTATCAACACCAAATCCCCACACAATATTTTTAATCATCATTCATCATCATATACATATACATAAGTAAAAGAAATACAAGATTACATAATCAAAAATAACAAGAGGATGAGGAGGACAATCTTTATACCACCATGATGATGTAGGTTGTGATCAAAACATGGATTTTGATTGAGAAACTTGTGATGAACCAAGACCATCTTCAGGAACACCATTCTTCATGAACACCTTGTGGAAAATCAGCCCCAAGACTCCATGGAAACTCCTCCTTGGATGTTATAATCACCACCAATCAATAGGGTTTCAAAAGAGCTTCATCATATGTTGAGATAACATATGAATTCATGGTTAATTTTTGATAAAAATGGATGTTTAGGGTGAGATGGTGGACGGCAAGATGAGAGCCAAGAGAGAAAATGGTGGTTGTTTTGCCTGTTAGAAATGAAGCTAGTTGTTTAGTTAAGTGGTTTTGATAGTGTTAGCTTACTTTGTAAGCATGAAGTAACAAGTGTGTTACTTGTTTATGAGTTTTTGACACCTCATGGTGTTAGTAGCTTGTTATGGCCGGTTTGAGTGGGGGTGGGACAAGTGTCCCACTTGTCTCATCCCCATTTATTTACGGGTACTCCTCGATTCTATTTTCCTCGATTTGCGTGCCCTCGGGTCGTTTTACGAAAAACGTTTTTATAAATTATGAATCAACGGCATAAAACGAATCTAATAAAAATTATCTCATCAAAAACGGAGTTCGAAAACGTAAATACGTAATCCTAGGGTTTCCGGTTTAGTCGTAAAGGACGTTAAATTAAAATCGTAAGTCCTAATCTCTTCTCGTAAATTTGTGAGTTTATGAACCAACACAAATTTAAAATCCCAAAATAATATTCACGGATAAATTCATTTTCTGAAATGTCGGACTATCACCAAAGACGGTGTATGTAAACGTATGCACGTAACGTAGAATCCTCCGGTTTAGACGTAGTCGACGCTACTTCAAGACGTAAATCCAAATTACTTCCCAAAAATAAGTGAGTTCATATTGTAACATTAAAATAATGTTTTCAAATAAATATTGAGAATAAAATATCAACCATAAATTGACGGATTGTCACAATTTTTAAACAGGATACCTATAATTCTTGTCTAACACAATTTTCTCTTATCAACTTCATCTTTATCAATCACTTTTAACAGCTTTCAACAATGGCACCAAAGTTTAAACCATCAGAATTGGAATTGGGGTTCAGAAGCCAACACAACATGATCGCGTATCTTGAAGCTGATGATGCTCTGTTTCCCCAATACACACAAATATTGGCGTATTTGAACGCATCTCCTATTAGGTATGCTCTTTCTCATGCACCACTCATTCCAGTCACACATATTAAACAGTTTCGGAACACTATTAGTTCCTCAATAGTTAATAGAGTGACTACATTGACTTCTATTGTTCATGGGAGACCATGGGTGGTTACTGAGGCTTTGGTACGCCAAGCCTTGCATCTTGATGATGCTGATGGTATAGCCACCCATCCCATTAGTGAAATAGAACAAGGATGAAGGGCTTTGGGTTATCCTTTTCCTGATGAAGGAACTTTAAACAAGTACCATAAACAGGAGTTTCCCCCAGCCTAGAAGTACCTCATACATGTCCTCCTTCAATGTTTGAGTCCCAAATGCACTGCACACAATGATATCAATAGATCTATAGCAAGTGCTATTGTGTGTATTGCAACTGGGCATAAATTTAATTATTCAAAAATGATTTTTGAGGGCATGTGTAAAAATAAGGGGAACAAAATGACTTTAGCTTATCCCCGCTTTTTACAAATGGTTTTTGATGTTCAAGGATACTACACAAGGGATCATAATGATTTTTATGAGATCCCTGTGCAAAAGAAAACTATTTTTATGAAAATGAACTCACCCTCCATCGTGACCTACCCTTAACCCAAGCTATGCTTGCTATCATTGCAGCAGCTCAACCCCAACCAGACCCCCAACCACATATTGACCCAATACCTGAACCATTACCTTCCCCTGAACATATGCAACTTGACCAAGAACCCTTCAACGCTGACACATTAAATGTTGGTGTTGATGTGCCTATTTCCAACGTTGACACACAACCCAAACACCCCTTAACCAACCCACATCCACTCAATCCACATCATCTTCCACACCCCCTTAATATAGGTTGATGAAACGCCAAAGGACTACTGGAGTGTTCTCCTCTGGTGGTCCTAGCCATGTAGCAGAGAGAACCACCACCACAAGTGTGGTTGGTGATATGGATGAGGCTGGGACTATTGGTTCTGGCTTAGATGCTGGCCAAGGCAGTCCCACCATCATTAAGTCCTCATCCATGCCCAATGAATCTGACTTGGGAGGTCAAATTCCCATTTTAGAAGAGGGCGGACTGGAACCAATGACCCTAATTGAATTGACGGCAGTCTGCATGAGCTTGCAAAAGCAAAATGCAGACTTAGTACAAATTGTCAGCTCACAAGGCCTTGAACTCAAGCAATTGAGGGAGAGGATTGTTGTTTTGGAGACTGCAAGTGCACGGAGAGGTATGGAGGAATCTTCCAAAGGGGAGGAAGATCCAATAAATGTGAGTGATAAGGGCAGCCATAATGGTTAATCTTTGGATGTTGCTGAGGCCCTTACAAGTTTGAAGAAACAGACAGGTTTTGATACGTCCTTAGTCTCTCCTACCAACTTGAATTTATCATTTACAGCCATGTTGGAGAAAATTGCAAAAGGGGCTGAGGCAGGAAATTTGGGCGTTGACAAGGAGAATATGGACGCTGACAGAAATATTTTGGGCGCTGATAGAACAAAGTTCGGTGTTGACAGACCTGCACATGAGGATGATGTATCCCAGTCATCATCCATCATCAAGGAGGTTTCTTCACAGGTATCACCATCTACCTAACCAACAATTGCTCCATTAGATAAGGGTAAGGGTATTATGGTAGAAGAGGTTGTCCCAAAGGATGCAGCTCAAGTTGAGTTTGATAGAAGATTGGCTGCACAAATCATGGAACAAGACAAAAAGGAGGTGAAAGAGTCACCATTTGTTGTTACTTCAAAAGAAGGAAGTGATGGAGCTAGCTCAGACTCAAGTGTTATGATTATAGAACCAGAAAGACTTGAGTATGGAGATGAGTTGGCCAAGGAGAAATTGAGAGAGTTGAAATTGCAGGTTGACTATGATATGCCAGAGGTGGTTCAAATGTATAATGCTTGGGAAGAAAGATGTATGGAGAATCCACACTTGACCATCTCAGATCAAATATGGGGTTTGGAGATTCTCCTCAGAGTTCAAAAGTATTGCCAGGTAATTTTGAAACACAAGGCAAGCAATATTCTCTCAGAGTTGAAAAGTGATAGAAGGGAGCTATACTACATGTTGCTCAGATGTCATGGAGTAGGATGGACATATCAGAAATTGAGGGCATTGACATTTGATGAGTTGGAATGCAAAGCTTATTCCAACTGGGTTAGAGTGCAGGAAGCAAACACTCTAAGACTCCTTTCTGATGAAAGGAAAGAAGAAATGTAGAAGAAATGGAACTCAATAAAGCAATGTTTGTTCCCAGACCAGTGAAAAAAGGAGTTTCTCTTAAGTTTCCCAAAGATATGGATCCATTGTATCCAAGTGAAGCTGTCATAAGAAAGAGCCTCAAGCTCTCACCATTAGAAGCTTCAGACATGGTACAAGTGTTACCTCTAGATTCCAGGAATCCAATTGTGAGCTATGAAGAAGATGAATGTGGATTCTGGAAGATTGGCAGATATGGAAAAGAGGTACACACTTTCACCACTCTCATATCTTTGTTTGCAAGTTGTGATAGAGAAGACTTGGTAGACCTATGGAGGTTGCTAGAGACCAAGTATGATGCTGAAGCACCAGCTTCAGCTAATGGAATAAAATTGTGGTCCACATTCAAGAGAATGTGTGGACCAAAAGATGAGGATCCTGGTATTTGGAAGGATCTTGAAGATGACCTCAGTGGTCTTCAATGGAGGTTATATTCAGCTGCTGGTGTTTACCATTTGAGTTCTACAAAGTTTGCTGAGTGTCTACTTGTGGATGGTCAGTATTTCATATCCAAGGCTATCTTGGAAAAGATGAAGAACACTCAGCTGGAAATTGATTATTCAAGTGACGTGGCAAAAGACTTGATCAGATTTATTTATTACCAATATGAGAAGGTTTGTAAGATTCCTCCTAGTCCTTAATGCTTATTCAGAAACTTGATCATAAGAGTAGATATCAAGTTTAGGGGAGGATTGTTGGGAATAAATTAAGGCCAGATCACTTGAGCGCTGACAAGAGTAAAACAAGCGTTGACAGGAGCAAAACAAGCGCTGACAGCTCAAGCGTTGACAAGACAAAGTCAAGCGTTGATACATTGAAGACAATCACTGATGGGAAGATATACTCTACGCGTTTATTGTATTCTAGATTACTTCTAGTAAAGATAGGAACAACAATGTATTTTCTATATTTATCTTTACCTAGAATAGCTGATACGTAGATTATTGTACAAGGCTTCTTATGTCTAAAAAAGAAGACCTTTAGGTTAATGTTTGATATAAGTTTTCATTCGTAAACTACTTTCATTGTAAGCAAGTTTGATATCATTAATCAAAGTGAAAATTTGTTTATATCTTGTGTGTTCTTGTTTAAGTGTTAATTCCGCATAACACTTAGATTATCATAAGCATATACAAAGGTTTCTCTAAGTGTATTACTTGATCTAATCTCGTATACATAAAGCTAAATCGATCTAAGTTTGGGATCAACATCTCTTATATTTTATTTTTGTCTTGAATGTTCACGAGGATACATTTTCGACGTATGCGATGATAGAGATTTCGGTTTAAAAATACAGTCATAACGGTGTAACCAAGACCATCAAATTAATAACCCCTCCTAATAGACAACGATGTCAAAAAATTAAGTCAACAAGAAGGATCGATAAACACGATTTTATAACGGTTTTAAACATGAGACTTATTACCAAGACTTTTATACGCCCCCTACCGGATGGGCCTTATGATCATAGGTTTACCTCCATCTTTTATTCAACTTCGCCATGAAGCTTTTATTATGACTTCGGTCTTGCCTTGCCTTTTATTATCTTCCTCATCGGTGGTTTTACTATGGCCAAAGACGTATATCCTCACGCGAATGCGAATTTTTGGATCTTTAAAGCTTCAAATATTAAGTCATAATTCACTTTCAATTTCGCATAGATTTTTCGGCCTTGTGAGCTTCAAATTGTTTGCTTGATTTAGGTGAGCACTTGAAATCTTATTATTAGGTGAAGCTTTCGATTATTCGGGTTGCCAATACTTCAAAACCGTGACGCTGGCGATACCTTAATGTTTTACCAATTTAATTACATGGAAGTTACTAGAAAAGACTAGAAACCAACAATCAAGACTAAACCGCTAAGTCAATACTTATTAAGCAAAATATATTTACCAGCGAAGGGAGAATAAGCAAACAACGAGAACACATGAGTTTTTGAAAGAATATGAATACTCTACGTTTAGCATAGTAACTTATAATTAACTCTATCATTTCTCGTCCTCATTTAAGAGACTTAGCCTAATATAAAGTTTAGGAATCGAAGCTAAGTGCTCAACACGCACGGTCGATTCCAAAATTACTCTTATTCTCGCCATCGGAAAATCTACATTCGTGTCTTCAAACACTTATAAAATATGAGAAAATTTTAAAATTTTGCCATTTTTACCCTTATTTTGCAATTAAAACGATAAACAAAAAGATATACTTTGGAAAGCGTGATGGTTTGGCAAGGCAAGTATCTATTCACCCCTCCATACTAAAGTTAAACATTGTCCTCAATGTTTCGAGTCTGAGGGTGCAATACCCCCATACTAGAGATGTAGTCGAATGCTTAATCTAGCATGGAAAGGGTGTAACTATTAAATCAATACTCGTTTATGAAGTGTGTTATAAACCTAAGGTTAGAAAATCAAAGGATGTATCATGGATATTGAGAAATTCTTCAAATCAAATGATCAAGTGCTCCCATAAAACGAACACGAGAGGCTCCAATCGTGAAGATCGTGATTATCTAAAAACCACACATCACAAACAACCACGGAACAAAGGTTGGAAAGGCACAAATCCCCTCACGTTACTACATTAGAAAGCGATAATATGTACATGGGATAAGCATGGGACTCCCCCACGAGGCACCTTGTTTTTGATTACCGAGTCATGAGCTCGACTCGATCCCCTCAATACTTAATTATCATTGGGGAAGGTGATTTGGTCGAGGTAGTTCAAAGAGGGAACTTCCCCGCCAAATTAGTGCTTCAACCTATGTCCATTCACCTTGAAATTGGGGCCATCATTTTGAGCTAGCTCGATGGTCCCATAAGGAAAAACTTGGGTAACGGTGAATGGACCGGACCAACGAGATTTCAACTTGCCGGAAAAGATTTTCAAACGATAGTTAAAAAGCAACACTTGATCTCCAATGTTAAAAACCCGGTTTTTAATTTTTAAGTCATGAAACTTTTTAGTTTTTTCCTTGTAAATCAATGAATTTTCATAAGCAATGTCTCTTAATTCATCCAATTCATTCAATTTCATTTTCCGGTGTTTTGCCACGGTCTCAATATCATCATTACAATGCTTAAGGGCCCAATAAGCTTTGTGTTCGTGTTCAATTGGCAAATGACAATTCTTCCGATACACAAGCTTATAAGGAGTGCACCCGACGGGCGTCTTATGAGCTGTCCGAAAGGCCCATAAAGCATCGTCCAACTAATCCGACCAAGATTGTCGGTTTTCTCCAATCGATCCTTCCGAGATCCTATTCAACGCTCAGTTTGAAACCTCGACTTGCCCACTCGTTTGTGGGTGATAAGCCGTAGAAAGCCGATGTGTAACCCCATATTTCCTTAGGACCCTTTCGAATTGGTCGTTACAAAAATGGCTTCCACGATCGCTTATGATCGCACGAGGGGTTCCAAACCGAGAAAACAAGCTTTTCAAAAACTTGACTACCACACGAGCATCGTTCGTAGGCAAAGCCTTAGCTTCCACCCACTTGGATAGGTAGTCAACGGCGACAAGGATATACTTATTACCATGAGATGATGGGAACGGCTCCATAAAATCAATACCCCAAACGTCAAAGATCTCACACTATTGGATGATGTTTTGTGGCATTTCATCATTTTGTGAGGCTTTTCCTTGTCGTTGGCATGAGTCACATGACTTCACAAGTGCATGTGTATCTCGGTAAATAGTAGTCCAAAAGAAACCGGCATCAAAGACCTTCTTATCCGTGAGATTAGCACCATGGTGACCACCCGTGGGTCTCTCGTGACAAGCTCTAAGGATGTTAGAATCTTCGGTAACAAAGACACAACGTAGAATGATTTGATTCACACAAGTCCGAAATAGATAATGGTCGTTCCAAAAGTAGAACTTGACGTCACGAAAGAATTTCCGTTTTTGTTGAGTCGTCATACCCTTAATGATGAAGTTACCCGCATGGTAATTTGCGATGTCCGCAAACCATGGGGTAGATGAATCAAGCATAGAATTCACTACACCAAGTGTCTCGAGAGGTAATGTTTCGGTGATTTCCTTTGGCTCGTAAACATTTTGGTGAGGATCTTCCAAACGAGAAAGATGATCGGCCGCTAGATTCTCGGCTCCTTTTTTGTCAAGGATTTCGAAATCAAATTCTTGTAGGAGGAGAATCCAACGAAGTAATCTCGTCTAAGCATCTTGTTTAGCCATGAGATACTGGATAGCCGAATGATCCGTATACACTATGCATCGAGTCAAGACGAGTCGGAATTTCTCAAATGCATACACCACGACAAGGAATTCCTTCTCTGTTGTAGTGTATTTAAGTTGAGCCTCGGTCATCGTCTGGCTAGCATAGTGAATAGTTAAGAAGTGATTTTCATGAAGTTGCCCCAAAACGGCCTCAATAGCGTACTCACTAGCATCACACATGAGCTCAAAGGGGAGGTTCCAATGTGATCAACAAGAATGGGAGCTTCGATAAATTTCCTCTTAAGGATTTCAAAGGCTCGTACACAATCTTCGTTATAGATAAAAGGTGCATCTTTCTCGAGGAGATGTGTAATAGGTCGATAAATCTTTGAGAAATCCTTGATGAATCGACGATAAAAGCCCGCGTGGCCTAGGAAACTCCTAACTCCCTTAACGGTTTTGGGATGAGGTAATTTGGCGATGACGTCTACCTTAGCTTTGTCTACCTCAATCCCCGATTTCGAAACCTTGTGCCCTAAGACGATTCCTTCCTTAACCATAAAATGACATTTTTCCCAATTTAGCACAAGGTTGGTTTCCTCACAACGTTTCAACATTCTCTCAAGATTCGACAAACACGAAGTGAACGAACAATCAAACACTGAAAAATCATCCATAAAGACTTCCATCGTCTTATCGATCATGTCATGAAAAATAGACATCATGCACCTCTGAAAGGTTCCCGGTGCATTGCAAAGTCCGAATGGCATTCTCCGATAGGCAAACGTTCCATATGGACACGTAACCTGATAGGTGTGAAAACACCCATCCTTTTACCACTTATTTCTTGCTAAAACGAGACCAAAACGCGTATTTAATGTCATTTGTTTGGAATTAAGCGTGGTTTGTGTGTTTGTTGTGTTTTCAGAGCCAACGGGATAAATATTGAAGAAAACATGGGATTGCACGGGTTTTATCAAAGAAAAAGACGAAAAGACGAAGTCTATAGTCCAAGAGATGCAAAAGATTTGAAGTCAATAGGCGTATTTAAAGATTTATCGAAGAAAAGGACCAAAGATGGAAGATTTATATATGTCAAAGAACTCAAGTCTATTAAACGAAGAAATTAAAAGCCGAGTTGAATTTATTCATCGACAAATCCCGAATCAGAATCGAAAACGTCAACTTTACTAAAAAGACGAGAAGACAAAAAGAAAGGAGAAAAGCCCACTCACCAACTAAGTTCAAGGCCTATAAATAGGAGTCCCCTTCACAAATTAGAACTAGTTTTTCATTTTTTTCCTATTTTCTTTCTTTTGGTTCGTAGGGTACCAACACCCTTAAGGTGTTTGGTGATTTTTAATTAAATCCAATCCGAATCCTTGTAAGTTTTAATCTTTCATTTTGTTTGTTAAACCTTAATCCTTAATACAAGTTTCCTTTTAATCTTGTTCTTCTTTTTCTTATTTATTCTAAAGTGTTAAGTTTTTATTTTTTGTTGATTTTGATCTTTAAAAGTAAGTGGGTTTTGTGTTTTTGTTGATTTGGTTTAAAGTTTATCATTAGTGGATGATTAGTGGTTAGTTTGTTTTAATCTTTTTGTTAAAACTTGGTTATTTTAGTCAAATTCTTGTTTTGGGTTTTTCCCATGTTCATCGTCTTCATCAGTTTCCTAGATTCCGAATGAAGTGTTTTTGTTAATTATTCTGAACGAAGCCTTATATTCCGAACCAAGTATTTCATTTATTATTCCGAACGAAGTGTTTTTCAATTTTATTCCGGACGAAGCATTATTCCGGATGAACAAGTATTTCGGATGAGCTAATATTCCGAATAAACATATTATTCCGGATCAAGGGTATATTCCGGATAAAGAAATTATTCCGGATCAATTAAGTTATTCCTAGTCAACAAATATTGTGACAATCCGTCAATTTATGATTGATATTTTATTCTCAATATTTATTTGAAAATATTATTTTATGAACTCACTTAATTTTTGGAAAGAAATTTGGATTTACGTCTTGGAGTAGCATCAACTACGTCTAAACCGGAGGATTCAACGTTACGTGCTTACGTTTACATACACCGTCTTTGGTGACAGTCCGACATTTCAGAAAATAAATTTGTTCATGAATATTATTTTGGAGTTTTAAATTTGTGTTAGTTCATAAACTCACAAATTTACGAGAAAAGATTAGGACTTACGATTTTATTTTAACGTCCTTTACGACTAAACCGGAAACCTTAGGATTACGTATTTACGTTTTCGAACTTCGTTTTTGATGAAACAATTTTTATTGGATTCGTTTTGTGACGTTGATTTATAATTTATAAAAACGTTTTTCGTCAAACGACCCGAGGGCACGCAAATCGAGGAAACTAGAATCGAGGAGTACCCGTAAATAAATGGGGATGAGACAAGTGGGACACTTGCCCCACCCCCATCAAAACCGGCTACACAACAACACATACCACTTTGGTGTCAAGTTTTTACTTAACTAGCTACACTTGTCACTTAAGATTACATTGTAAGCTAACCAACACACAAAACCACTCCAACAAACAACTAGCTCTCATTCTCACCATGCAATACCACACAAATCCTCTCTACCCTCCATTTTTGGCCGTCCTATATCCACCCCAAAAACACCCTTTGATCTTGATTCAACCATGAAATCCTATGTTATACTTGCATATGTTGAAGCCCTTTTGAAACCCTATTGATTGGTGGTACTTATAACATCCAAGGAGGAGTATTCATGGTGTCTTAGGGCTGATTTTCCACAAGGTATACATGAAGAATGGTGGCCTTGAAGATGGTCTTGGCTATGCACAAGTTTCTCCATCCAAATTCATGTCAAACTCATAACCTACATCAACTTGGTGGTATAAAGATTGTCCTCCTCATCTTCTTGTTATTTTGATTATGTAAACATGTATTTTATTTCCTATTGTATATGTATATGATGATTATATGATGATAAAAATGTTATGTGGGGATTTGTTGTTGATAAACATGATTAAAAAGGTGAAAGACTATAAGAAACAAGGTTAAAATCTTGGTTAAATTTGATGGCTGTATAAAACAGTAAAGAACCATATGGTAAACTGATAAAATGATGAAGTAGAATGTATTTACAGTAATCTATGGGTCTTGTACACATGTGAGAGTTGGCCATGCAATGGAATCACTGTAATGAGTGAGATATGATCAAAACAAGTTTAGGGTATAAATCTGAGGTTACTGTTTTGGACGATTTTTAGAAAATACTTAAAGGATGAATCAACAGTATCTATAAAAGAGTTAAATGTAGCACATATCATGTAGTTTATGTGATAAAAAATTTGAGCTTATATCTCCATATAGAACTCAAGATATGGCAGTTTTGGTGAAGATGAAAATAAAAATCAGATTTTGGAAAATAAAGTATAATACTATTATATAAGCACTCAAAATTATATTGTATAAAATGTAAAGTTAAAACCCACTAACTCTTGGATTTTATTTATATAAATATGTACAATGATAAATAAGTGGACATTTTATAAAAATGGTAACTTGTTATGTTTTATAAGTTATAAAAACTATAAACATGATTTTTACTACTTTTTCGGCTAATACCGTAAAATTAACGTTTTTGCTAAATAAAACTTAGACGGTTGGACCCGTCTAATGTAAACTTTTATAAACTCATATACTGATATATAGACATGTATGACAAGTAAAAACCGATAAAACCCGAACTATAGGACATACGGACGTTAACGGACTAAATTAACGTTATTGGACTAATAATACAACAAAAATGGACTAAAATACTTATGAACTTATTATTGGGCTTAATCCATTTAGGCCCATCTTGTAAATGTATAGATACTGATAATATAAGTATAACATGGATTGAAACAAGTTAAAGGACTTATAATAAGTTTATTGGACTTAAAACACGTAAATGGGTAAAACTAGTAAGCTAGTATAAAAGTTATCGACATATAACACTAAAATGAGTAAACGAGAATATGTAAACCCACTTGATCATCATATATATATAATCATCATATGTATACATAATTGTTATTTTTATAAAGTCATTAGACAAGAGTCTAAGACGAGTATTATTTGTCTAGGTTTCTGTGATTAAAGCACGTACCGTACATCCGAATTGCCGATAACCCGCCTTCCCATATCAACGTGAGTTCATAGCCTCGCACTCTTTTAAATGCTTTTATAAATGTTTTATAAATCCGCGAGGGAGATAACATGTTAGTTTTGATAAAATAGGACACCATTTGTCCCGATTGTTTGTTTATTGATTTTGGACCCGAATGATTGAATGACCCGATTGTATGACCCGATAAATGATTAAAGGACCCGATAGATGAAATTAAATGGATTATTAAAGTTAGGTTATATCACTAAAAGTCCCATTAGCATGAATTGTGAACTACCGGGATTTGGTAGACGCTTATGCATTTAATAGTACTATTTGGGGACGATCACCCCAGTTCGCGCCTTGACGGTTGATCCCCGTCGTGCCACATTGATTGGTAAGCGAATTTATGTATGAGAAGACTTCCATAGCGTGACCTTTGTGACGACACGCTACTTTAGATGGGCAAAATTGGTATCGGGTTAGCTACCCGTTTTGGTTTAGTAAGGTAACAATGTCATGCGGCTTATAATAATCCAAAACAAACGAAATACTACTAGACGCTCCGAATTACGAGGTATTGCCTGACTAGCAATACTAGGTCATACTATTGATATTATGTTTGTATTTTGGTTTTCATAACCATACTCATATAACGGTTTTTATTTTCATACAACGTCGTAAGACGTATTGTATGACGCTTTTACGACATTGGCTCGTATAATGATTTTAAGGCTTTTTATAACCATATTCATATAACGGTTTTTATTTAATCTATACAACGTTGCAAAACGTATTGTATGGTGTTTTTAACGACAACGATTCGTATAATGATTTTAAGGGAAATGCCTATATTATGATTTTCGATAAATATTTGTATAAAATGACTTTATTTTATGGCCTATTGAAATGATTTGTATAAGATGCTTTTTAGTAATAATTTTATACTGATATTATATTGATGGATTTTATTAAACTCTATGAATTCACTCGGCGTTATCGCTGACCTTTTCTTTTAACATGTTTTATCTCAGGTACTTGAAGGTAATTCTCGGGAAGACGACAAGAATTCATGGCCCGCACTTAAACAATATTTTCCATTCAAATATTTTGTAAAACTTTGTATGAAATATAATGACTTGGGACCGATGTAACTTTGATATTTATGAATGGAAATGTTTTATTATTAAACGACGCGATTTTTATGCGTTGTCTATGATGTGAGTAATGTGCTATCCCGTAACACCAACTAGTCTTCCGCTGTACTGCGTTGTATAAATTTGGGGGTGTTACAGTTTGGTACCAGAGCTCTCGTTATAGAGAACGAAAGATTTTTAAAACTAAGGTTTTGAATAAAACTTTTCAAAATCTTTTAACTAAAAACATTTTTCTAAAAATGTCTAAAAATCTTTTGACTATAACGGTGCCAAAGAATTCCCGAGTTACCGTCAAGGCCAGACTGAGAAGTGTTATTTTAGTATATATATATCACTTGGATTATATATATATGATGTAATTTTATTACATGATTTTTTGATGATTATTTTGATATTTATACGAGGTATTTATACGACGTAGATTGTCACAAGGAACCCTAAATCCCCTAGTAAATTAATCTAAGCTATTCCTGTAGGAAATCAAGCTATTCCAGATCTAAACCAAGTTGTGGATATTTATGATCCCAACAAAATGGTTGATATTCGTAGAAATGTAGATATTAGTTGATTGTGATATTGAAGAAGAATTGGCGAGATTAAAACTGATATCGATATCATGACGATCTTTCCTTATAGAGTGGAGTTTGACAAAACGTTACCACCTGGAAAGGTGTCATCTGATTCGTTGTCACCCAATTCTTAAATTTGAAGTCGAAAGGGTGAATGTTGCACTTGAGCTTGTCATTGGAACCATTACCCAAAAGCCTCATGCCACAAGTACCTTTCCGAGAAGTCTAATTGGATGATCGAGTCATTTCATACTAGTAACTCATTTGGTAACTATTGATGTAAGAGATATAGGATTGGAAATTAAGTGTTGATTCATATCGGGCTTTTATTGCCCTATTAAGGTCTAATAATAAGGATTGAAAGTATTGGGGAATGAGGTAGGATATCGCATTGAGTATGATTTGGTTGAAACTTGAATAACGTAAAAATAACTCGTATGGAATAAGAAATTGTTAAGAGGAAGTTGTTGAGTCCTGTGATTGAATTATAAGGTTTTAAATGATCGTTAGTTCATGTTAATGGTTGTTCCTTGACCATTGTCCAATGATGAGGATGCCCAGTGTCCAATAAATAAATTGAAGAAATCTTCTTCCGAATTGGGACCGATGGATCTTCCTGGACAGGTGGGACACCTAATGACTCTTGTAGATTAGTATTTATTGTGGTATCTTTTAAAAATCCCTAACTTAACTGAGATATCAGTTGGTAGGATGAGTTTTAAGAATTGTATGACATAGCGACACGTAATGTGTTACGGTACAATTTTGACTTGTTTATGATTAATGAAAAATACTACCTTTGATTGCTAAACTCTACATATATCGATGTTATCTATCTTTTATTGCTTCATCCTAATGCTCGCATTAGTGATGTAACCATTGAACAAGTACTCATCTCGATTTGAGTTACGTTGTGGATTAATCTTTTTGAGCGCCATCAAGATCATGAACCTCATGATTATTTGGCTAAGCTCATTTCCTGGTATATATCATAGTTAATTCTTGGTGAACAATCTTCATCACTCTTTTGCAGATCACTCATTGTTTTTATAAAGTTAAAACGGTATCCTTTGAGAAAATTTAATTTTCAACACAATGAGGATTATTCAAAGTGAGATTTAAAAGTGATTGATATCAAAATAAAGTTGCTTATGAAACACATTGGAAAACATAATTGTTTTTCATAACAAAGAAAATCTTTGAAAATTTATTCTTGATTCTTATCTAAGAATTAAGCATGAAAATGTTTTTATTATAAACATGATGATAAAATTTTGACGAACTGAGTATTGCATTGTTAATCTTGAAATTGTATATAGTTGCGCGCCTACATACAATTTGGAATGGACCATGCAAGGCTGATTAGTAGTCGCCATAAAACTGATTAATACACACTAAATTTTCTTTGAAGATTGTGAAAGATTAAATTTTATGAGATCTGCAAGAAGTGAAAAATAGGGACATAGTGTTAGGGACACCTACATATGTGCCTGTAGCATCTATTCTTCTGAGTTGAATTTACTCATCTATGGAAATTGTCTTATTTGACAATTGACAATTCTTTCTTGTCCAATTCTCCCGTCGTGAGATTCTTAGGAAAAGTATTTGATTATCGAGTGTTGATACCCGACTGGATGTATCGACGTTCCTATCATTTCTTTTGATTAAGATTTCATTTGAATGACCTAGGTAATGATCCGAGGAGCTTTCGAATGCGTACTCAAATTAATGAAAACATGGGATATATTCATATTCGTTAATGTTTTCGTCTGTATCTGATTTGAAATTCTCTCGCGTAGATTATGCGTTGACCTTACTCTTTTAAGGTTAGTTATGTCCCCAGATATCCTTGAATTGTGAAGGATTATGAGTTATTATTAGTCTTTTGAGAAGTTCACATTTTATCAACGGTAATGAAACTGGAAAGTTGATAGTGCCAGTAGAATGGATTGATTGATTATGACATGACGACATTGTCTTAATTGATGGGAACTCGAGTAGAATTCCTTTAAAAGATAAGATGTTGATTATCAAAAGTGATCTAAATAATTCTTGACGGATGACCATATCCTGCATTTAGACTTGAAATTATACCATGAATGGTTGTGAATTAGTCATAGATATTATAATCTAGAAGGAACCTAATATGAATTTATTAAAAGATGTTTCAGTTATCTGAAACTTTAGGAGGTATTTATTGGTGAATTACCTAGACTTTCGCCATTAAGGCAAGTTGAAATTGGTATTGATAATATTCTCGGTGATGCACCTGTGACATGTGCACTGTACTTCAACACCATCTGAATCGAAAGTGTTACCGTACAACTGAGAGAGTTGTAGGAGAAAGCTTTTATTCTATCAAGCTCGTCATCATGAAGAGCTATGGTGTTATCATTCCTTATATTTATTAATTACCGTGAACTAAGTAAATTGACGATTAAAATCTATATCCACTACCCAAGTTGATAGATTTGTTCGATCATTTACAAGGTTCTAGCGTATGTTCTAAAGATTTGATCCATGGCATGGTTATCATCTACTTCGCATCTGTGAAAAAGATTATCTATTCCAATCACTACATCCAGAACTTGTAATGAATATTATGAGTTTCATGTTATGTCGTTTGGATTGACTAATGCACATGTAGCATCGATAAATTGGGTGAATCACGTGTGTAGGTTGTAAATTGATAAATTCATGCTTGCGATCATTAAGGACCATGTGTTTGTTTATAAGAATAAGAATGAGTTAATAATTATTTACAGACTGCCTTAAATTGGCCGAACAATGAAAACATGTACCTTAAATATTTAACATAAGACTTAATTCTTTGCATGATTTAACCGTATGATTAATAGATAATGGAAGCTATATTGACTTTTCAAAGATTAGAACCATTAACGCTTCGGGATTAAAAAGTTAATCCTTTACATAAAATGACCGTTGGATTAATAATGGTAAGATGTATGCATATAGACTCTTCAAAAATTAAGAGCCCTTTTAAGACTTTGGATTTTACCAAAAAGAAAGTGCAAATATATTCTGACAAATGTTTTAACAAAGGATTTTTTTTTGGATTATTCCCTTATAACCAAAACATTTAACTAAACTTCTGTTTAGGGGTAAATGTTTTTGCATACCTTAAGACAACTTAAGAAGGATTGAGGAAACCATTTAAACCATAACTTGAATTTGAAACGACAATCTTTGCTTTTAAACTAAGAAAATTTTTGACCAAAGTATAACCAAATATTTTTCGAAGATTTTCGGATCTTATTAATTATTTTAATTATTTTCGATAAATCAACAAAAATCTTGTTAATTAAATTCAAATTTATTTTTGAACATTTTATATAATTGGTCGAACTAAGAAATTTAAAATTTTTACGTTTACGTTTCACAAAAATTAAATAATTACTGTTAATTTACATGTAATAATTATCGACGCTTTAGACGTCAGAGTGAGAAAAACTGATAAAAATGATAGTTGAGACGAAACTGAAACATAAAAGATAAGAAGAAAGAATTTTGAATAAATACAGTTATGATATTTATTTCATCAGGAGAAAGTGAACGTAATTACTCACGCATAATATAGAAAGAATATCTGAGTGAATTGTGAACATGATAATTACATCATCATGAGAAGTGAATATAGATACCGATACATTATGTATAAAAGATAAAGAACCAATTAGGACATGTTCCTTAATAATGAAGGTGCAAAATAAATTGCCAAACAATATAAAAATAAACAATGTTTGTAAAAAGGATAATATAGGTTATAAAAGAGGTTAGCGGCTAATGTGAACCATTAAAATAGAGAAGCCAATGACATTAAATGTATAAAAGGCCACTTGTGGTTGTCTAAATATGAATGGATTGTGAGATATAGTTATGTTGGAATTTGTAAGTATAAGTATTCTATTTATGTCATTTATGACTAAAAGTATCTTTGTCTAAAGAAGTTGTACTGATGGCAAATTTTGAAGGCAGACATCGCCTCATACATTAGTAAACGTCTAGCTATTGCAAAGGTCATCATCTGAATTTGATTCGATTTGGGTCATCGTCGACAGACTGACCAAATCTGCTAATATCATTCCCGTTAATGATAAATGCAAAAGAATTATGTAAACATAGTGTGCCTGTATCGAACATCTTTATCAAGATCCTCGCTTCGCATCGAATTTCTAGAGATTTGCTCAGAATTCATTGAGAACGAACCTTGATGAGAGTACTATATACCACCCCAAATCGAAGGGACGAGGTAAAGTAACGATACAAAGTAATATAAGTGCTGTTTTATGTTTGAATGATTGACCTTTGGTAATAGACCATATGATCGTTTCCCTTTGGAAAGATTATCATTGATAATCATCGTATTAGGATCGAGATCGAATCTTGTTAAAGATTTAGAAATTAGAGCATCTGTAAGCAGGAGTTGAGAGGGAGACATCCGACATACACCCATTGTGAGTTGGACATGTCTCTTAGGTTTAAGGTTTCCTATGATGGCGAACCTATCCTTGCAAAATACCCGACCCGCGAGATCTGAAATGAATATTGAAATTAGGATTTGATTATTGACAGCCGGTAGTGGGCAAGAGGTTATGTGAATGTGAAATGTAGATCTTGAAGTGCCAAATGGGTAACAAAGTTATGCCACAATTTTTAAACTTGGAAAAATGAATTCATGATTTGACAAATCATGGGATATAAGTCCCCGTTGTATGGGACCATTGAGATGATGTAAAAGTTGGGATTGAAAGGCATATAAGCTGGATCTACCCTAGGACTTCAAGAACTGCGTGAATTATGTTTCGTAAATCGAACTTGATGGAATATCTATCAAGTGAGAATCTGATTATTCTTAGTAGAGTTTAGATCGGCGAAAAGTTGCATTCATCAGAAACCCGTGAACATCATGGATAGAGAAAGTAAGTCAACATTAAGCCTGATCTTATTCCCGTAGTTATGTTTGATGAAACTCGCGTATTGTAACGAATTGCACTTGTGAGAAAAGACCGAATGTGGAGGAAATACCCACATGGCTTTAACTCTATAAGAAGCGAGTAGTAAGGTAAGATGATCTTTGAGGACAAAGATCCTGTTTAGGGGTAAATGCTATGACAATCCGTCAATTTATGGTTGATATTTTATTCTCAATATTTATTTGAAAATATTATTTTATGAACTCACTTAATTTTTGGGAAGAAATTTGGATTTACGTCTTGGAGTAGCATCGACTACGTCTAAACCGGAGGATTCAACGTTACGTGCTTACGTTTACATACACCGTCTTTGGTGACAGTCCGACATTTCAGAAAATAAATTTGTTCATGAATTTTATTTTGGAGTTTTAAATTTGTGTTAGTTCATAAACTCACAAATTTACGAGAAAAGATTAGGACTTACAATTTTATTTTAACGTCCTTTACGACTAAAACGGAAACCTTAGGATTACGTATTTACGTTTTCGAACTCCGTTTTTGATGAAACAATTTTTATTGGATTCGTTTTGTGACGTTGATTCATAATTTATAAAAACGTTTTTCGTAAAATGACCCGAGGGCACGCAAATCGAGGAAACTAGAATCGAGGAGTACCCGTAAATAAATGGGGATGAGACAAGTGGGACACTTGCCCCACCCCCATCAAAACCGGCTACACAACAACACATACCACTTTGGTGTCAAGTTTTTACTTAACTAGCTACACTTGTCACTTAAGCTTACATTGTAAGCTAACCAACACACAAAACCACTCCAACAAACAACTAGCTCTCATTCTCACCATGCAATACCACACAAATCCTCTCTACCCTCCTTTTTTGGCCGTCCCATATCCACCCCAAAAACACCCTTTGATCTTGATTCAACCATGAAATCCTATGTTATACTTGCATATGTTGAAGCCCTTTTGAAACCCTATTCATTGGTGGTACTTATAACATCCAAGGAGGAGTATTCATGGTGTCTTAGGGCTGATTTTCCACAAGGTATACATGCAGAATGGTGGCCTTGAAGATGGTCTTGGCTATGCACAAGTTTCTCCATCCAAATCCATGTCAAACTCATAACCTACATCAACTTGGTGGTACAAAGATTGTCCTCCTCATCTTCTTGTTATTTTGATTATGTAAACATGTATTTTATTTCCTATTGTATATGTATATGATGATTATATGATGATAAAAATGTTATGTGGGGATTTGTTGTTGATAAACATGATTAAAAAGGTGAAAGACTATAAGAAACAAGGTTAAAATCTTGGTTAAATTTGATGGCTGTATAAAACAGTAAAGAACCATATGGTAAACTGATAAAATGATGAAGTAGAATGTATTTACAGTAAGCTATGGGTCTTGTACACATATGAGAGTTGGCCATGCAATGGAATCATTGTAATGAGTGAGATATGATCAAAACAAGTTTAGGGTATAAATCTGAGGTTACTGTTTTGGACGATTTTTAGAAAATACTTAAAGGATGAATCAACAGTAGCTATAAAAGAGTTAAATGTAGCACATATCATGTAGTTTATGTGATAAAAAATTTGAGCTTCTATCTCCATATAGAACTCAAGATATGGCAGTTTTGGTGAAGATGAAAATAAAAATCAGATTTTGGAAAATAAAGTATAATACTATTATATAAGCACTCAAAATTATATTGTATAAAATGTAAAGTTAAAACCCACTAACTCTTGGATTTTATTTATATAAATATGTACAATGATAAATAAGTGGACATTTTATAAAAATGGTAACTTGTTAGGTTTTATAAGTTATAAAAACTATAAACATGATTTTTACGACTTTTTCGGCTAATACCGTAAAATTAACGCTTTTGCTAAATAAAACTTAGACGGTTGGACCCGTCTAATGTAAACTTTTATAAACTCATATACTGATATATAGACATGTATGACAAGTAAAAACCGATAAAACCCGAACTATAGGACATACGGACGTTAACGGACTAAATTAACGTTATTGGACTAATAATACAACAAAAATGGACTAAAATACTTATTAACTTATTATTGGGCTTAACCCATTTAGGCCCATCTTGTAAAAGTATAGATACTGATAATATAAGTATAACATGGATTGAAACAAGTTAAAGGACTTATAATAAGTTTATTGGACTTAAAACACGTAAATGGGTAAAACTAGTAAGCTAGTATAAAAGTTATCGACATATAACACTAAAATGAGTAAACGAGAATATGTAAACCCACTTGATCATCATATATATATAATCATCATATGTATACATAATTGTTATTTTTATAAAGTCATTGGACAAGAGTCTAAGACGAGTATTATTTGTCTAGGTTTCCGTGATTAAAGCACGTACCGTACATCCGAATTGCCGATAACCCGCCTTCCCATATCAACGTGAGTTCATAGCCTCGCACTCTTTTAAATGCTTTTATAAATGTTTTATAAACCCGCGAGGGAGATAACATGTTAGTTTTGATAAAATAGGACACCATTTGTCCCGATTGTTTGTTTATTGATTTTGGACCCGAATGATTGAATGACCCGATTGTATGACCCGATAAATGATTAAAGGACCCGATAGATGAAATTAAATGGATTATTAAAGTTAGGTTATGTCACTAAAAGTCCCATTAGCATGAATTGTGAACTACCAGGATTTGGTAGACGCTTATGCATTTAATAGTACTATTTGGGGACGATCACCCCAGTTCGCGCCTTGACGGTTGATCCCCGTCGTGCCACATTGATTGGTAAGCAAATTTATGTATGAGAAGATTTCCATAGCGTGACCTTTGTGACGACACGCTACTTTAGATGGGCAAAATTGGTATCGGGTTAGCTACCCGTTTTGGTTTAGTAAGGTAACAATGTCATGCGGCTTATAATAATCCAAAACTAACGAAATACTACTAGACGCTCCGAATTACGAGGTATTGCCTGACTAGCAATACTGGGTCATACTATTGATATTATGTTTGTATTTTGGTTTTCATAACCATACTCATATAACGGTTTTTATTTTCATACAACGTCGTAAGACGTATTGTATGACGCTTTTACGACATTGGCTCGTATAATGATTTTAAGGCTTTTTATAACCATATTCATATAACGGTTTTTATTTAATCTATACAACGTTGCAAAACGTATTGTATGGTGTTTTTAACGACAACGATTCGTAAAATGATTTTAAGGCCAATGCCTATATTATGATTTTCGATAAAGATTTGTATAAAATGACTTTGGCTATTTTATGGCCTATTAAAATGATTTGTATAAGATGATTTTCAGTAATAATTTTATACTGATATTATATTGATGGATTTTATTAAACTCTATGAATTCACTCGGCGTTATCGCTGACCTTTTCTTTTAATATGTTTTATCTCGGGTACTTGAAGGTAATTCTCGGGAAGACGACAAGAATTCATGGCCCGCACTTAAACAATATTTTCCATTCAAATATTTTGTAAAACTTTTTATGAAATATAATGACTTGGGACCGATGTAACTTTGATATTTATGAATGGAAATGTTTTATTATTAAACGACGCGATTTTTATGCGTTGTCTATGATGTGAGTAATGTGCTATCCCGTAACACCAACTAGTCTTCTGCTGTACTGTGTTGTATAAATTTAGGGGTGTTACAAATATTCCAAACAAAGGTATTCCGGATGAAGGAAGTTTATTCCGAACGAGTGTTTTCATTTTTTTTATTATTATTCCGAATTAGTCACTTTTTCCGAATGAAGGCTTAATATTCCGAGTCAGCAAAGTATTCCGGATCAACTAGTATTCCGAGTGAACACATATTCCGAACCAGCAGTTTTATTCCAGATCAAGGGATTTGTCAAGTTTTCCGAATGAAGGATTTATATTCCGAGTGAAGCCTTTTCCGAATAAAGCAAATATTCTGAATAAGCTATTATTCCGAATGAGCCTACTTTCCGAACGAAGCCAAGTATTCCGCATGAGCTGTTACTCCGAACGAAGGAAACTTTTTCCAAGTGAGCAATATTATTCCGCATGAGCAAAATTTTCCGAATGAATGATTTTCAATTTTTCTTATTTTTTGAGTTAAGTTTTTAAATTCCATTTATTGCTTACGTTTAATTCCAGCTTTACTTTTTTTAAATTGTTTTTAAATTGTTTTTAAAATTGTCTTTAAATTATTTTTAGATTGTTTAGTTATCTTAATTACTTCGCGCATTTACTTTTTTAGTAGAATAGAAAACCAACCCTTTTTAGTAACCAAGAACGAAGATTCCACTTTGAGCCGTAATCAATTCGAGAAGATACCGAGAAACGAACTTTCAACCTAGCAAAATCTTTGTATAAACGTAGTTTTTTCTGGATCACGAGGATCGATGGGATTTGGAAATAACCAGAAAAACCATCCAAAAAGCAATAGAAATCGTTTCCCGCAAGACGCTCCAACATTTGGTCCATGAAGGGCAAGGGAAAATGGTCTTTACGAGTGGCGTCATTCAACTTACGATAGTCGATGCATACCCTCCAATCGGCCACGAGTCGAGTTGGAATTAACTCGTTGGCATCGTTTGGCACAACGGTAATTCCTCCCTTCTTAGGGACACAATGAATAGGACTCACCCAAGGGCTATCGGAAATAGGGTAAATCATTCCCGCGTCAAGGAATTTAAGGAATTCTTTTTGATGACGTCGTGAATTTTGGGGTTCACCCTCCTTTGACATTGGAATTCGGGTTTGTAGTCTTCCTCCATTAATATTTTGTGGGTACAAAATTTGGGACCGATCCCCTTAATGTCGGATAATTTCCATGCAATTTCCCTTTTGTGATCCTTTAGAACATCGAAAAGTGTGGTTTTTCAATCATTCGAAAGATCTTTCGCAATAATAAACGGCAACTTTTCGTCCTCCTCCAAAAATACATATTCAAGGTGAGGAGGTCAATTTTTCAAATCGAGGATTGGTGGTTCCTCAATTGAAGATTTGGGCTCATTACTCATAACCTCCTCGGGTGGAGGAAATGGGAAATCGTTAAGAAAATCATTGAAAATCGAGAAGTCCTCATCGTTGTCGAGGTCTTCGTCACAAGTACGTGGAACATCAAATTCTTCCAATGTAAAACCACCACCTTCAAATGGAGTGAAGGATGGTGTCGAATTATCAAGAATGGGATCAAGCATAGTGGGATTGCCACTATTTTCATCCTCACCAAAACCTAGAACTTCTTGTGAAAATTCTTCGTAAACAACGTCGATCATATCAACGAGGTTTATTGTTGTAACGGAATAAACATGAGAAATTGGAGAATTTTGAGTTGCGTTTATAACAAGTTCCTCGTCGTTAAAATGTAAGGTGATCTTTCTAGCATGCACATCAATCAATGCCATAGACGTATCTAAAAATGAACGACCTAAAATAAGAGGAACTTGAGGATCCGTGGGAATATTGGCAACGAAAAAGTCTACCGGATAATAGAACTTTCCCACTTTTACAAAAGTCTTCTGCCAATCCACATGCGGGAATACTGGAATGATCGGCCAATTCGATAGACATTAGTGAAGGAGTAAGATTAGGAAGATTGAGCGACTTGAAGACTGCAAGTGGCATCAAGTTAATACTAGCACCAAGATCGGCCAAGGCATAGCATTCTTCCATATCTTGGATTTCACATGGACTCAAGAAATTACCGGGATCACCGACTTTTTGAGGTATGCGGTTAAGATAAACTGATGAACAACTAGACAATTGTTGCAATTTCTCCTTTTTGTTCAACATACTCTTAAAGTTAGCGGCAAATCGAGGCATCATGACCAAAGCATCAGCAAAACTTATATTGAAATGTAAATCACGAAACATTTTCATAAAGAGCTCAAATTGGTAATTGTCGCGCTCTTGATGTTTCTCCTTTCTAAGTCTCGATGGATAGGGAAAAGGTGGTGTAGGTTGAGGCATAGGCATAGCCTTTGGAATCTTGGGTTCCAATGATGGTAATGGGTCAACCGTAGGTGTGGTATGAGCGGTACTTCGTGGGATTGGGACATGCTCCTTTTTGACCACCACCTCGGGTTCTTCCTTAATTTCCTCCACCGTTGGAGTAATTGGGTGAGGAGTCGGTTCCTTATGTGTCTTACCACTTCGTGTGGTAATCACTTTCATCTCTCCCTTAGGGTTCGATATGGTATTGCTAGGAAGACTACTCGAAGATGGTTTGCACATTATAGCCTCAAACATGGATGAAATTTAATCTTAAAACATAGATTGCCTCTTATCGGCCTTAAGCATCTCTTGTTTTATTTCATGTTGCCCTTGTTCCATTTTTTGTTGGTTTTGTTGTAACATAGTTACATTTCCCTCCATTTTGTTTGTATGGATCTTAAGCTCATTTGCTAATTCATTTTTCAACTCCTTTTTCAAGTCATTCTTAAACTTGGATCTTAGGCTAATGATCTCTCTTTGTATGTTGTCAAACCTAGCATCGTTTCCATTAGCGTATTCAACAAATTCATTTGGAAGATCTTTCAAAGTTTCAAACCCTTGTTGTTGTTTTGAAAATCATTCTTTTGATTTTTTTTAAACTTGATTGTTATTAGCCCCTTGATTCCCATAGTTGTTACCTTTGTAATTGTTTTTGTAACGAACTTGATTGTTTCGATAGTTGTTGTTAGCATTTTGATTGCGAGCAAAACCCGCTGGAGTCATTTGATTAGAGCGGGTAACTTGACCGTTTTGGTTGTAAGTTCCCGTGGCCGCGTAGGCACTCGAAGTGTTACCACCATTGGTAATGCACTCGGAGAAATCATGACCTCCACCACAATACATACATGAAACCTCAACCGCTTTAGTCGTAGAGGGAGCACTATGTTCACCAACTTTGAATTCAATTAAAAGTCCTTTAAGCTTATCAAAGATTTTGTTTTCCAAGTTCGCCTCAATTTGGCAAGCATCTATGGTATTGGACAATGAAGGTGAAGCCGAAGACGAAGCCTTACGAACACTCGATGTGTTACGAGGACTATAGACTTTATACCTATTCTCAATAATAAAAAACGCTTCCTCAACCGTTTTACACAAAAAATACCACCCGCGGCGACATTAAGATAATCTCTCTCATGATCATTCAAACCATTTTAAAACGTGTCAATTTGATGCAAGTCGTAAAAACCGTGATGAGGACACTCATGTAACATTTCCTTAAACCAATTCCAAGCCGTAGAAAAACTTTCATTAAATTCTTGTGAAAATTTTAAAATCTCGTTTTTCGAATGCGTTGTCTTAGAGGGCGGAAAAAATTGGTTCACAAATTTTGAAACGAGATCCTTCAACGTAAATATAGAATTGGGTGGCTCTTTCTCTAACCAAATTTTAGTGGGCTCCGCTAAGGAATACGGAAAAAGCATCATCTTAATCGAATCATTAGCAACGTCCTTAAACTTGCAAGTGGCGGTAAGACGATTGAATTGGCGGATATGGTTGTGCGGGTTGTCCTTTTCATCACCATGGAATTTGTTGTTTTGGATCATCGACAACAAACCCGTTTTCACTTCAAAATTCTCCGCAAGGTTGGCGGGAATCACAATAGCCTCTCCATAACCCTCGGTGGGTGCTTGAAGTAACTTCATCATAGTTCGATTAGCCATGGTTGGTTCTTCTTCTACGATAGGTTCGTCAACAGGAGACTCCTCACTTGAAAGGTTAGGTGTGGTCTCCTTTCGATTTTTTCGTATACGTGCACGTCTTGCTTGATTACGAGTAAGCATAAACGTCATGTACAACGTGGGGATGAGCAAAGAAGATTCTTTTTTGGTGTTTTAAAATTTTCAAAATTTTTTTGTGGTTTCTGATTGTTTACTTTTTTTTTGGATTTTGGTGAATGTATTAAGTAGACAAAAATCTACAAATCTCTCCTCAAATCAAATCTCTTGATTAAAGGAGCCTCAAGGAATGAAAACGATCACATGAAGTGAACGCCTTCGATGACTTTATAACGTTGGTGGAACACCAAAACGTTCAAGAGGGTCTGATCAAATGAAACCAAGAAAATATATATGATACTTAGATAATACTTTTCTTGGCAAACCCTCGATTAGCCCTTTTTATCTAAACATGCACAAGCAAGTGGGGACACAAGGCGGCGCGAAGCACTTAAGAGCTTTTTTCCTTAGGGTATATTTTATAATACCCTCCTTATACCCACCTTATAGTTTGTGTTTGTCAAAATTAAGCTTCACGAAAGTAATTATTTATTTTTCCTTTTTTCTTTGTTTGAGATTCGAATACAATGATTGAGTAATGACCTCCCAATCAAGGTTGTGTTTTCACACTTTTGGAATACTTGTGATTTCATTGTTCTACGTATACAATATAGTAATATTCACACAAAAAACGAATAATCGATAATACGTATTAGTAGAGTGCTACTAATACAAATAGCTATTACGGCTAGTATAAAAACAACAATTATTCAAATCAAAACAGAACACGCCTCCCCGGCAGCAGCGTCAAAATTGATAGTGGTAGTACTACGTCTTTTAGGAAAAAGAACGTAATTAGGGAAAGCGTTAACAAGTGGTTTAGGAAAACCACAAGTAAATGACCCAAAGTGGGGATCGTTCTCAAGGAGGCTTGTGTGTTGTGTAAAGAGATGATTAAGTGTTTGTGATTATAATTTATGAAGAAAAGAAAAAGAGAAAAGGGAATAGAAAAGAATGACGGTTACGATTATGAATTACACTAAGACGAAGTCGTGCACGTAAAACCGTAAAAAGTGACTAATTTTAAAAATTACCCTAAAAATTCCTAGAAAATTTAAATAAACCCTAAAAATGTAATTAGAGTTTACAAAAAATCAAAAATCAGTCAAACCTTTTATTTGATTAAATATTAATTTTTTAATGCTAATTAAAGCCAAAAAAATCAATTTAATTAAGAAAAGCCCATATTGAGATTTTTCACTTTGTAAACCTCTAAAATGACTTAACTAAATTTAAAACTGTTTTTAAAAATTTTAAAATTAATTAAACCTATTTAAAAATGATTAAAAACTCTAAAAACTTAAAATAATTCTAAAAATGAATTAAATGACACTAAAATTAATCTAAAACTTTTAAAATTCCTAGATTAATGTATTTGAACTAAGAAAATGAAAAACTTGTAAAAATCTAAAATTTAATTTTTAATAATAAAATATTTAAAAAATATTAATAAAAATACAAAATTTTAAAAAATTCTAAAAAGTTGCAAACTAGTTTATTTTAACCTAATAAACACATAAATGAACTTGAAATTACCTAAATACCCCTAATGGGCCTAAATCAAAAACACTCCACTATAATGGGCTTTTTGGCCCAATAAGCAAAAAGTTGTCCAATTAAGCCCAAAAGTCCCTATCTGAATCAAAATTTGATTCTTTAAGAACAAAACTCTGAAGGCTCAAAAGCTGAAAATGTGCTTATCACAGCTTAATATGTCAACAGCTTATTCTTAATAGGCTTTTTGGCCCATTAAGCCATAAGCTAATGCCATAAGCTCTAATTTGACACACAAGCTTCTTTTAGGATACCTAAGAGATCTGTGAAAAGAAATTTTGAAAAAGCCCAAGAAATAAGCCTGAAATAAGCAAAAGCTCTCTTCACAAAACGACAAAATAGTCGTTTTTAAGTTCTAGGCTACCTCAAGTGCTGATTTAACTTTCAAAAGGTTTTAAATGACTCAATTAAGCAAAATAATCAAAAAGGTTTCCAATAAGCACACTAAATAAGCTAGAATAAGCAAATAAGCACTTATGTAAAAGTCAAACTGTTTGGTTTTCTAGTCAAACTTAAAAGTCAAACCCTAATAAGCTCCAGTTCAAGTCAATGGGTCAAATGAGGATGATTGATCACAAAAAAATAAGTTGTTGCAAGTCCCAATAAGCTAGAATAGCTTATGAATAGGCTGATGACCAAATAACACTAGCAGTGGCTAGTTTCAGGGGAAAGGAGTTCCCACTGATTGACTTTCTTGACTTTTTGTCTTATGTGACTTTTTGTTGGATCCAAGTTAAGAAAAGGCACCCAAGTAATCAGTGGATCACCAGGAGTCAATAACAACAATAATATCACAATTCCACCAAGCCAATTAGCACAGATTAATCAAAAGATCACCAAACATGCATCAGACATGAACAATACGCAGATTATAACAAATAAGCAATTTTAGCAAGATTAAGACACCCAAATTGAACCCAATGCACAAAACCGCTTAGATTAATTCAAATGAACATAAATAAACAGGTTTCATGCAAAGATTCAAGGTTTAGACAAAGATTCAAGCCTAAAGTTGTTACTGATGAACAAAGAACACGCAGATTTGGTATTTTGCTGATATACTTGACCACAAGATCTTAGGTCAAAACAAGCAGATTTCAACTTTTTATAGCAAAATTAAGAAACTGATGTTCAAAAGCCAAAAACTTGCAGCAAATAGCACTCAACCAAGTATTTATCAGATATAAGCAATAAACAACACTTAATAATAACTAAAAATCACTTTGCAAACTTAAACAGGTTAACCCACACACCCCTTTCACTTTTTAAATCCAATTTTAACAAAGTAAATGTGTGATTTAGTTTATCCCAACCCCAATCTAACACAATAACAACAATATTATGCAGTATCAAGCAATTTTAAGCCACAATGACAACACTCTCAATAGCAGAACACAAATTCACCAAAAATCAAGTATTTTATCATATTTTTTGGAAAAGGACTCAAACCTCATGAATGTACATCCATACTCACAGATTTTTGAGCTTATGTGCCTAGCAAAACAAGGAACAAGCTTCCACAACAACCCTGCTAAGAATCAACAAGGTTAGAGCACCAATATATAAAACAAAAATATGAAAAAGCTTGATTAATGCAAACTTGTTCCCTCTTCCTTGAATATCCCCAAACTATAAGCTTACCACACCTTGATAATCTTCTTATCAGGGTGCTATAATCACTTATTTAGCCTAAAAATTTTAGGGTTTGAACCAAGATTTAGCAAAATATCAAGTTTTGAACAAACTTGGCAATTTCTTGCACAAGGTTTAAAAACAGGTTTTAAGATTCAATAAGAACAAACATATATCAATAACAAGCAAAGATTAATGTTGGCACTTGGATTTCATCAGCATTATCAAACACTTTTTAATAAAAATGAACGAGGCTTTACAGATTTGTGATAAATGAAAAACCAAGAGCAAAGATGAAATGTAGCAGGTCCTATGCCTTATATAGGCTACATTGTGAACTACAAAGCATTAAAAACATAAACCCTTATGTGTTGAAGTCCAAAATTGCCCCTTGTGAAGTTTGAAAACTTTGGAATCATGTGATGTTTTCTTGGCACTTTGTGGAGTGTTGAGCTGTTAGAATTTGATCTAAGGCTTATATTAAGCTTAGATATTAAGCTTCAATGTGGGGCGTTGGATGGCTGCTACTGTTTTGTCATCTTCTTCAAAAGTGAGACAGGGCACCATTCATGTGACCTGTGGGATGAGGTGGCAAGTGATTTGGGAGTAGGGTTATGATTAAGGATAGCTTAATCATAATTCTAGAGGTTTTGGCGGGTTAATTTCATGGGATTAAGAAATACCCAAATTTGTTCATACGGTGAATAGTTCATGTTTTGATCCGGTTTAATGTTTCAAAAGGGTGTTTAGCACCATAATAATTAACTAATCAGATTAGTTATGTTGGATTGTAGCACACGACTTATAATGATATAGAAAAGTAGATGAAGATTAAACCAAAAAAGAAAGATTAGATTAGATGAAGGAAAAGAGAAAAACAAAGTTGTGAATTCCTAGTGAGAGAAACACATACGTTTCTCTCTCTACAAAACAAATGAAATGGAAAACACACACACACAAATGAGGCTTAGGAGGCCTTTTATACTAAGTAGTAAGTGTTTAGGAGGCCTTCCTCATTTGTGTGTTCAGGACTAATTCCCGTTACATAAACATTAATAACTAAGAACTCTCGACACCGTTAAATAGTATTTTTCACGAGCTTCGCAATGGTATATTATATGACCATCACTTTAAATACGGCTAACAATCTCCCCCTAAGGGGTGGTCATGTAATATGTGACTTCACTTCGTTGGTGTTGCAGACTTTGAAGCTCGTTGTCTTGAGAGTTCTTTCATAGTTCCTTTCATGACTTGTGATCTTGGATCTTTGATCTTTGCCTTGACTTGATCTTGTAACTTTTCCAGCTTGTGTTCTTATGTCTTTACCCACATACTCATGTTTTGAGTTGACATGAAAGCTTGTTAACAATCTCCCTTGATCATCAGAGTAGCGGAAGTCTTTGTCTTTAGATGTTCTTGAGCTTTCTTCAATAATCCTAAATATGTGGCCTTGAATTGCGACTCTTGAGATAACGCCACCGTTTGCATTCCACCGGTTTCCCGTTATACAGTACAAATACTGTACCTGTGATCAGGTAAGTTCAAAGAACTTCCTTGACAGGATTTCAAGCTGTGGTAGCCGTTCTCAATACTTGAATATATCGAAAGATAATTCAAAGTAAGGAGTGAATCATGCAGTTCCATTCTGCTGATTAAGTCGTCAATTCACTTTCCTGGAACAAGTCTGAATCAATTAAGAATCAAACCTTCGTTGCTTTCCAGTTGACACAAGTTTGATTCATATAGAATCGCACAAGTTACCTACCGCAGTGCTGTTTGATGATGACACTGGAAGGATTTCCATTCGTCACTGTAATTACTGAAAAGTATTACTCTGAATGTTCTGGCAAGATCATAAAGATATTGCGTCGAGACCTGGAACGAGTTTGAATCAATTAAGAATCAAACCACTGTTGCTTTCCAGTTAGCATATGTTTAATTCAAGTGAATCTTACATATGACCTACCGCAGTGCTGTTTGATGTTAACACTGGAAGGATTTCCATTCATCACTGTGAATACTAAAGAGTATTACTCTGAATGTTCTAGCAATATCACAAGGATAGAGCGTAGGACTCTGTAAATCATCGCTTGTGTTCTAATGTTGAACAACAATTGATCTATGGAATAAGTGTCCTAATGAGATTTTTTGATGAATCTCGTTGGCTCTAGACTCTATAAGTGCACGTTTATTTGGTGATCGGAGGCTGGAGCAGACTGCCACCTATTTAATATCTATAATCTCGGAGTGAGAAAGTTGATAGAAATGAGTTGAACTCCGTGACAATAAAACAAACTTCTTTTGAGAGAAGCTTGAGTAGGCTGGGAAGGGTTGTGCATTGCATCACTGGGTCCATGATGCTTTGTCTTCAGTATCAGAAATCATCAAAGTGATTCTGATAATAGATGTATTGACCCGGTTTCTGCCTAAGTTGTATGGAGGGCTTCTTTCTTTACACCCTTTATCCTTACATTTCTTTTTCATTCTTCAACCCCTTCAATGCTTACCAAGACGTCATAACTAGCACCTTGTTGTGATTGTTCCAGTGCTAGCTTAAGTCATTAGTCGGCATTATTCCCGTACACTCAACTACTCCATCTTTCCTAAGGACTTCTAAGTTCTAATGGATTGTCCCTGGGAAGATCCCTCCGGTTCTGGTTGGATCATAGGACGAATACCTAACCACCTTTTGACACCAATACCATTGTGAATTTATGTGTTGAAGGGTATAGATATCGTAACCAGAAAAATCATTTGAAAATGCAGTCAAGGTGTTGATGAAATCAATGTTTACACCTTGAAAGTTTTCTATATCACCAAAAACGCTCCCCCTACATATGTGCATCATAAAAAGAGAGATTTTTGCACATATTAGGAAGAGAAAGCACTTATATCAAAGATCGTATTCAAGATAACACATTTTAATCACTATTCTCCCCCTCAAAAATTACATGAAATTGAAATTTTTGTGAAACTAGTGATGAAACATGGAGAGAATAATGTGTCATGAAACTTTGGAACAAATGTTATAGATATCGTCAAAATAAGCTTTCAATTTCTGATTTGTGAATTCTTTACCGTTATCCGTTCTCACGATAATGACAGGGGCTTGCAGTAGAACTGATGTTTTCTTCAAGAAGTTAATAATTACATCAGGGGTTTCATCTTTTGAAGCAAGAAAATGAACCCATGTGTAACGAGAATAGTCATCCATAATGACAAGGACATACCGCTTTCCATTAATACTTTTGATTCTCATTGGGCCACACAAATCCATATGTAGGAGATGTAACCTATTCGTTGAGTTGGGAACAGGTTTGGGTTTGTGAGGCTACTTCTTACTTTTACCTTGCTCACATGAAGGACAAAGATGGTCTTTTGTATATTTGAACTTTGGAAGACCGGTAACGAGATCATCTTTCGCGAGATGAGTGATGGCATCGAAATTGAGATGAGATAAATTACACTTGATACAAAATGGCTTTAGGTTGTCCTCTTCTCCCTAATCCAGGATACCTTAAGAAAGTTCAGGCCACTAATGAAACTTTATATAATGGTAGTGTGCTATTGTCTGATGAGCATGATCCTCCTAGTGTGCATGATTCCGAGGAAACTACTGAACTTGCTGTAGAGTCTCGTTTAAGAATGCAAAAGCTTGATAAAGAAGTGATACCCGTTTATTATCCGAAAGTTAACCCGCCAACTGTTTTTGTTCGGTCTAAAACGAATACTGAAATGCTTTTGCTACCAAGTGAGGAATTGTCTGATGACCCTCCTAAACCGAGTATCACTCGCCGATTTCTAAACGATCTTAAAGATAACTTTGTCATCCTTAAACGTGTTGTTAATTCAAAAATAACTTGAGGTAATTTTACATCACCTGTTCAGATTGAGGTTCAGAAAATTCTTCAAAACGACATTAATCCGATTATTAATCAAGTTGATGCTCGGTTAGGAAATTTGGAAAACGCTTTTCTAAAAGAATTAGCAAACTTTGTTGAAGACTTTAAATCTTTGACGAAGGAAGCTGATGAATCTCTTGATAAAATCAAAGTTTTGGAAAACGATCTTGAACGCCTCTCTAAAGCTCGTGATTGTATTGATAGTAGCCCTGTTGAGTTAGGTACCTCTATGTCGCATAATGAAAACCTCCAAACTGAGCTTGATCTTATGAAAGAGAAAATGGAATCTTATGTCATTAAAAAGGATAAAGAATTCACCGATCTTTGGAATAAATTTGTCAAAAAATGTGATGAATGCAAATATGACAAGATTTCGTATGAAAAAGCTCACAATGAAATGCAACAAACTATCGCACGGTTGCAGGCTCAGTTAGGAGGGGTTTCAGAAACGAATTTGGCCTCGTCAAGGTTAGAGAGTACTAGTGGTGGTAATGTTCAGAAGCTTAAGGCTAAGATTACAGATTTAGAATCTGTTGTTGTTTCATATAAGCGGGCTGTTGAACAAAGTAAGTCTGTCTATCAGAAACTTATTGATAAAATCTGTGAGAACTGTAAGTTAAAGGCCTTGTTAAAAGATAAGACTTCTGAACCTAGCTCGATTGTGGATACGATGATCCATAAACTAGCAACCTCGGGACCCACTCGTATTGCTGTGACACCTTTTCCCAAGGTTGCTGGAACGAAAACTGCTGTGATTGCCCCAGGAATGTTTCGTGTTAGTTCTCCCTCTGTGCCTAGCAAACAACGTACAGCAAGCGTTAGGACAAAACCGATCACTATAACTCAACCACAAGTTATTGATTTAAAAAGTGCTAATTCTAATAGACGCGTGTCTTCTTCTACAGGAATAAACAACTACACTAAGAGCAGAAGGCCACAGCCTACGAGCAATACTAGGAATGATAGGGTCCCTTTTGCCTCTAGAAGTAGTCGCCCCAAGATCAATAATGTGGATGTAGAAGAACACCCTAGGAATTTACCGCTTTTTAATCGTAATCAGAAACCTAATTCATCTGAATGTAATGACTTTAAGCTTGCTATTCGGAATGAAAAATCTGAAGTTATTTGTGCTACATGTAATAAATGTTTATTTACTTTTAGTCATGATGCTTGTGGTTTGACTATGAATGGTTTGAATTATGGTGGTTACACTCGAATTGACAAGCTGTCAGTCAGTGAACAACAACGCACTCCTAAGGCTAAGGTATATGTTCCAAAAAGCACGCATGTAGGGTCCACAGAAAGTCTTGCTAAGCCTAGTAGCCCTAGACTTACCTCTAAATGGTTGACTACTGGTAGAAATTTTTACTGTAGTGGCAAAATTATCGACACTAGTAGATCTCATACTGACAGTGAAACGTCGGTATGTGATACGGCTTAATTATCTTCTAACCCTATAGGAACCTATTTCATCGGTTGCCAAAATATTTTTTTCTCTTATCATTGGCAGGCTGTTGAAATTTGTCTCTGGTGCGTGGACTCGGGCTGTTCCAAACATATGACTGGGAATCGAAGACTTCTCAAGAACTTTGTATGGCGTTTCATGGGAACTGTTCGATTTGGAAATGATCATGTTGCAGCAATTCTAGGCTATGGTGATCTTCATTGGGGAAATATAATCATCACCAGAGTCTCTTTTGTTGATGGCTTGGGACATAACTTGTTCTCGGTTGGGCAATTTTGTGATTCAGACTTGGAGGTCGCTTTCAGAAGTCATACATGTTTTGTCAGAGATCTTGAAGGAATTGATCTGTTGAAAGGAAATCGTACCACCAACCTTTACACCATTGATCTTTTTCAAATGTCTGCTGCTTCTCCAATTTGTCTCATGGCCCGAGCCACATCAACAAAGTCGTGGTTATGGCATCAAAGGTTATCTCATTCTTGTTGGATTGTAGCACACGACTTATAAGAACAAGAAATAAAGATGAAGATTAAACCAAAAAAGAAAGATTAGATTAGATGAAGGAAAAGAGAAAAACAAAGTTGTGAATTCCTAGTGAGAGAAACACATACGTTTCTCTCTCTACAAAACAAATGAAATGGAAAACACACACACAAATGAGGCTTAGGAGGCCTTTTATACTAAGTAGTAAGTGTTTAGGAGGCCTTCCTCATTTGTGTGTTCGGGACTAATTCCCGTTACATAAACATTAATAACTAAGAACTCTCGACACCGTTAAATAGTATTTTTCACGAGCTTCGCAATGGTATATTATATGACCATCACTTTAAATACGGCAAACAAGTTAAAATTAGTTATGTGTGGGAAATGATGTGGCAAGTAGTTGGGTTGTGATTGGCTGAAAGTGGTGAGTGGGGCACGTGTCATACCACCACTAGCCTAGGTAACTATCCTTGTCTCCCCGTTTTAGTCCCTCACTTTTCTTCTTCTCTTCATTTGTGTTTAAAATGGCAAAAGTCTGAAATCCTTTGTTAACCAAGTTTCTGTTTTTTAGACTTTTGCCCCAAATACTTTTCCAAAGTATTTTCAAGGGTATTTCTTGCCAATTCTTTATACTTGAAGGGTTGTTTTGGAATTTTCTTCAAACTTTATGGTCTTGACTTGTTTTGTTGACTTATTGGAGGACTAATATTGACAAGTCTTCATTTTTGAGGGACCATTCCTGCCAATTCGTCAAAGTGGAGAGTCCTTTTTGTATTCTTGACAAACTTTAAGGACCAAACTTGTAATTATGAATAAACAATGGTTTAAAGTGTCAATTCTTCAATATTGGAGGACCCTTCTTGTACAAAATTCATTTCTTCAAGGGTTATTCTTGGAAAATCTACACTAGGGCTTAGTTCATTGTGCGGCTTCGTTTCCCGTTTTCGTTTTTGCTTGTTTCTTGTGATCTTTTGTTATTTTCTCAATATCCGTACCTAAAATACACATGTAACAAACACAAGCATATATTTGTCATTTTTCATGATAATTAATGCATTTTAAGCCTATTTTGGACGATGAGACTATGTATAAAAGCAGTCTCATCAATGAACCAAGCCATTATGAAAGTATGCTTGAATAATTCCTCTTCCAATGATGTGAATGCCATTACCTTAAGTTGTGAGACATGTGGAGGTCCTCATTTATACCTACAATGTGATAAAGTCCAAAAATTTCAAGGTGAATTCTATGCTTATCAAGATGAACAAAGAGAGCACTTTAAACCTAACATCAACCCTAACCATCTCTCATAAAAGTCAAATAACATCCTTGCTCCCCTCCGTTTCCCACCCCATCAACCCACCCAAAATCAAACAAACTCTCCTCAATAGCTTCAAAGAAATCAAGGGCCAAGGGGAAATTACCAAGGGCAAAACAATTATAGAGCACCTAAGAACTTTCACAACCAAGGGAATCACTTTCATGGCAATAACCAAGGGTTTTACAATCAACCGCCACCTTTCCAACAACAAGGCTTTCAAGGGAATGTGCCACATCATTTTAACACCATTGAGTTTCTTCACAAAATTAATCAAAAGAATGAAAGGAGGTTTCAAGCAAATGAGAAAAGAATGATGGAAATGTATTAGGAAACAAACAAGAGGTTTATGATGCTTCTCAATCAAAGACCACAAGGTGCTCTACCCTCCAATACAAAAACAAACCCAAGGGCTAATGTTAATGCAATCACTACAAGGACTGGAAAGAAAACTATTGATCCTTCAATTCCTCTTAAACCTACTTTGGTGACTCCTACTACAGTTCCTCCTTGTGATAAGCCTTCATCTTCTAGTTCTACACCTTCAAAACCTACACCTACTCTTCCTTCACCTCCTATACCCATCAATGAAGAATCCAACAATGAAAATACTTCAACAACTACCACTCCAACTACACCAAAACCAAATCTTCCATATCCTTCAAGATTGAGAAAGGAAAAGCTTAAGAACAAAGATGATATACAAGTGTCCAACTTCTTAAGGATGTTTAAGCAATTTAATATCAATATTTCTTTTGCGGAAGCTTTAGCTAATATGCCTAAGTTTGCCAAGATGATTAACGACCTTCTTTCTAACAAAGAGAAATTGTTTGATTTGCCTAATGCTTCATTGAACGAAAATTGTTCCGCGGTGTTGCTTAAGAAGTTGCTTACTAAGCTTGGTGATCCAAGACGGTTTTTGATTCCTTGCAATTTCCCAGGGGTTGATAGTTGCATGGCACTTGCGGATCTTGGTGCAAGCATTAATTTGATGCCATTATCGGTTTGGGAATGACTTTCACTTGTCGAACTCACACCTACAAAAATGACATTTAAATTAGCCAACCGTTTAATAGCTTATCTGGTGGAAATTACTGAAGATGTTTTTGTTGGAGTTGATAAATTCACATTCCCGTATATTTTGTAGTTGTTGAATATGATATGGACCCGGGAGTTCCTCTTATTGTTGGAAGACCCTTTTTGAGAATGGGTCGTACTCTTATTGATGTGGAGGAAGGTGAACTCACAATGCGGGTAGGAGATGAAAGAGTTGTTTTTAACATGGGGAAGTTGTCTAAGAAATCCAATGAGCCCGAAATGGTGAAGCATATTGATGTTCTTAATAAGGAAGAGACTCAAGTTGATATCCTTGATGAAGTTTATGGTGAATATGAAGCTTGCACAAGTGGAAATTATTATCCTCCCTATGTTGAGACCATAGCCTCCATTGCTTCCTCATTAAATATTCATGAACCTCAAGACCTTAACTTTGGTGATTTTGTGATACATTCCAATCCTCTTTTTGAAACATCATTTGATAACCTACTTTTCCACCACAATGAGGATTCTAGTGATGATGAACCTCCTCTTTTTGATACACCAATTTATGATGAATATAGTGATGATGAGTTCTACATTTTGGAGCCTCCATTCTTTGATGATCACACAAGCTTTGGTTTTGAGGAAATACATGTTAAGTCACCAATTTTAGAAATACTAATCTATGATTATGGTGATGAGTAGGGTTCTATCAAGGATGAGGGTGATGAGTTTCTTGAGGTTGATACACCTCTTGAGTACATTCTTGGATATTTTGACAAGGGGAGACATACTGTGACACCCTAGAATCGAGGTCATTAACGATACCCTAAATTACGCTAATTTTTGAAATTTTTATTAAATTATAATTTCTATAATTTATAAGTATTTTGGTTAGAGCCGATGTTCGAGGTTATAATTTTTACGGTTGACGTTTTAAGAAGGACGATGACGATTACGATCCCGAGGGATGCCCAATTTCATATAATTTTTGACGATTTATCGATAATGTAATTTTTCGAGAATTTTATTTACGGTTCGTGCTAAGTTGAGTCGGGTGAGTTTTATAGCCTTCCGAGTACATTTAAAGTATCCCAAAAATATTTTGGAGCGTTCGGGAAGATTTCCGACTCCCGTAAAATTTTCAAAATTGACAAATGAGACGAACCCGCAAAGTTTTGAGGACGTTTTTCATTTAAGGACAAAAGAAGCCAAAAATTGCACAAAGGTCCCTCCTAACCCACCAAAAAGGCCAAATTTGCCATAAACACAAACACACACAACACTTGCACCAAAAATCAAACCATCACTCTCTCCTCTCTCTCTAAAGCCGACGGACACCCCCAACACCATCAAAAACCCACCAAAAATCTTCTTCCACTTGATTTTTCAAAAATCTAAGGTTAGACCACACTTAGTTTGGTCATTCCCCACCTATTCATGTGCTCAAATCCAACATGCATTGATAAAAAATTTTCAAGATTTTTCCATATGATCCAAATTCGTTTTTGAGGCTAAATGAGCTAATGCATGTTGATATTAAGTGTTATGGAAGTATAAACACCATGAAAACCCACCAAAATTAATTTGGTTGTGGTGATTGGGTCACCCAAAACCCCACGGCAAAGGGGGTGTTTGGGGAGCCATGGTGGTTGTTGGTTTTGCATGTTAATCTTGTGTTTGGTTTGATGTTTAAGGGTGTTTTACATAGGTGTTAGTGGTTGCATGTTCATTTTCTTTGATTCTTGATTTTGAGTTTGATTGATCAATAGGGGTAGGATTGAAGTTTGATGTTAGGATATATTTGGGAAGGCTTAGGATGATGTTTAGTGGTAATTAGAAGTCTTGGAATCGAGTCTAAGCATGTTTTTGGTATGGTCATTTTTAGGCAGAAACATTTGGTCCATTTTATAAAAAATGATTTTTGTTCCAGGTCTTGAAAGCTAAATGTAGTGATAGAGGGTCTTTCTAGATTTAATTTGGTATAAGGTAGAGCCCGTGACTCAAAACGAGCTAAAAGTTATGACATTTTAAAGATCGGGTACCGGGAGACGAGGACTTTCACAATCCGAATTTGTGCAAAGTTTTAGTCAAATCCCGAGGGTCACAAGTATAAATTGGTAAATGGTCAAGGGTCAAAATTTGGTCCCTAACCTGTGTAAATGAGTATATATGTTGACTTAGGTGTCAAGGAAGTCAAAGGTATTTTTCATATAGGTCAAAGAGGTCAAAATTGGTCGAAGCGCAAATTCAACCCGTAAAATGTAGTCGTGGAAATGAGTTGCGTAACGGGTCGGAAAAGTAAAAACTTTTATTGAGCTTAAAAACATGTTATCTACAGGTCATATAGGATTTTTGGAAATTTTGTCAAATTTTATAAGTTTGGTTTAATAAGGTAAAACAGCCCGTACTTTAGTCAAGTACCGGCGAGAACGAATAAAAATGGACAACGTAAGTATTGAGAACGAATGGAATAAAATGAATGATACTTGTTGTTTTGTTTTTGGCGTGAGTTATACTTGTCCTAAGTGACTTGTATATATGTATTTTATACAGTACCGTAAGTATTTAAATGAGATTACTCATTACGCGTTATTTGTGATAGGTGTTGACTTACCCGGGCATCCGTTTCGTCGTCAGTGATCACTCCTCGAACTACCGACTACTTAATACCTAAGGTGTGAATTTATAGCCTCGCTTATATTATTTCAAATTGTTTTACCCGCGAGGGAAATGCATGCTAGTTTTTAAAAGGAACGTATATCATGAATGATTGTTAGACCCGAAAGTTGCCTTAGAAATTGTGTTGAGTACCAAAGTTGCAAAAGTCCCTAAAATCATGAACTATTAACTATTGTCTTGCCCTCGAGTAGGGGGAAATAGCCGCTTATGCAATTTGTAGTACTACGGGGTTAACGACCCAATGCTAGCCGAGAAGCTGTACTTATAGTAAGTTCTGCGGTAGATTATTTTGTATGAGAAATAAGGTATAATTGCAACTGATGCCTTTAGAAGGGGCACTGGTTTCATCTGAATCATGCCGGTATATTTACGCGGGTGATTGAGTTAACGGATTAGTGTCATGAGCTTAAACACAATTGTCAGTATCCTGATTATAGTTTGTTTGATCGACAAGACTATAAATGATCACGAATGGTTTTTATTATATATACGTTCAAATGGATTGAAAAACCTATGAATTCCACTCAACGTTTTCGTTGACCAAATTTTTGGCATGTGTTTCAGGTAACCGTTGAGAAGTAGGATGGAGCATGCATGGGATGGATGTTGTGTGTACGGCTTGGTGTCCGCTTGTTTTTCCCTCCTTTTCTACTTAAACAATTTTTATGTTTAATGTCATGTGGTTGTAAACTGAAGTTTTTGGGGTTGAGATTCATGGGGACCGAAAACGCTAAACTCTGTGCACTATTTGGGGTTGGAAAAACTGTGGACATGTATTATCTAAAAATTTTTAAATTTCAAGTTTTAAGTTGACGTCTTTTAGCGTCGTTTGATATATCTTGTGTGCAATGAATACTGTGTAGCACCCATTGTTGTAGTTCCGCTGCGCATAGCAATTGTGGGGGTGTTACAGATTGGTAATCAGAGCCACGAGTTATAGAGAACTAGGTCGTTTTTGAAAATCCTAAACTATAACTTTTGGTGTCGTAAGAAGGGGTCCAAGCACACACAACTATCCTGCATGGCTCCGGTAAGATTTATTGTTGTATTTATGGCATTTGACGTATACTTTTGAGTAAAGTATATATATGCGGGTAATTATTATATAAGTATGGAATTACTATATGTAGACGTTAAATTTTACGTGAAATATCCGACATCGTAATTTTTGTATTAATCATGCATGAGCATCATATTATTACATTTCGGGCATATGTACCACCTTTGCATTGCATTTGCATGCATATATTTATAATTATCGTATAATTACTTATGTACCCTCCGAAATTCGCTGTTATTGCAGGAATGGCCGAGGTACCGCCCAACGATAACGGAAACGATTACGTCGTAGGTCACGAAGGGGGACCGTTTCCTCCGAACCCGCCGGACAATAATAATGGATGGATCGCTCCAGAAGACGAAATAGGGCCGGAAAACGACAATGGCGAAAGTGAGGTGGATAATTTCAGCATGAGTAGTAACGACAATGAGGATTCCGAAGAAGAGCCCGAGGAGCTATTGGATGATGGTATTCCCGAGGATGCCGTAGGCTAGACCGAACCCGATTTGTTTCAGTCCCCGAATTCGCCGAAGGGTTATGAGGTACCACCGACCGGTCGTTATGAGCAGCAACCCTTTGATCGCCCGATGGACAATTGTAAGAATTATTTGAGATCAGTGCCAGGATTTGTTCGAGAAGGTGATGGGAGCAGTGGAGAGTCCAGCAAGTCGCCATCGATTCATGAGAATATTGCAAGGGTCTATTTTCCGAGACCGAGACACTACTGGGATCCCGCAGGTCGTTTGGGGAGGATGGAAAGGTTGATGTGTGAGCGGTTTGTAGTTGAGACTAGGGTGATTAAGAAGTTTCATAAGACTGAAAGGGAACATCAAAGACTGTTGGAAAGGACTTCAAGAATTGCGTATGATGGGATAATGAACACAAGTGCCATCAACAGTTTGAAATCAATGGTTGCAAATTTAAGTGCTAGTCTTGACCGTGTGAGGGAAGATCAGATGAGGTTGTCGAGGATGCAGAGTTGGGAGCATCGTGTGAGGGATTCATTGCCCCCGGATTGGAGATTCGTGGACGATGTGGAGATGGAGGCGAACGACTTCATGGTTCAGCCGCCTACTGGAGGTGCCTGTATTTCGGTGGGAAGTCAGGTAGCGATTGAGTATGGATCCACATCAGGGACGAAAAAGGAAACAGAATGTGGGCCAGATGAGAAAGGAAAAAGGAAAGTGGATGATGTGGATGAGGACGTAAGTGATGAGGAAACCGAGGAAGACGACGACGAGCCGCCATCCAAGAGGCCGTGTGGATCACCACATGCCTAGTTACTTGTTTTGTATTTTCTTTGATCATTGTAATAGAACTATTTTAGACCTTTGTATGATGGTATTATGACGAGAAACTCAAGTACTTGATGTTTTGTGGTGAACGATTGTAGTGGCATTACTTGTCATGATTTTGGTTAATTATCAATACAATCTATGTTACCTTTCATGATCTGTGATATGTCTTAAATTTGATCTTTTGTGGTGTGAATTGATGAATATTAGTAACTCCGTAGTGATGTGTCGTTGTATGTATTTTATGTCTGGGAAACTTGATATGAATACTTACATTGTTTTTCTATTTTCCTTGTCTTGCAGAAAGAGATATTCGATAACACAATGCCTCAAAAGTTGACTGCCGATCGTGTTAACACCATGATTCAGGAAGCTATAGCAAATGCGTTGGAAGCGGACCGAGCTGGGAGAAATCAGGATCCAGGAAGGAATGCGGGGAGACAGCAAGCCCCGAGAGTGTGTACCTATTCTAGTTTTATGAAGTGCGGTCCCACGCAGTTCCGTGGAACGGGTGGAGCTTTAGAACTTAGACGGTGGTTGTAAAAATTTGAAAGTACGTTTGAAATCAGTGGTTGTGCAGAAGCAGATAAAGTGAAGTTTGCAGCAGCTACGTTTCTGGACGATGCGTTAAGTTGGTGGAATACCCAGGTAGCTACGGTTGGATTGGCTGTGGCGAATGCAAGGACGTGGAATGCGACCAAAGCTTTGTTGACAAAGAAGTTTTGCCCAGAGGAGGAATTGGGGCAATTGGAGGACGAATTGAGGCATTTGACCTTAAAGAACAACGATATAGCTGCTTACACCAGGAGATTCAATGAGTTAAGCCTTTTGTGTCCGGACATATTTGCCAATGATGCCAAGAAAATGAAGCAGTATATAAAGGGTTTGTCTAGCAACATCAAAGGTGAAACAACTTCGTCAAAACCTGGAACGTTTGACGAAGCGGTTCAAATGGCACACGCTTTGATGGACGTTAAGCTTCAGGACAAGCAGAACTACATTGCTGAAGGCAACAAAAGGAAATGGGAGGCAGCACAAAGTAATCAATCCCAAGGCCAGAACCGAGGTGGAAATCGAAACAACCATGGGCCGAACCGTAATCAGCAGTTTAATCAGAGAAGGAACGAAGGGATGAGGGCAGTGACGAACCCTAGAGGTGTGAAAGTAAATCCCCATTGTGGAAAGTGCAATTTGTATCATGTTGGAAATTGCCCGCCGGCATGCGGCAAGTGTGGAAAGGCAGGTCATAGGACTGCTAGTTGTCGAACGGGAGGAGTAGCCACTGGGGCTAATGCTATCAGGATGAGAGGATGTTATAGCTGTGTAGAAAGAGGGCATGTGCAAGCGAATTGCCCGAAGGCAGGAAACAGGTGGGGAGGTAATAATGCGGCTGCTGTGTATCAAGTGGGAACTGCTGATAAACCACAGGGTCCAATGTGGTTACCGGTACGTTTTTGCTAGACGCTTGTTATGCTAGTATTTTATTTGATTCTGGCTCCGACAAGAGTTTTGTAGACGTTAGATTTAGTCGTCATATCGATAGAGAACCGGTGTTGTTAACGACTAGTTATAATGTTGAATTAGCCGATGGAAAAATTGTTAGCACGAATTCTATACTGAAAGGGTGTACCTTGAAGTTAGGAAATTACGCTTTTAAAATCGACTTAATTGAACCTTGCAATTGATCTGTTCCAGTGTATACTCAAAGATCGATTTAAGATCAGGGTATCATCAACTGCGTGTAAGAGAGGAGGATATTCCTGTAACCGCCTTTCGTACGCGGTATGGAAACTTTGAATTTCGAGTGATGCCGTTTGGGTTGACAAACGCGCCTGCTGTATTCATGGATCTTATGAATCGCGTGTGCAAGCCGTATCTAGATAAGTTTGTTATTGTTTTCATCGACGACATACTTATTTACTCTAAGAGTAAGGAGGAGCACGAGAAGCACCTAAGAAAGATTTTGGAGTTGTTAAGGAAGGAGAAGCTGTATGCAAAATTCTCTAAGTGTGAGTTTTGGTTGGAATCAGTGCAGTTTCTAGGTCATGTGATTGATAGTGAGGGAGTTCGTGTAGATCCTGCTAAGATCGAAGCGATCAGGGAATGGTCAGCACCGACGACGCCGACTGAAGTTCGACAATTTCTGGGTTTAGCTGGGTATTATAGAAGGTTTATCGAAGGATTTTCGTTGATTGCGAAACCATTGACGAGGCTTACCGAAAAGAATAGGGTGTATGAATGGGGAAATGAGGAAGAGCTTGCTTTCGAAACGCTCAAGGATAAGTTATGTTCCGCGCCGATTTTATCATTGCCTGAAGGAACCGAAGATTTCGTAGTGTATTGTGATGCGTCTCGTAAAGGTTATGGAGCGGTATTAATGCAACGTGAAAAGGTGATAGCTTACGCGTCGAGGCAATTAAGGAAGAATGAGGAGAACTACACGACGCACGATTTGGAATTAGGAGCGGTGGTTTTTGCGTTGAAACTGTGGAGACACTATCTGTATGGGACAAAGTGTGTTGTATTCACTGATCACAAGAGTTTGCAGCACATTTTAGATCAAAAGGAGCTGAATATGCGACAAAGACGCTGGGTTGAACTATTGAGTGATTATGACTGCGAAATTCGCTACCACCCTGGGAAGGCGAATGTTGTAGCGGACGCATTGAGTAGGAAGGAACGGGAGAAACCTTTGAGGGTTAGAGCTTTAGTGATGAGTGAGAGCGTTGACTTAACCGAAACCATACTAAAGGCTCGGGAGAGAGGTTTAATGAAAGGGAATGTTGAAGCCGAGAATTTGGGACGAATGTTGAAACCTATTTTCGTGATTAGGTCTGACGGACTGAGATATTTTGAGAATCGAATTTGGTTGCCACTGTGTTCATCTGAGGAAGGAAAGCCTGGAGTTCGAGAATTGGTTATGAATGAGTCGCATAAGTCAAAGTATTCGATACATCCTGGATCGGATAAGATGTACCACGACCTGAAGAAAGTCTATTGGTGGCCGAATATGAAGGCAGATATTGCTCGTTACGTCAGTAAGTGTTTGACTTGCGCGAAGGTCCAGGCAGAACATAAGAAACCATCTGGATTGTTGGTACAACCAGAAATCCCAGAATGGAAATGGGAGAAAATCGCAATGGATTTTGTGACGGGTTTACCTAGGACTCCTAGTGGAAGCGATATGATATGGGTAATTGTGGATAGGTTGACGAAATCTGCTCATTTCTTACCTATGAAGAAGACGGACAGCATGGAAAGACTCGCCAGCTTGTACGTGAAGGAGATCGTCTGTAGACATGGAGTGCCGTTATCGATCATTTCGGATCGCGACAGTAGATTTAAGTCGGAATTTTGGAGATCGCTTCAACGTGCGATGGGCACTGAACTGAGTTTAAGCACGGCTTATCACCCGGAAACTGACGGCCAGAGTGAACGAACGATTCAGACGATGGAGGACATGCTCCGAGCGTGCGTGATTGATTTTGGAGGAAGTTGGGAACGCCACTTGCCTCTGGTGGAATTTTCGTACAATAATAGTTATCACGCGAGTATCAAGGCAGCACCGTTCGAAGCATTGTATGGAAGGAAGTGTAGATCGCCGGTGTGTTGGAGTGAAGTAGGGGAAAGTCAATTGACTGGACCCGAAATGGTTTTAGAAACGACAGAGAAGATCGTGCAGATCAAGAACCGACTACTTGCTGCGAGAAGCCGACAGAAAAGTTATGCCGATAACCGAAGGAAACCTTTGGAGTTTGAAGTTGGAGATATGGTTATGCTCAAGGTATCGCCATGGAAGGGTGTAATTCGTTTTGGAAAGAAAGGGAAGTTGAGTCCGAGGTATATTGGACCGTTTAAGATCGTTGAACGAATTGGACCAGTAGCGTACAAGTTAGAATTGCCGACCGAGCTTAGTGCTATTCATGACACGTTTCACGTATCGAACCTGAAGAAGAGTTTGGCGGACAAGGAATTGGTGATTCCTTTGGACGAGATTCGACTAGACGACAAAATGCACTTTGTGGAAGAACCTGTGGAAATAATGGACCGGGAGGTCAAGCGGTTGAAGCATAGTAGGATTCCTATTGTGAAGGTCCGATGGAATTCTAAGCGTGGACCGGAATACACCTGGGAACGTGAGGACTTTTTCAAGGAAAGGTATCCTCATCTGTTCCAGTAGACGAAATGTGAGTACAAGAAGAGGCGAGCGCCGGGACGTCGCTCTCTTTAAGGAGGGGTGGATGTGACACCCTAGAATCGAGGTCATTAACGATACCCTAAATTACGCTAATTTTTGAAATTTTTATTAAATTATAATTTCTATAATTTATAAGTATTTTGGTTAGAGCCGATGTTCGAGGTTATAATTTTTACGGTTGACGTTTTAAGAAGGACGATGACGATTACGATCCCGAGGGATGCCCAATTTCATATAATTTTTGACGATTTATCGATAATGTAATTTTTCGAGAATTTTATTTACGGTTCGTGCTAAGTTGAGTCGGGTGAGTTTTATAGCCTTCCGAGTACATTTAAAGTATCCCAAAAATATTTTGGAGCGTTCGGGAAGATTTCCGACTCCCGTAAAATTTTCAAAATTGACAAATGAGTCGAACCCGCAAAGTTTTGAGGACGTTTTTCATTTAAGGACAAAAGAAGCCAAAAATTGCACAAAGGTCCCTCCTAACCCACCAAAAAGGCCAAATTTGCCATAAACACAAACACACACAACACTTGCACCAAAAATCAAACCATCACTCTCTCCTCTCTCTCTAAAGCCGACGGACACCCCCAACACCATCAAAAACCCACCAAAAATCTTCTTCCACTTGATTTTTCAAAAATCTAAGGTTAGACCACACTTAGTTTGGTCATTCCCCACCTATTCATGTGCTCAAATCCAACATGCATTGATAAAAAAATTTCAAGATTTTTCCATATGATCCAAATTCGTTTTTGAGGCTAAATGAGCTAATGCATGTTGATATTAAGTGTTATGGAAGTATAAACACCATGAAAACCCACCAAAATTAATTTGGTTGTGGTGATTGGGTCACCCAAAACCCCACGGCAAAGGGGGTGTTTGGGGAGCCATGGTGGTTGTTGGTTTTGCATGTTAATCTTGTGTTTGGTTTGATGTTTAAGGGTGTTTTACATAGGTGTTAGTGGTTGCATGTTCATTTTCTTTGATTCTTGATTTTGAGTTTGATTGATCAATAGGGGTAGGATTGAAGTTTGATGTTAGGATATGTTTGGGAAGGCTTAGGATGATGTTTAGTGGTAACTAGAAGTCTTGGAATCGAGTCTAAGCATGTTTTTGGTATGGTCATTTTTAGGCAGAAACATTTGGTCCATTTTATAAAAAATGATTTTTGTTCCAGGTCTTGAAAGCTAAATGTAGTGATAGAGGGTCTTTCTAGCTTTAATTTGGTATAAGGTAGAGCCCGTGACTCAAAACGAGCTAAAAGTTATGACATTTTAAAGATCGGGTACCGGGAGACGAGGACTTTCACAATCCGAATTTGTGCAAAGTTTTAGTCAAATCCCGAGGGTCACAAGTATAAATTGGTAAATGGTCAAGGGTCAAAATTTGGTCCCTAACCTGTGTAAATGAGTATATATGTTGACTTAGGTGTCAAGGAAGTCAAAGGTATTTTTCATATAGGTCAAAGAGGTCAAAATTGGTCGAAGCGCAAATTCAGCCCGTAAAATGTAGTCGTGGAAATGAGTTGCGTAACGGGTCGGAAAAGTAAAAACTTTTATTGAGCTTAAAAACATGTTATCTACAGGTCATATAGGATTTTTGGAAATTTTGTCAAATTTTATAAGTTTGGTTTAATAAGGTAAAACAGCCCGTACTTTAGTCAAGTACCGGCGAGAACGAATAAAAATGGACAACGTAAGTATTGAGAACGAATGGAATAAAATGAATGATACTTGTTGTTTTGTTTTTGGCGTGAGTTATACTTGTCCTAAGTGACTTGTATATATGTATTTTATACAGTACCGTAAGTATTTAAATGATATTACTCATTACGCGTTATTTGTGATAGGTGTTGACTTACCCGGGCATCCGTTTCGTCGTCAGTGATCACTCCTCGAACTACCGACTACTTAATACCTAAGTTGTGAATTTATAGCCTCGCTTATATTATTTCAAATTGTTTTACCCGCGAGGGAAATGCATGCTAGTTTTTAAAAGGAACGTATATCATGAATGATTGTTAGACCCGAAAGTTGCCTTAGAAATTGTGTTGAGTACCAAAGTTGCAAAAGTCCCTAAAATCATGAACTATTAACTATTGTCTTGCCCTCGAGTAGGGGGAAATAGCCGCTTATGCAATTTGTAATACTACGGGGTTAACGACCCAATGCTAGCCGAGAAGCTGTACTTATAGTAAGTTCTGCGGTAGATTATTTTGTATGAGAAATAAGGTATAATTGCAACTGATGCCTTTAGAAGGGGCACTGGTTTCATCTGAATCATGCCGGTATATTTACGCGGGTGATTGAGTTAACGGATTAGTGTCATGAGCTTAAACACAATTGTCAGTATCCTGATTATAGTTTGTTTGATCGACAAGACTATAAATGATCACGAATGGTTTTTATTATATATACGTTCAAATGGATTGAAAAACCTATGAATTCCACTCAACGTTTTCGTTGACCAAATTTTTGGCATGTGTTTCAGGTAACCGTTGAGAAGTAGGATGGAGCATGCATGGGATGGATGTTGTGTGTACGGCTTGGTGTCCGCTTGTTTTTCCCTCCTTTTCTACTTAAACAATTTTTATGTTTAATGTCATGTGGTTGTAAACTGAAGTTTTTGGGGTTGAGATTCATGGGGACCGAAAACGCTAAACTCTGTGCACTATTTGGGGTTGGAAAAACTATGGACATGTATTATCTAAAAATTTTTAAATTTCAAGTTTTAAGTTGACGTCTTTTAGTGTCGTTTGATATATCTTGTGTGCAATGAATACTGTGTAGCACCCATTGTTGTAGTTCCGCTGCGCATAGCAATTGTGGGGGTGTTACACATACTCTTTCTAGATTATTTATTGCATGAAGACACCTTTCCTTGTCCCATTCCCACCTTAACCTTTCAAAGTGACAAAGAAAAGCAAGTTATGATGGTTTCTTCCAAGAGTTTGTTGATACCCATTGTCCCACAACCTTTCTCTTAAGATGTGACATATAAGGGGGAATATTCTAAGGCTACCATCACTTGTTGTTTTCCATCAAGGAAAGGATTTTTTATCTTGGTATAGAGATGGATAAGCCAACTCTGTATCCGCCTGATGTAATAAAAGGAAAACTTATGGGAGATTATAGAGTATAACCTAATATTCCTTTGGAGAACATATGAGCAACATTTATGAAGAAGGAAGCCTCACCCATCTCACATTTGCTTAGGATGTTTACATTTGGATTGTGTTATAGGTGGGATGGCAATTATGTATTTGATCCGGGTGGATATTTATGGAGTTTTGTATTCTTGAAAACGCATTACCTCATCATGGAGATTTTTCTTAAAAAGGGTAAATCTTTTACTCTTCATGATAGGTTTTCCATAGACACTTTTAAGTGTGGGATGAGTCGAGCTAGAAACTCCATAAATCAAGATTGAATAACTAGGCTTAGATCTTTTAGACTAGATTGTGGTAGCATAGGAATAAAGGGTATATAGTTAAGAAGAAGTGTAGGGGGATGCTTCTCTTTTGTCTTCTTGATATTTGTAGGGTTTCTCTCTCTCTCATTGCATGCACTGGAGCTTATGGAGGAGAGCCTTGTATCGGGTTCACTTCGTTACTATTGTGATTTTCAAACCACATTGTGCTTAAAATGAGTTCACTATAGTAGACCTTTTAATACATGGTTTTCACCAAGTATAAAATAATTTCGTTCCAAGTCTTTTCGAATTGATTACCGATTAAAAGTGCGACTCAGTCGTTCTTGGTGATTAGAAAGGAAGTTTGGTTATCTATTCTACTTAAAAGGTAAATGCACAAAATAATAACAATAAGCTAAAAGCAATTATGAAAATGTCGTTGAGTAAAATTAAAGCTTTAAAAATTAAACTAAAAATTACTTAGAAAAACACTTGGAAAAATGAAAATTACAAAACTGAAAGTTTCAAAACTAAGTAAAATAACTCATTCGGAACAAACACTCGTTCGGTAAAAATACTCATTCGGGAAAAGTGGTGGTTCGGGAAAAAGGCTCATTCGGGAAAAGTGGTGGTTCGGGAAAAATGAAATTGGTTCGGAATAATATGTCTGGTTCGGGAAAGCAAATGGTTCGGAATAAAATGCTTCGTTCGGTAAAAAGTATTTGGTTCGGGAAAATTGCCTTCGCTCGGTAAAAAGAATTCGTTCGGGAAAATTGGAATTGGTTCGGAATAAATGGTTCGTTCGGGAAAATTTAGCTGGTTCGGAATAATCAATTGGTTCGGTAAAATTAACTTGGCTCGGGAAATTGGACTCGTTCGGAATAAATGACTTTGTTCGAGAAAAACTGGGGAAACAGAAACAGCGAAGAACAAGGGAAAACTAAAATGCGATTTATATCAAAAATCAACCAAGTTTTATCCAAAGATTAAACCAAACTAACCACTAATCATAAACTAATGATAAACCATCAAACCAAATCAATAAAAACACAAAACCCACTTGTTTTTAGGAAACCAAAATCAACCAAATCAAAACTTAAAAGCTTAGAATCATAAAGAAAAGAAGAACAAGATTAAAGGAAGGATTATATTAAAGATTAGGATTCAAAAACATGAAATTAAAGGGTAACTTACATGAAACTTGATGATGAAGAAAAGTGCCAAACACCCTAGTGGTGTTGGTTTCTACGTACCAAAAAGAAAGAAAGAAAAACTAAAAAAAACTAAAACTAGTTGCAAATGTGTGAGGTTGTGCTATTTATAGGCCTTGTGATGAGTGGGATTTTCTCCATTCTTTTTGTCTTCTCGTCTCTTTAATAAAGTTGACATTTTCGACTTCGATTCGGGATTTGTCGATTAATAAATTCAACTCGTCTTTTAATTTCTTCATTTAATATACTTGAGTTCTTCGACATATATAAATCTTTCTTTCTTTGTTCCTTTTCTTCGATAAATCTTCAATTAGGCCCGTTGACTTCAAATCTTTTGCATTCTCGATCTTTGGACTTCGTCTTTAGTCTTTTTCTACGATAAAAGCCCGTGATAGCCCATGTTTTCTTTCTTTTGCATCTTTTGGTCCTAAAACACAATAAAAACACAAACCACGCATAATTCCGACTTTTACGACATAAAATACACGTTTTGGTCTTGTTATTATAGGAAATAAGTGGTAAAAGGATAAGTGTTTTCACATTTATTAAATCCCCTACACTTGACCATTGCAATGTCCTCATGCAATGCACTAACTTCAAAGCATGGTTTACATTTTTCATCATAGATAACCCACCTTGGCCTTTATTAAATACCAAACACTAAAGAAACTAAAAGAACAAAACAACTAAGAAATCAAAGACTTACATTGGGGTTTTAGGTTGTCATGAATGGTCATCATTCTCAAGTTTCACGTTCCCCATACCAAGCTTAAAAATGAGATCATTGTAATTATAAGTTAGCAAACTAACACGAACTCATGTGGCCTAATTATTCACTTAGACTCCCTTATTCCTAGGTGTATCTCTTATATTTTATTATTGTCTTAAATGATCACAAGGATGCATTGTTTGACTTATTTCGATAGTTATTTAGGCTGAAAATAAAGTTGGACGATTTAATCAATAGTTAGCTAAAGGACAAAATCTTTTAAAACTGCTTCTCGGGACCTCATAAAGTTCATATCTTGGCATAACTCGCTTCACGATTTGAGACCTTTCTCAGACCAATATTTGGCAGCGACTTCATACTTCAAATCTTTGAGAGGCTTTCTTGAAATTATGGTCTTCTCTTCATAATAGGAATTTCTTCACTTGAAGTTTTGAGAGATTCTTCATACTTGGACCACTACTTCTTCATTTTTCTCCAATCTTTATTTTGGATTTTGATATACAACGATCCGCCTCCTTTTAGGACTTGGATCTATTTATCTTCATACCTTGTTAGGGCCTTTTTGGATAGACTTCTCCATGATCTTTAGGGGAGTATTTACTTTTCATCGTGTGTCTCGATCCTTCATATTGATTTTTGATAAATGATTCTTCACATCACTTGGGATCTTTAGCAACAAAATGTAGCCCTCATGCCTTGTTAGGGCCTTTTCGGACTCGTCAATCTTCGTATCCCGCTTCAATAAGTTATGCCTTGGCTATGAACTCTAATTAATACCGAGCAACTTTTAAACGATCTTGTGCTAGAAGCTAAGTAACTTTTCAAATAGTACAACCTTATTTATTGCAGATAAATTTATTAGCAAGCGATGGGAGAATAGGCTTATAATCAACTCACATAAATTGACGAAAGAATACCAAACTTATAATTGACTCTATCATCTCTCGTTGTCCACAATTTAAAATCTCAAGGAATGAGACTCGTGGATGCTTAGCCAATTAAATCAAAGTTTTGGGTTTTTGAGTCATTTATAGGATCTTGCAAAGTCTTAGACTTTTTCAAGTTTAGACTTCGCATTTTAAAGTTCCCTTGATAAACGACTCTCTAGGATCAATTATAGGAACTTGCGAAAAGTTCTTGTTCTTAACCCGTGAGAGTTAAGACTTTCGCGTTTTAAAGTTCTCTATATAAAAGCCTAGCAAAACTTGACTTAAACACGTTAAGGATACTAGCTAGAGTAAACTTAGATAAGTAAACTCGGGTTGAGTCAAAATATTCACGACTTTGAAAAATTTAAAACCACTTTATTGAAAATAAGAAAGAAAATAACGATAACAAAGGAAAATACTACTATACAACTAGGCCAAAATAGATTAAAAATTTTGAAAAATGTCGAAAAATTAAATTTTCCGGTTAAAATGAGGATAAATTCATGGAAAAGCCCACTTACTTCGATAGAAGTCCCCCCTACACTTGATATAGACATTGTCCTCAATGTTTAAGCATGTAGGAATAAATTCCCCTACACTTATGACATTATGCACGTTATTTAAATCTTGCTAAGAAGAGGACAACTATAGTGATTTCAATGTGAACATATAAGATATGAAATATTGAATCACGATAGTTTAGGATAGAACCGGGAAGATGGGAACACGGGATCACGGTTCTTCAAAAGTCATCGAGAATGGATCTTTGAAGCTTTAATCCCTGCACAGAAGAAGAAACATGACAACAAGCACATACGGGCTCCCCCCTACACTTACTATGAAAAAGGTAAAGGATAAATCACGGGTTGTGTGACAATCCGTCAATTTACGATTGATATTTTATTCTCAAATATTATTTGAAAATATTATTTTAATGTTACAATATGAACTCACTTATTTTTGGGAAGAAATTTGGATTTACATCTTGGAGTAGCATCGACTACGTCTAAACCGGAGGATTCAACGTTACGTGCTTACGTTTACATACACCGTCTTTGGTGACAGTCCGACATTTCAGAAAATAAATTTATCCGTGAATATTATTTTGGAGTTTTAAATTTGTGTTAGTTCATAAACTCACAAATTTACGAGAAGAGATTAGGACTTACGATTTTATTTTAACGTCCTTTACAACTAAACCGGAAACCTTAGGATTACGTATTTACGTTTTCGAACTCCGTTTTTGATGAAACAATTTTTATTGGATTCGTTTTGTGACGTTGATTCATAATTTATAAAAACGTTTTTCGTAAAACGACCCGAGGGCACGCAAATCGAGGAAACTAGAATCGAGAAATATCCGTAAACTAGTGAGATGGGACAAAACACATTGTCCCATCCCACTAGCTTACATGGGACGGCACAATATGTACAACACACCACCTTTGGCTTACTAGTTAGACACTTGTCTACTAAGCTTAAAATTTAAGCTTCCACTACACAAAACTAGCTAACAACCTTCACAAAACCACTAGCAACTTCATTCCAACTTTCCCTTACATGCAAACTTCACCATTTTCTCTCATCACTCCCATTATATGCCGTCCCATATTCACCTTCAAACACCCCATTCATATAATTTTTAACCACAAACATATGTTATAATTAACATATATTAATCTCCATTCAAAAAGATGAAGATTGGTGCAAGTTATAACATCCAAGGAGGAGTATTCATGGTGTCTTGGGGCTGGTTTTCCACAAGGAGTTCATGGAGCATGGTGGTCTTGAAGATGGTCATGGATATCCCCAAGTTTCTCCATCAAAAATCCATGTTTTGATTAACCTACATCATCATGGTGGTATAAAGATTGTCCTCCTCAACTTCTTGTTATTTTGATTATGTAAACATGTATTTTATTTCCTATTGTATATGTATATGATGATTATATGATGATAAAAATGTTATGAGGGGATTTGGTGTTGATAAATATGATTAAAAAGGTGAAAAACTATAAGAAACAAGGATAAAATCTTGGTTAAATTTGATGGCTGTATAAAACAGTAAAGAAACATGTTATGAACTGATAAAATGATGAAGTAGAATGGATTTACAGTAAGCTATGAGTCTTGTACACATGTGAGAGTTGTCCATGCAATGGAATCAAAGTAATGAGTGAGATATGATCAAAACAAGTTTAGGATATAAATCTGAGGTTACTGTTTTGGACGATTTTTAGAAAATACTTAAAAGATGATTCAACAGTAGCTATAGGAGAGTTAAATATAGCACACATCATGTAGTTTATGTGATAAAAATTTGAGCTTCTATCTCCATGTAGAACTCAAGATATGGCAGTTTTGGTGAAAGTAAAGATGAAAATCAGATTTTTGGAAATTAAAGAATAATACTATTATATAAGCACTCAAATTTTAATAGTATAAATTACAATTAAAACCCACTAACTCATGAACTTTATTTATAAAAATATGTACAATGATAAATAAGTGGACATTTTATAAAAATGGTAACTTGTTATGTTTTATAAGATATAAAACTATAAACATGATTTTTACGACTTTTTCGGCTATTGCCGTAAAATTAACGTTTTTGCAAAATAAAACTTAGATGGTTGGACCCGTCTAATGAAAACTTTATAAAACTTATATACTGATATATAGACATGTATAACAAGTAAAAACCGATAAAAACCCGAACTATAGGACATACGGACATTAACGAGTTAAATAAACATATTGGACTAATAATTGGACTAAATAAGATAAAAACTTGTAAAAAGAACTTACTGGGCTTAACCCATTTAGGCCCAACTTGTAAAGTTTAAGTACTGATAATATAAGTACAAAATGGATTAAAATAAGTTAAATAACTAATAATAAGCTTATTGGACTTAAGACACGTAAACGGGTAAAACTAGTAAACTAATATAAAAGTTATCGACATATAACACTAAAATGAGTAAACGAGAATATGTAAACCCACTTGATCATCATATATATATAATCATCATATGTATACATAATTGGTATTTTTATAAAGTCATTGGACATGAGTCTAAGACGAGTATTATTTGTCTAGGTTTCCGTGATTGAAGCACGTACCGTACGTCCGAATTGCCGATAACCCGCCTTCCCACATCAACGTGAGTTCATAGCCTCGCACTCTTTTAAATGTTTTTATAAATGTTTTGTAAACCCGCGAGGGAGATAACATGTTAGTTATTATAAAAATTAGGACACCATTTGTCCCGATTGTTTGTTTATTGATTTTGGACCTGAATGATTGAATGACCCGATTGTATGACCTGATAAATGATTAAAGGACCAGATAGATGAAATTAAATGGATTATTAAAGTTAGGTTATGTCACAAAAAGTCCCATTAGCATGAATTGTGAACTACCGGGATTTGGTAGACGCTTATGCATTTAATAGTACTATTTGGGGACGATCACCCCAGTTCGCGCCTTGACGGTTGATCCCCGTCGTGCCACATTGATTGGTAAGCGAATTTATGTATGAGAAGATTTCCATAGCGTGACCTTTGTGACGACACGCTACTTTAGATGGGAAAAATTGGTATCGGGTTAGCTACCCGTTGTTGGTTTAGTAAGGTAACAATGTCATGCGGCTTATCATAATCCAAAATTAACCAAATACTACTAGACGCTCCGAATTACGATGTATTGCCTGACTAGCAATACAGGGTCATAGTATTGATATTATGTTTGTGTTTTGGTTTTCGTAACCATATTCATATAACGGTTTTTATTTGATTTTATACAACGTCATAAGACGTATTGTATGATGTTTTTACGACATTGGCTCGTATAATAATTTTTAAGGCAAATGCCTATATTATGATTTTCGATAAGGATTTGTATAAAATGACTTTGGCTATTTCATGGCCTATTACAAAGATTTGTATAAAATGATTTTGGCTATGTTACGGCCTATCACAATGATTTGTATTAACTGATTTTTGGTACTAATTTTATACCAAAGTTATATTGATGGAATTTATTAAACTCTACGAGTTCACTCGACGTTATCGCTGACCTTTTCTTTTAACATGTTTTATCTCAGGTACTTGAAGGTAATTCTCGGGAAGACGACAAGAATTCATGGCCCGCACCTAAACAATATTTTCCATTCAAATACTTTGTAAAACTTTGTATGTAATATACTGACTTGGGACCGATGTAACTTTGATATTTATGAATGGAAATGATTTATTATTAAACGACGCGATTTTTATGCGTTGTCTATGATGTGAGTAATATGCTATCCCGTAACACCAACGAGTCTTCCGCTGTACTGAGTTGTATAAATTTGAGGGTGTTACAGTTTGGTATCAGAGCTCTCGTTATAGAGAACGAAAGATTTTTAAAACCAAGGTTTTGAATAAAACATTTCAAAATCTTTTAACTATAAACATTTTTCTAAAAATGTCTAAAAATCTTTTGACTATAACGGTGCCGAAGAATTCCCGAGTTACCGACAAGGCCAAGACTGAGAAGTGTTATTTAATATATATATAACTTGGAATATATATATATGATGTAATTTTATTACATGATTGTTTGATGATTATTTGATATTTATACGAGGTATTTATACGACGTAGATTGTCACAAGAAACCCTAACTTCCCTAGTAAATTAATCGAAGCTATTCTCGTAGGAATTCTAGCTATCCTAAATCTAAACCAAGTTGTGGATATTTATGATCCCAACAAATGGTTGATATTCGTAGGAATGTAGATATTAGTTGATTGTGATATTGAAGAAGAATTGGTGAGATTAAGACTGATATCGATGTCATGACGATCTTTCCTTATAGAGTGGAGTTTGACAAAACATTACCACCTAGAAAGATGTCATATGATTCGTTGTCATCCAATTCTTAAATTGAAATCGAAAGGGTGAATGTTGCACTTGAGGCTGTCATTGGAACCAGTACCCAAAAGCCTCATGCCACTAATACCTTTCCGAGAAGTCTAGTTGAATGATCAAGTCATTTCATACTAGTGACTCATTTGATAATTGTGTTATAAGAGTTATTGGAATTAAGTGTTGACCATATCGAGCTTTTATTGCCCTTTTAAAGGCCTAAGAATAAAGATTGAAAGTATTGGAATATGAAGTAGGATATCGTATTGAGTATTACTTGGTTGAAACTTGAATAAAGTAAAATTTAACTCATATGGAATATGAGATTGATAAGAGGAAATTATTAAGTCATATGATTGAATTATAAGGTTTTAATTGATTATAGGTTCGTGTTAAGGGTTGTTCCTAGGCCATTGTCCACTGACGAGGATGCCCAGTGTCCAATAAATAAATTGAAGAAATCTTCTTCTGAAATTGAGACCGATGGATCTTCTGGGACATGTGGAACACCTAATGACTCTTGTAGATTAGTATTCATTGTGGTATCTTTTAAAAATCCCTAACTTAACTGAGATATCAGTTGGTAGGATGAGTTCTGAGAATTGTATGACATAGTGACACGTAATGTGTTACGGTATAATTTTGACTTGTTTGTGATTAATGAAAAAGACTACCTTTGATTGCTAAATTCTACATGTATTGATGTTATCTATCTTTTCTTGCATCATCCTAATGCTCGCATTAGTGATGTAACCATTGAACAAGTACTCATCTCGAATTGTGTTACGTTGTGAATTATTCTCTCTTGAGTGCCATTGAGGTCACGAACCTCATGATTAATTGGCTAAGCTCATTTCCTATCATATCGTAGTTAATTCTTGGTGAACAAGCTTTCATCACTCTTTTGCAGATCACTCATTGTTTTTATAAGATAAAACAGTATCATTTGAGGAAATTGAATTTTCATCACTATAAGGATTATTCAAAGTAAGATTTATAAGTGATTGTTATCAAAATGAAGTTGTTTATAAAACACCCTAGAAAACTTAGTTGTTTTCATAACAAGGAAAAATCTTTGTAAATTTATTTTGATTCTTATTTAAGAATTAAGCATGAAAATGTTTTTATTATAAACATGATCATAAAATTTTGACGAACTGAGTATTGCATCGTTAATCTTGAAATTGTATATAGTTGCGCGCCTACATACAATTTGGAATGAACCATGCAAGACTGATTAGTTGTCACCATAAAACTAATGAACAAACACTACATTTTCTTTAAAGATTATGAAAGATTAAAATTTTATGAGATCTGCAAGAAGTTAAAAATAAGGGCATAGTGTTAGGGACACCTACATATGTGCCTGTAGCATCTATTCTTCTGAGTCGAATTTACTCATCTGTGGAAATTGTCTTATTTGGCAATTGACAATTCTTTCTTGTCCAATTCTCCCGTAGTGAGATTCTTAGGAAAAGTATTTGATTACCGAGTGTTGATACCCGAATGGATGTATTGACGTTCTTATCATTTCTTATGATTTGATTTCATTTGAATGACCTGGGTAACGATCCGAGGAGCTTTCGAATGCGTACTCAAATTATGAAAACATGGAATATATTCATATTCATTAAATGTTTTCGTCTGTATCCGATTTGAAATTCTCTCGCATAGATTATGCGTAGACCTTAATCTTTTAATAGTAGTTGTGTATCCAGATATCCTTGAATTTGTGAAGGATTATGAGTTATTGTTAGTCTTTTGAGAAGTTCACATCTTATCAACGGCAATAAAACTGGAAAGTTGATAGTGCCAGTAGGATGGATTGATTGATTATGACATGACGACATTGTCTTAATTGATGGGAACTCGAGTAGAATTCCCTAAATGATAAGATGTTGATTATCAAAAGTGATATAAATAATTCTTGATGGATGATTTTATCCTGCATTTTGACTTGAAATTATACCGTAAATGGTTGTGAATTAGTCATAGATATTATAATCTAGAAGAACCTAATATGAATTTATTAAAAGATGTTTCGGTTATCTGAAACTTTAGGAAGTATTTGTTGATGAATTACCTAGACTTTCGCCATTAAGGCAAGTAGAAATTGGTATTGATTATATTTCCGGTGCTGCACTTGTGGCTTGTGCACTGTACGTCAGCACCATCTAAATTAAAGGAATTACCGTACAACTGAGAAAGTTGTCGGAGAAATATTTTATTATACCAAGCTTGTAATCCCGAAGAGCTATGGTGTTATCTTTCCTTATATTTATAGATTACTGTGACTGAGTAAATTGACAATCGAAAACGATATCCATAACTCGAAATGGAAGAATTATTCGATCATTTACAAGGTTCTAGCAAATTTGAGCCATAGCATGGTTATCATCAACTTCGCATCTGTGAAAGAGATTATGTATTCCAATCACTACATCCGATACTTGTAATGAACATTATGAGTTCCACGTGATGTCGTTTGGATTGACCAATGCACATGTAGCATTCATAAATTCGGTGAATCACGTGTGTAGGCTGTAATTTGATAAACTCATGCTTGCGATCATTAAGGACTATTTGTTTGTTAATACGAATAATAATGAGTTAATAATTAATTATAGATTGCCCTAAATTGGCCGAACAATTAAAAACTTGTACTTTGAATATACAACATGTAATTTAAGATTTAATCCTTTACATGATTTAACCGTGTGATTAATAGATAATGGAAGCTATATTGACTTTTCAAAGATTAGAACCATTAACGCTTAGGGATAAAAAAAAAAACTTAATCCTTTACATAAAATGACCATTGGATTACTAATGGTAAGATGTATGCATATAGACTCTTCAAAAATTAAGAGCCCTTTTAAGAGTTTGGATTTTACCAAAAAGAAATGGAAATATGTTTTGACAAATGTTTTAACAAAGGATTTTTAAAGGGATTATTCTCATATACACAAACCATTTAACTAAACTTCTGTTTAGGGGTAAATGTTTGTGTATACCTCAAAATAACTTAAAAGGGATTGAGGAAAACCATTTGAACCATGACTTGAAATTTGAAACGATAATTTTTACTTTTCAACTAAGAAAGTTTTGACCAAAGTATAACCAAAGATTTCTCGAACATTTTCGGATCTTATTAATTATTTTAATTATTTTCGATAAATCAACAAAAATCTTGTTAATTTAATTTCAAATTTAGTTTATATAATTGGTCGAGCTAAGAAATTTAAAACTTTTACGTTTACGTTTCATAAAAAAAAATTTAAATAATTTTTGTTAATTTACATATAATAATTATCGACACTTTAGACGCCGGATTGAGAAAAACTGATAAAAATGATAGATGAGACGAAACTGAAACTTAGAAATTATGAAGAAAGAATTTTGAATAAATACGGTTGTGATATTTATTTCATCAGGAAGGTGAACGTAATTACTGACGCCTAATATAGAAAGAATATCTGAGTGAATTGTGGACATGATAATTATATCATCATGAGAGATGAATATAGATACTGGCATATTATATAAAAAGGATAAAGAACCAATTAGGATATATTTCTTAAAAATGAACGTGCAAAATAAATTGCCGAACAATTTAAAAAATAAACAATGTTTGTAAAAAGGGTAAAATAAATAGTGAAAGGTTTCACGGCTAATGTGAACCGTTAGAATTGAGAAGTCGATAACGTTAGATGTATAAAAGGCCACTTGTGGTTGCCTAAATATGGAGATCGTGAGATATAGTTATGTTGGAATTTGTAAGTATAAGTATTCTATTCTTGTCATTTCTGATTTAAAGTATCTTTGTCTAAAGAAGTTGTACTGATGACGAATTATGAAGGCAGACACCGCCTCATACATTAATAAACGTTTAACTATTGCAAAGGTCATCATCTGAATATGATTCGATTTGGGTCATCGTCGACAGACTGACCAAATCTGCTAATATCATTCCCGTTAACGATAAATGCAAAAGAGTTGTGTAAACATGGTGTGCCGTATCGATCATCTTTATCAAGATCCTCGCTTCGCATCGAATTTCTAGAGATTTGCTCAGAAATCATTGAGAACGAACCTTGATGAGAGTACTATGTACCACCCCAATCGAAGGGACGAGGTAAATAACGATACAAAGTAATATAAGTGTTATTTTATGTTTGAATGATTGACCTTTGGTAATAGACCATATAATCGTTTTCCTTTGGAGATATTATCATTGATAATTATCGTATTAGGATCGAGATTGAATCTTGTTAGGATATAAATCTTAGAGCATCTGTAAGCAAGATTTGAGATAAAGACCTCCGACATACACCCATTGTGAGTTGGACATGTCTTTTAGGTTTAAGGTTTCCTATGATGGCGAACCTATCCTTGCAAAATACCCGACCCGCGAGATCTAAAATGATTGTTGAAATTAGGATCTGATTATTGACAGCCGGTAGTGGGCAAGAGGTTATGTGAATGTGAAATGTAGATCTTGAAGTGCCAAATGGGTAGCGAAGTTATGCCAAAAATTTTAACCTTGAAAAAAAAATGAATTCATGATCTGACAAATCATGGGATATAAGTCCCCGTTGTATGGGACCATTGAAATGATGTAAAAGTTGGGATTGAAAGGCATATAAGCTGGATCTACCCTAGGACTTCAAGAACCGCGTGAATTATGTTTCGTAAATCGCACTTGATGGAATATCTATCAAGTGAAATTCTGATTATTCTTAATAAAGCTTAGATCGGTGAAAAGTTGCATTCATCAGAAACCCGTGAACATCATGGATAGAGAACGTAAGTCAACATTTAGCCTGATCTTATTCCCGTAGTTATGTTTGATGAAACTCGCGTATTATAATGGATTACACTTGTGAGAAAAGACCGAATGTGGAGGAAATACCCACATGGCTTTAACTCTATAAGAAGCGAGTAGTAAGGTAAGATGATCTTTGAGGACAAAGATCCTGTTTAGGGGTAAATGCTATGACAATCCGTCAATTTACGATTGATATTTTATTCTCAAATATTATTTGAAAATATTATTTTAATGTTACAATATGAACTCACTTATTTTTGGGAAGAAATTTGGATTTACATCTTGGAGTAGCATCGACTACGTCTAAACCGGAGGATTCAACGTTACGTGCTTACGTTTACATACACCGTCTTTGGTGACAGTCCGACATTTCAGAAAATAAATTTATCCGTGAATATTATTTTGGAGTTTTAAATTTGTGTTAGTTCATAAACTCACAAATTTACGAGAAGAGATTAGGACTTACGATTTTATTTTAACGTCCTTTACGACTAAACCGGAAACCTTAGGATTACGTATTTACGTTTTCGAACTCCGTTTTTGATGAAACAATTTTTATTGGATTCGTTTTGTGACGTTGATTCATAATTTATAAAAACGTTTTTCGTAAAACGACCCGAGGGCACGCAAATCGAGGAAACTAGAATCGAGAAATACCCGTAAACTAGTGAGATGGGACAAAACACATTGTCTCATCCCACTAGCTTACATGGGACGGCACAATATGTACAACACACCACCTTTGGCTTACTAGTTAGACACTTGTCTACTAAGCTTAAAATTTAAGCTTCCACTACACAAAACTAGCTAACAACCTTCACAAAACCACTAGCAACTTCATTCCAACTTTCCCTTACATGCAAACTTCACCATTTTCTCTCATCACTCCCATTTTATGCCGTCCCATATTCACCTTCAAACACCCCATTCATATAATTTTTAACCACAAACATATGTTATAATTAACATATATTAATCTCCATTCAAAAAGATGAAGATTGGTGCAAGTTATAACATCCAAGGAGGAGTATTCATGGTGTCTTGGGGCTGATTTTCCACAAGGAGTTCATGGAGCATGGTGGTCTTGAAGATGGTCATGGATATCCCCAAGTTTCTCCATCAAAAATCCATGTTTTGATCAACCTACATCATCATGGTGGTATAAAGATTGTCCTCCTCAACTTCTTGTTATTTTGATTATGTAAACATGTATTTTATTTCCTATTGTATATGTATATGATGATTATATGATGATAAAAATGTTATGAGGGGATTTGGTGTTGATAAATATGATTAAAAAGGTGAAAAACTATAAGAAACAAGGATAAAATCTTGGTTAAATTTGATGGCTGTATAAAACAGTAAAGAAACATGTTATGAACTGATAAAATGATGAAGTAGAATGTATTTACAGTAAGCTATGAGTCTTGTACACATGTGAGAGTTGGCCATGCAATGGAATCAAAGTAATGAGTGAGATATGATCAAAACAAGTTTAGGATATAAATCTGAGGTTACTGTTTTGGACGATTTTTAGAAAATACTTAAAAGATGATTCAACAGTAGCTATAGAAGAGTTAAATGTAGCACATATCATTTAGTTTATGTGATAAAAATTTGAGCTTCTATCTCCATGTAGAACTCAAGATATGGCAGTTTTGGTGAAAGTAAAGATGAAAATCAGATTTTTGGAAATTAAAGAATAATACTATTATATAAGCACTCAAATTTTAATAGTATAAATTACAATTAAAACCCACTAACTCATGAATTTTATTTATAAAAATATGTACAATGATAAATAAGTGGACATTTTATAAAAATGGTAACTTGTTATGTTTTATAAGATATAAAACTATAAACATGATTTTTACGACTTTTTCGGCTATTGCCGTAAAATTAACGTTTTTGCTAAATAAAACTTAGATGGTTGGACCCGTCTAATGAAAACTTTATAAAACTTATATACTGATATATAGACATGTATAACAAGTAAAAACCGATAAAAACCCGAACTATAGGACATACGGACATTAACGAGTTAAATAAACATATTGGACTAATAATTGGACTAAATAAGATAAAAACTTGTAAAAAGAACTTACTGGGCTTAACCCATTTAGGCCCAACTTGTAAAGTTTAAGTACTGATAATATAAGTACAAAATGGATTAAAATAAGTTAAATAACTTATAATAAGCTTATTGGACTTAAGACACGTAAACGGGTAAAACTAGTAAACTAATATAAAAGTTATCGACATATAACACTAAAATGAGTAAACGAGAATATGTAAACCCACTTGATCATCATATATATACAATCATCATATGTATACATAATTGGTATTTTTATAAAGTCATTGGACATGAGTCTAAGACGAGTATTATTTGTCTAGGTTTCCGTGATTGAAGCACGTACCGTACGTCCGAATTGCCGATAACCCGCCTTCCCACATCAACGTGAGTTCATAGCCTCGCACTCTTTTAAATGTTTTTATAAATGTTTTGTAAACCCGCGAGGGAGATAACATGTTAGTTATTATAAAAATTAGGACACCATTTGTCCCGATTGTTTGTTTATTGATTTTGGACCCGAATGATTGAATGACCCGATTGTATGACCCGATAAATGATTAAAGGACCAGATAGATGAAATTAAATAGATTATTAAAGTTAGGTTATGTCACAAAAAGTCCCATTAGCATGAATTGTGAACTACCGGGATTTGGTAGACGCTTATGCATTTAATAGTACTATTTGGGGACGATCACCCCAGTTCGCGCCTTGACGGTTGATCCCCGTCGTGCCACATTGATTGGTAAGCGAATTTATGTATGAGAAGATTTCCATAGCGTGACCTTTGTGACGACACGCTACTTTAGATGGGCAAAATTGGTATCGGGTTAGCTACCCGTTGTTGGTTTAGTAAGGTAACAATGTCATGCGGCTTATAATAATCCAAAGTTAACCAAATACTACTAGACGCTCCGAATTACGATGTATTGCCTGACTAGCAATACAGGGTCATACTATTGATATTATGTTTGTGTTTTGGTTTTCGTAACCATATTCATATAACGGTTTTTATTTGATTTTATACAACGTCATAAGACGTATTGTATGATGTTTTTACGACATTGGCTCGTATAATAATTTTTAAGGAAAATGCCTATATTATGATTTTCGATAAGGATTTGTATAAAATGACTTTGGCTATTTCATGGCCTATTACAAAGATTTGTATAAAATGATTTTGGCTATGTTACGGCCTATCACAATGATTTGTATTAACTGATTTTTGGTACTAATTTTATACCAAAGTTATATTGATGGAATTTATTAAACTCTATGAATTCACTCGGCGTTATCGCTGACCTTTTCTTTTAACATGTTTTATCTCAGGTACTTGAAGGTAATTCTCGGGAAGACGACAAGAATTCATGGCCCGCACCTAAACAATATTTTCCATTCAAATACTTTGTAAAACTTTGTATGAAATATACTTACTTGGGACCGATGTAACTTTGATATTTATGAATGGAAATGATTTATTATTAAACGACGCGATTTTTATGCGTTGTCTATGATGTGAGTAATGTGCTATCCCGTAACACCAACGAGTCTTCCGCTGTACTGAGTTGTATAAATTTGGGGGTGTTACAGGTTGCCTCCCGAGAAGCGCTTGTTTTTGTTCACCGAGTCACGAGCCTGACTCGACCCAAAACTAGTTCATGGGAAACGTGGTGAGGGATGGAATCATCTCATGAGAGATGTCCTCACCAAAGTACAACTTCACACGCTGGCCATTCACCTTAAAATTGGGCCCATTTGGCTGAGAAAGCTCAATGGTGCCATAGGGAAAGACTTTGGCGATGGTGAATGTACCAGACCAACGGCTCTTCAACCTGCCCGAGATGATGTTCAACCGAGAGTTAAAAAGTAAGACTTGATCACCAACGTGGAACTCTCGGTTCTTAATTCTTGCATCATGGATGATCTTGGTCTTCTCTTTGTAGATCAATGAGTTCTCATAAGCTTCATTCCTCAATTCATTTAGCTCGTTGAGTTGAATCTTCCGAAGATCACCGGCTTTGTTGATGTCGAAGCTAGCCCACTTCAAGGCCCAGTATGCCTTATGTTACAGCTCGATAGAGAGGTGGCATGCTTTCCCGTACACAAGACAATAAGGTGTACAACCAATCGGGGTCTTAAAAGCGGTACGGAAAGCCCACAAAGCATCGTCTAACTTATCGGCCCACGAGGCACCATGCTCTCCCACAGTACGCTCCATAATTCGCTTCAATCCGCGGTTAGATATCTCGCTTTCCCATTAGTTTGGGGATGATAAGCGGTGGAAAGACGGTGATTGACACCGTACTTAGCCATGACTGGAGCAAATTGATTATTGCAAAAATGAGTCCCGTGGTCATTGATTATAGCACGAGGAACACCGAAGCGAGCAAAAAGTTGCTTCAAAAAGTTCACAACCACCCTCGTATCGTTCGTAGGGAGAGCTGATTGTGGTAAATTACACCTCTTAGGAAAAAGGCGTAAAAGTGGTAAGTATCGAGTGATGATTTAGGAAAATCAACACTAATGACCCTTAATGGTGTGAAAGTTCGTTTCCCAAGGAGGTATATGTGTGTGAGAAATTTGTTAAATGTTTGTGATTAATGATTGGTTTAGAAGGGGATGAGAAAAGAAATTGACGAAGACGTAAAAATAAAAATTAACAAAAAATCACTACTAGAAAGTTAAAACGTGGAACCTTAAAAACCACAAAAATAAAAATAAATTAAAAAAATTACCAAAAATTCACCAAAAATCAAAAATAATAAACTAAGAGTATACCAATGATCAAAACTTTTTCAAACCTTTTAAATAATTAAATATTCAATTTTTAAATGCTAATTAAAGCCCTAAAAATCAAATAAATTATCAAAAAGCCCAAATAAAGATTTTTCAATTGGTAAACCTCTTAAATGACATAAAAAGATTAAAAACTATTTTTAGAAATTTTAAAACTAATAAAAACTATTTAAAATGATTTAAAAACTATTAAAACTTAAAATAATTATAAAAATTAATCTAAAAGAGATAAAATTATTCTAAAAGTTGCTAAATTCCTATTTTAATTTAATTAACCTAAGAAAAATGTAAAAAGTTGGAAAATGTGAAATTTTAAAAATAATATTAAAATAATAATAAAATATGAAAATCAAAGTGAAATTACCAAAATACCCCTAATGGGCCCTCAAATGGGCCAAATCCAAAATCAGTCAACACAAATGGGCTTTTGGGCCTAAAAAGTCAAACTTTGCCCAATTGACTTGGAAAAGCCCTATCTGACTTAAAATTCAATTCTAAGAACAAAACTCTAAAGGCCCAAAAGCTGAAAATGAGCTTATCACAGCTTATTGAACACTCAGCTTATTCTTATTGGGCTTTTCAGCCCATTAAGCCATAAGCTAATGCCATAAGCTCTAATTTGACACAAAACCCTCTTTTAGGATGCTTAAGAGATCTGTCAAAAGAAATTTCCAAAAAACACACTCAATAAGCCAGAAAATAGAAAAGCAAAAATCCACAAAACGACAAAATAGTCGTTTTTGAGAAATAATGCACCTCATGACTTGATTCAACTTGCAAAAGCTTTCAAATGGACTCAATAAGTAAAATCAATCAACAAAAATCCAATAAGCACAACCAATAAGCCATAATAAGCACAAATGAACTTATGAAAAAGTCAAAGGAGTTGGTTTTCTAGTCAAACCTAAAAGTCAACCACCCAAATGCTCCAGTATGAACAAATGGGTCAAAATATGAGCACCTATTACAAAAACAAAGTTGTTGCTGGTTGGAATAAGCTATTATAGCTTATTGATAAGCTGACATCTATTTAACACTATCAGTGACAACTAGCAGGGGAAAGGAGTTCCCACTGCTTTGACTATTTGACCAAGCTTGTTTGAGAGTTCTGGTTTGATTCAATTGGAAACAAAGGCACCCTTGTGATCAGTGAATCACAAGGAGTCAATAGCAACAATAAAATCACAAAATGGTTCACACAATAAGCCACAATAAGCCAAACAGTTACCAGATATGCACCAGATAGGCAAATAAGCAGTTAAGCACTTAATAAGCAGATATAAGCAGAATAAGCCAACCAAACTTAACAGGATGCATACACAAGCTATATAAACTAAGAATAAACACAAAGCAACAAGAATCAAACACTGAATCAAAGTAAATAGCAAGATCAAAGCACAAAATGTTTCTGATGAACAAAGGACAATATGCAGACAAGTTTTGCTGATATACTTGACACTTGATCCAATTTCAAGCCTCAAATCCTTCCACCCTGGTGTGATTAACTATGATTTAGCACTTGTTAGCCCTATCCTATGCTTAGATCTAGGTGTCCTCAAAATTCTAGCCAATTTTACCAAGTTATAAAGATTTTATAGCCAATTCAAGAATCAATGTGTTCAAAACCTCAAAACCTGCAAACAGATGAACAATATCACCCAAACAACAGATACCAATACTTGCTTACACAAAATAAACACTTAGCAAACCACAAATCCAACTTATGCAGTAATCCCAAACACTCCTTAATCAGTCACTTATCAAAGAAACTTGTGATTTCTTCTAATAACCTACTGATTTTAATGATCAAAAACACTTACTAGGCAGCAACTAACACAATCAAACACATAAATCACCAGACAAACACCAATACTCAAAATCAAAGAACCATATCCAAAGCAGTCATAAACATGAAATTTTTAGGGGATAGAGTTTATACCTGCCTTCCACAACATCCTAGGAAGGCCAGCAATGCTCCTTGGACCTTGTTCAACAACTAGAACAAGACCAAGGTACTTCAAATAAGGAGATGCAAATTGCCTTGGTTGATGGTTCAAAGTAGAACCTCAAGGACTTGATATCTTCAACACAAGCAGCAAACAACTCAACCAAGGTCTCTAATCCCTTCCCAAGCTTGGTGTCAACAAGCTTGTAAGAGCTTATAGCAAATGGTCAAGGGTTAGTACACAAAATAACCAAACCAGAACCTAGGATTTCAAGGTTTTCAAACCTTAAAAACCTAATGAAACAAGACGTGCCTTAACCACAAGATTAAGGAAGGCCTTAACAATCAAATGGAACTCAGAATTAGGCTACTCAAACACCAAACTTTTAACTAAATCAAAAAGAAATTTCAAATTTCAGAAATTCAAATTTTATTAAGCTTAAAAAGGAATTACAAAGATTAATATCCTAAAACTGGAACAAAGGGACTCTCACATGTTGTGGTCTCCTTTTATAGGCAAATGCCTGGCTAAACACTATTCACAAACCCTAGATGTGATTTCTCTATAATGCCCTTGGTTCTTCTAGACGAATCCTTGGTGTGAGCTGTCCAAAGTGATCAAGGCTGTTCATTTTAGCTTTGGAATGAAGCAAGGATCCTAGGCTGTTGATTTGGACACGTAGGATAACTTGGGGGTTAAGTTGCATTCTGATTGGTTGAGGGGGAATTGGGGGTGGGGTCCATGGTGATGTGATGGGTTAGTTCAAGTGTGGGATGTATACGTGTGAGGGTTAATTACTTTTTGGTCAAGGTAATTTGGATTAACCCTTTGTTGGGTAAAAGTAAAATCTGGGTGGAAGAACATGAATAGTGGACCCCTTTGATCCATTTTTGGTGGAGTGGAACTTGTTTGGCGCATTTTCAGATTTGAAAGTTTGAAAGTGGCAACTTAGGTCCTTGTGTTTTGAGATTTTTGGTAAATAAGGTATTTCAGCCCTAAAACGTATTCTCCTTTGTTAATAAGTTCCACCATTTGTCACTTTTGGCACAAAACTTTGGAAAAGGGATATCAAGGGTTATTTTTGACATTTTGAGATATTTCAAGGGCTGATCTTGGACATTCTTGATCTTCAAAGGTCTTCATTGTATCTTTGACTTCATGAGTGACCATTATTGGCAATTTTGATTTGTTGAGGGACTAATCTTGCCATTTCTTCAAAGTTGAAGGACCTTTTGTGTAATTTTGACAAACTTAAGGGACCAAACTTGTAATTATGAAAATACAAGGGTTTTAAGTGTCATTTCTTCAATAAATGAGGATCAATCTTGTTTGTCTTCAAGTCTTCAAGGCTATTTGTTGAGAGTTCCATGATTAGGGCCCGGTTCTTTGTACGGCTTCGTTTCTCGTGTCCGTTTTTCCTTGTAACTTGTGATCTTTTGTGTTTTTCACGATATCCATACCTAAAATACACAAGTAAATAAACACAAGCATATATATGGTATTTTATGACATTTTTATGCATTTAAAGCCCGAAAAGAACAATGAGATCATGTACAAATGCCATCTCATCACTCCTCCATACTAAGCCATTGACGTGCCCTCACGCAATGCTAGAATAAAGTATCTAAGCATCACCGAAGTTCAATTTTATTAACCTTTATTGAAGAGTAAAAGACTTGCAACATACTACGAAGATGTGTAAAGACATAATGTATGATTTTCATCATGAAAAGTGACTTTTAGGGTCAAAGAATAGAAACAAGTAAATGTCCCTTAGAGTAAACTTCGTCATCCTTGATTGTCATACATTCCATGCTAAGTGCAAAAACAAGATCATTGTTGGTACAAGTCACAATGCTAACACTACTCATACGTCCAAATTGTGTAATACTTTTTCTCCCCGCAATCCTAGTTATTATAAAAGGAAATGGGTTACTAGCATTTTTTATCTATTTGTCATGGATCACAAGTGATTCATATTGACTTATTTGAATAGTTATTAGTCCGAAAGCAAAGTAGCACGATTTGATCAATAGTTAGCCGAAGGACAAAATCTTTTAAAACGGCTTCTCGTGTATCTCCTTAAGTTCATATCTTGGCATAACTCGTTTCACGATTTGAGACCTTTCTCGGACCGATATTTGGCATGTACTTCATACTTTAAATCTTGGGAAGACATTCTCGAAAGTATGGTCTTCTCTTCATATATTTGGAATTTCTTCTCTTGACGTTTTTGAGAGATTCTTCATATTGGACCACGACTTCATCATTTTTCTTCAATCTTTACTTTGGATTTTGATATACAACGATCCGCCTCATTTTCGGACTTGGATATATTTATCCTCATACCTAGTTAGGGTCTTTTTGGATAGACTTTCTCCATGATATTTAGGGGAGTAATTGCTTCTCGTCGTGTGTCTCGATCCTTCATATTGATTTAGGAATAATGATACTTCACATCATCTTTGGATCTTTAGCAAAAATAGAGCTCCTCATGCCTTGTTAGGGCCTTTTTGGATAATCGCCAATCTTCGCGTCCCGCTTCAATAAGTTATGCCTTGGCTATGAACTCTATTCAACCCCGAGCAACTTTTAAACGATCTTGCGCTAGAGGCTAAGTAACCTTTCAAATCGTACGACCTTACTTATTACAATTATGATTTATTCCTAATGCATTGATCTTATGGGAAGAAAAAGTCACAATTAAAAACATATGAGTTTTTGAAAGAACACTTTCGTGTTCTACGTTTAGCATGATCACTTGTCTAACTCTATCATTTCTCGTTCTTCACTATATAAAGACCTCTAATTAAAGAGACTCGTGAATACTTAGCCATGCAAGTCAAAATTAAGCCAAATTTGGATTAGCTTTCATTAAGACTATATCAAATAAAAGTTTTGGGTTTTCAAGCCACCTATAGGATCTTGCACTTTCTTGGACTTTTTCAAGTTTAGAGAATGCGTTTTATAGTTCCCTTGATAAGTGACTTTCTAGAATCAATTACAGGAACTTGCAAAAGTTCTTGTTCTTAACCCGAATGAATTAAGACTTTCGCGTTTTAAAGTTCCCTATATAAAAGTCTAGCAAAACTTGAATTGAGCGGGTTAATGAATGTAAATGGCTCCAAATGCCCATCGAGTCAAAAATTAACTCTTATTCTACCCATCGGAAAATATACATTCATGTCTTAAAAACACTTATGAAAACTAAGAAAAATTTTAAAATTTGGCCATTTTTAGCCTTATTAGCAAAACATTGAAAATTGGAAAACGTGAGGGCGTAGCAAAGCAAGTACCTGTTCACCCCCATACTAAAAGTAAACATTGTCCTCAATGTTTCGAGTCTAAAGGTGGAGCACCCCCATACTAGAGACGAAGAGTCGAATGCTTAGGATCTAGCATGGAAAGGGTGATCAACAATATATCTAAAGCCGTTTATTAAGTATGCTAAAAGATAATTGTTAGAACAATAAAGGACATATCATGGAATCGTGAAAAACTTCTTCAAACGAACGATGGAGGCTCATGTAAACGAACACGAGAGTCTATAATCGTAGATGATGATGATGATCTAGATAACACAATCACAAACAACCACGAGACAACGAGTTGAAAGGGTACAAGTCCCCTTATTAGTGAATAGTGAGCATAAAAGATAAGCACGGGATCTCCCCCACGAGGAACCTCGTTTTTGATTACCGAGTCATGAGCTCGACTCGATCCCCTCAATGCTAATTATCATTGGGGAAGGTGACTTGGTCGAGGGCAACCATTGAAGGAATTTCCCCACCAAAGTAGTGCTTAAGCCTATGTCCATTCACCTTGAAATTAGGACCATCATCTTGAGCTAGCTCAATGGTCCCATATGGAAACACTTGTGTAATGGTGAACGGACCCGACCAACGAGATTTCAATTTCCCAGAAAATATCTTAAGACGAGAGTTAAAAAGCAACACTTGATCACCAACGTTAAAAACCCGGTTTTTAATCTTTGAATCATGAAACTTTTTAGTCTTTTCTTTAAAAATTAATGAATTTTCATAAGCATTATCTCTTAATTCATCCAATTCATTCAATTGTATTTTCCGGTGATCTCCCGTGGTCTTCAAGTCAAAGTTTGCATGCTTAAGGGCCCAATATGCCTTGTGCTCCAACTTAATGGGCAAATGACAATTCTTTCCATAGACTAACTTATAAGGAGTGCAACCGATAGGTGTCTTATAAGCGGTCCTAAAGGCCCATAAAACGTCATCGAGTTTGTCGGACCATGAAGCACGGTTTTCTCCAATTGATCTCTCTAAAATCCTCTTCAAAGCTCGGTTCGAAACCTCGACTTGCCCACTCGTTTGCGGGTGATAAGCCGTAGAAAGACGATGAGTAACTCCATATTTCTTTAGAACCTTTTCGAATTGGTCATTACAAAAATGGGTTCCACGATCGCTTATAATAGCACGAGGGGTTCCGAACCGAGAGAATAGTTGCTTCAAAAACTTCACTACCACACGAGCATCATTAGTAGGCAAAGCCTTAGCTTCCACCACTTAGAAAGGTAGTCCACCGCGACGAGGATATATTTGTTGCCATGAGACGATGGGAACGGCCCCATAAAGTCTATTCCCCATATGTCGAAAATCTCACATACTTGAACTATGTTTTGCGGCATTTCATCACGTTGAGACGATTTTCCTTGACGTTGGCACGAATCACACGACTTTACAAGTGCGTGTGCATCACGATAGATAGAAGGCCAAAAGAAACCGGCATCGAACACTTTCTTAGCCGTGAGATTAGCACTGTGGTGACCACCCGTGGGTCCCTCGTGACAAGCTCTAAGGATATTAGTAGCTTCGGCACCAAACATACAACGTCGAACGAGTTGATCCGCACAAACCCGAAAGAGATAAGGGTCGTCCCAAAAATAGAACTTGACGTCACGAAAGAATTTTCGTTTTTGTTGTGTCGTCATACCCTTGATTATGAAATTGCCCGCATGGTAATTTGCAATGTCGGCAAACCATGGGGTTGTGTCTTTAGAATTCACTACACCGAGAGTCTCAAGAGGAAATGTTTCGGTAATTTCCTTGTTCTCGAAAACATCTTTGTGAGGATCTTCTAGACGAGAGAGATGATCGGCCGCTAGATTCTCGGCTCCTTTTTTGTCAAGCACGGTGACATCAAATTCTTGGAGGAGGAGCATCCAACGAAGCAATCTCGGCTTAGCATCTTGCTTAGCTAAGAGATACTTGATAGCCGAATGGTCGGTATACACGATGCTTTTAGTAAAGACGAGATAAGGTCAGAATTTCTCAAAAGCATAGACCACGGCAAGGAATTCCTTTTCCGTTGTGGTGTACTTTAATTGAGCCTCGGTCATCGTCTTACTAGCATAGTGGATAGGACGAAAATGCTTGTCATAACGTTGCCCTAATACGGCCCCTATAGCATAATCACTTGCATCGCACATGATTTCAAAGGGTAATTCCCAATTAGGAGCAACAAGAATGGGAGCTTCGGTAAGTTTCCTTTTGAGAGTTTCGAAAGCCTTAACACAATCCTTATTAAAGTTAAAAGGAGCATCCTTCTCGAGAAGGTGTGTCATAGGACGAGAGATTTTCGAAAAGTCCTTGATGAAACGACGATAAAAGCCCGCGTGGCCTAGGAAACTCCTAACTCCCTTAACGGTTTTGGGGTGAGGTAACTTGGCGATGACGTCTACCTTAGCTTTATCGACCTCAATCCCCGCCTTCGACACCTTATGTCCTAAGACGATTCCTTGTTTACACATAAAATGACATTTTTCCCAATTAAGCACAAGATTGGTTTCTTCCCAACGTTTTAACATTTGATCGAGATTAGATAAACATGACGTGAACGAATTACCAAACACCGAGAAGTCATCCATAAACACTTCCATCGACTTCTCGATCATATCGTGAAAAATCGCCATCATACACCGTTGAAATGTACTGGGTGCATTACAAAGTCCGAAAGGCATCCTACGATAAGCGAACGTTCCATAAGGACACGTAAACATAGTCTTCTCTTGATCACGAGGGTCGATAGGGATTTGAAAGTAACCGGAAAAACCATCTAAAAGGCAATAGAATTCATTTCCCGCTAGTCGCTCTAACATTTGATCCATGAAGGGCAAATGAAAGTGGTCTTTACGAGTGGCGTCATTTAACTTTCGGTAGTCAATACACACCCTCCAACCGGTCACAACACGAGTGGGAATTAACTCGTTGTTTTCATTAGGCACAACGGTCATTCCTCCCTTTTTAGGGACACAATGGATTGGGCTCACCCATGGGCTATCGGATATAGGATAAATCATTCCCGCGTCAAGGAGTTTAAGGACCTCCTTTTTAATGACATCGTGAATTTTGGGATTCACCCTTCTTTGACTTTGAATTGCGGGTTTGTAGTCCTCCTCCATTAAAATCTTGTGAGTACAAAATTTTGGGTCAATACCCTTAATGTCGGATATTTTCCACGCAATTGCCCCTTTATGAGCCTTAAGAACTTTCAAGAGCTCGGTTTTTTCATTATTAGCAAGACCTTTTGCAATAATTACCGGCAACTTGTCATCACCTTCCAAGAATGCGTATTCAAGATGAGAAGGAAGATCTTTCAATTCAAGGATAGGTGATTCCTCGATTGAAGATTTTGGTTCAACACTCATAACTTCCATCGGCGAAAGAAATGGTGGAATAGAAATTTCATCACTAATCAACACCTCATCTTCATTGTCGATTTCATTTGAAGTAAAATCGCCTCCTTGGAATGGAGTGAGATTTGGTGTGGAATTAGCAAGAATCGGATCCAAAATAGTGGGATTGCCACTTGACGAGCTATCGGAAAAACCTAACACTTCTTGTGAAAACTCATCGCAAACCACATCAACGATGTCAATGTGATTGATGGTAGCGATTGCATAAACATGAGAAGGTTTTGAGTTTTGAGTAGCGTTTATAACAAGTTCCTCTTCGTTGAATCTCAAAGTAATAGTTCTTGCATGAACATCGATAAGCGATCTCGAAGTGTCTAAAAATGATCGACCTAAAATTAGAGGAACTTGAGGATCCGTGGGGATGTCAACTACTATAAAATCAACGGGATAGTAGAACTTCCCCACTTTCACGAAAACATCTTCGGCTACTCCACATGCCATAATCGTAGAATGATCGGCCATCTCGATGAACATGTTCGAAGGAATGAGAGCCGGAAGCGAAAGCGATTTCCAAATGGAAAATGGCATCAAATTAATGCTCGCACCAAGATCGGCCAAGGCGAGGCATTCTTTCATATCTTGTATGTCACAAGGAATGAGAAACTTTCCGGGATCACCAACTTTTTCCGGTATGCGGTTAAGATAAACCGAAGAACAATTAGCAAGCTTTGAAAGCTTTTCCTTATCGCTCATCATACTTTTAAAAGTGGAAGCGAAACGAGGCATATATAACAACGCGTCGGCTAAACTCACATCAAAATGCACTTGTTGAAACATTTTTATAAAAAGCTCGATTTGTTGTTTGTTACGTTCTTGCAACTTCTCTTTGTTTCGTCTCGAAGGGTAGGGTAAAGGTGGTGTAGGTTGGTCATTAGGAAACGGCCTTGGAAACTCGGGTTCCATAATTGGTATTGGTTCAACCGTAGGTGTGGTTTGAACGGTACTTCGTGGGATTGTAATATGCTCCTTTTCGACCATCACCTCGGGTTCTTTCTCGATTTCCTTCTCCGTAGAAGTACTTGGACGAGAGATTGGTTCCTTGAAAGTTTTACCACTTCGTGTAGTAATAACCTTCATTTCTCCCTTCGGGTTTGCAATGGTATCACTAGGAAGACCACCCGAAGAAGAGGGTTTACACATGATTGCTTCAAACATCTTAGCCATTCGGTCCTCAAATTTTGATTGCCTAGCATCCGCTTTTAATAACTCTTGCTTAATCTCATGTTGTCCTAATTCCATCTTTTGTTGATTTTGTTGAAGACGTTGGACATTTCCTTCCATTTTGTTTGCATGAGTTTTAAGTTCATTAGCAAGTTCATTTTTTAGCTCGTTTTTCAACTCGGATCTTAAGCTAATCATCTCACGTTGCATGTTATCAAATTTAGCATCATTTGCTTTTGCATAATCCAAAAATTCTCCTTGCAAATTTTTAGTGTGAGCATTTTGAAAACCTTGTGTAGTGTTTTGAAAATCACGGTTTTGGTTGTGATTAGAAATTTGTCCATTACCACTTTGATAATTCCCCTTGTTGTAGTTACGTGTGTTGCCTTGGTAATTACCTTGGTTGTTGTTTCGATAATTGTTAACATTTTGATTTGGTGGAGCTTGATTTGGGCGGGAACCTTGACCGTTTTGGTTGTAAGTTCCCGTTGCTACATAAGCACTCGAAGTGTTACCATCCGCGGTAATGCACTCGGAAAGATCATGAGCTCCTCCACAAGATAAACAACTCTTAGCAACCGCTTTAACCGAAGCGGAATTGGAAGCTTCTTGAGCCTTCCAATGGGACATTAGATTAGCAAATCTATCAAAAAACCGATTTTCCTCATTAGCTTCATCATGTAAGGCATTAATGCTACGAGACGATTGTGACGAAGATGACGAACCCATATTGGCAACACTCGGTGTGTTACGAGGGTTATAAACCTTAGATCTATTTTCAATGATTTGTAAAGCCTCATTTGTCGTCTTGCACAAAAAATTACCACCCGCGGCGGCATTCAAATAATCTCGTTCATGGTCATTAAGCCCATTATAAAAAGTATCCACTTGATGCAATTCCGTAAAATCATGGTGTGGACATTCATGTAACATTTCTTTAAAGCGTTCCCATGCCATTGAAAAACTTTCATTATTTCTTTACACAAATCGTGAAATCTCATTTTTCAAGTGTGTTGTTTTAGATGGTGGAAAAAACTTGTTCACAAATTTAGAAACGAGATCGGCCCATGTCAAAATCGAATTTGGCGGTTCTTTCTCGAGCCAAATTTTTGCGGGTCCATCCAATGAGTATGGAAACAACATCATCTTAATGGCGTCATGTGGAACATCCTTAAACTTGCTAGTGGCGGTGAGACGGTTAAAATTCCTAATGTGGTAATGCGGGTTGTCTTTCTCGTGACCTCTAAACTTATTTTCTTGCAACATAGACATTAAACCCGTCTTAATCTCGAAATTCTCCGCAAGGATGGCGGGAATCACAATAGCCTCTCCAAAACCCTCGGTGGGTGCTTGTAGCAACTCCATCATAGTACGATTAGCCATGACGACTTCTTGTTCTACAATAGGTTCAACAATTGGAGGTTCTTCAACAATCAACGTCTCTTGATTGGCTTGCTTTTGAAGTCGTTTACGAGCTCGTTTTGCTTGATTACGAGTGATCATAAACTTCACGAAGAATGAGAGGTGAGCAAAGAAGATTCTTTTTGGGTGTTTTGTGTTTTTCAATTTTTTTTGTGTTTTTGATGATATTTAATTTTTTGGATTTTGGTGTATCTTCGTAGACAACAATCTACAAAATCTCTCCTCGAATCAAACTCTTGATTAAAGAAGCCTCAAAGGAATGAAAACGATCATGTGGAGTGAACGCCTTCGAATGACTTTAGAACTTTGGTGAAAACCAAATTGTTCAAGAGGTTTTAATCACAAAGAAACCAAGCAAATATACTATACGTAATAATACTTTGGGCGGCAAAACCCTCGATTAGCCTTCAATCTAAAAATACTCACAAGCAAGCGGGGAAACGAGGCGCCGCGAAGCACTTAAGAGCCTTTTTCCTTAGGGTATATTTTATAATACCTGCCTTATACCCACCTTATAGTTTGTATTTTTCAAAATCGAGCTTCACGAAAGTATTTATCTATTTTTGCCTTTTTCTTTTTGTTTGAGATTCGAATACAATAATTGAGTGATGAAATCCCAATTAAGGTTGTGTTTTCACACTTTTGGAGATATTGTAAATTTATTGTGATACTTAATACAATATAGTAATAATATTTGTACAAGAAAAACCAAGAAAACCGATAATACGTATTAGTAGAGTTCTACTAATACAAATACTATTTGGTTAATATTAAAAACAACAATGCAAATTAATCACGACACACCTCCCCGGCAGCGGCGCCAAAGTGATTGTGGTAAATTACACCTCTTAGGAAAAAGGCGTAAAAGTGGTAAGTATCGAGTGATGATTTAGGAAAATCAACACTAATGACCCTTAATGGTGTGAAAGTTCGTTTCCCAAGGAGGTATATGTGTGTGAGAAATTTGTTAAATGTTTGTGATTAATGATTGGTTTTGAAGGGGATGAGAAAAGAAATTGACGAAGACGTAAAAATAAAAATTAACAAAAAATCACTACTAGAAAGTTAAAACGTAGAACCTTAAAAACCACAAAAATAAAAATAAATTCTAAAAATTACCAAAACTTCACCAAAAATTAAAAATAATAAACTAAGAGTTTACCAATGATCAAAACTTTTTCAAACCTTTGAAATAATTAAATATTCAATTTTTAAATGCTAATTAAAGCCCTAAAAATCAAATAAATTATCAAAAAGCCCAAATAAAGATTTTTCAATTGGTAAACCTCTTAAATGACCTAAAAAGATTAAAAACTATTTTTAGAAATTTTAAAACTAATAAAAACTATTTAAAATGATTTAAAAACTATTAAAACTTAAAATAATTATAAAAATTAATCTAAAAGAGATAAAATTATTCTAAAAGTTGCTAAATTCCTATTTTAATGTAATTAACCTAAGAAAAATGTAAAAAGTTGGAAAATGTGAAATGTTAAAAATAATATTAAAATAATAATAAAATAATATTAAAAATCCAAAAATTATAAAAAATTCTAAAAACTTGAAAACTAGTTTATTTTAACCTAAATAATCAGAAAATCAAAGTGAAATTACCAAAATACCCCTAATGGGCCCTCAAATGGGCCAAATCCAAGATCAGTCAACACAAATGGGCTTTTGGGCCCAAAAAGTCAAACTTGGCACAATTGACTTGGAAAAGCCCTATCTGACTTAAAATTCAATTCTAAGAACAAAACTCTAAAGGCCCAAAAGCTGAAAATGAGCTTATCACAGCTTATTGAACACTCAGCTTATTCTTATTGGGCTTTTCAGCCCATTAAGCCATAAGCTAATGCCATAAGCTCTAATTTGACACACAACCCTCTTTTAGGATGCTTAAGAGATCTGTCAAAAGAAATTTCCAAAAAACACACTCAATAAGCCAGAAAATAGAAAAGCAAAAATCCACAAAACGACAAAATAGTCGTTTTTGAGAAATAATGCACCTCAGGACTTGATTCAACTTGCAAAAGCTTTCAAATGGACTCAATAAGCAAAATCAATCAACAAAAATCCAATAAGCACAACCAATAAGCCAGAATAAGCACAAATGAACTTATGAAAAAGTCAAAGGAGTTGGTTTTCTAGTCAAACCTAAAAGTCAACCACCCAAATGCTCCAGTATGAACAAATGGGTCAAAATATGAGCAACTATTACAAAAACAAAGTTGTTGCTGGTTGGAATAAGCTATTATAGCTTATTGATAAGCTGACACCAATTTAACACTATCAGTGGCAACTAGCAGAGGAAAGGAGTTCCCACTGCTTTGACTATTTGACCAAGCTTGTTTGAGAGTTCTGGTTTGATTCAATTGGAAACAAAGGCACCCTTGTGATCAGTGAATCACAAGGAGTCAATAGCAACAATAAAATCACAAAATGGTTCACACAATAAGCCACAATAAGCCAAACAGTTACCAGATATGCACCAGATAGGCAAATAAGCAGTTAAGCACTTAATAAGTAGATATAAGCAGAATAAGCCAACCAAACTTAACAGGATGCATACACGAGCTATATAAACTAAGAATAAACACAAAGCAACAAGAATCAAACACTGAATCAAAGTGAATAGCAAGATCAAAGCACAAAATGTTTCTGATGAACAAAGGACAATATGCAGACAAGTTTTGCTGATATACTTGACACTTGATCCAATTTCAAACCTCAAATCCTTCCACCCTGGTGTGATTAACTATGATTTAGCACTTGTTAGCCCTAGCCTATGCTTAGATCTAGGTGTCCTCAAAATCCTAGCCAATTTTAGCAAGTTATAAAGATTTTATAGCCAATTCAAGAATCAATGTGTTCAAAACCTCAAAACCTGCAAACAGATGAACAATATCACCCAAACAACAGATACCAATACTTGCTTACACAAAACAAACACTTAGCAAACCACAAATCCAACTTATGCAGTAATCCCAAACACTCCTTAATCAGTCACTTATCAAAGAAACTTGTGATTTCTTCTAATAACCTACTGATTTTAATGATAAAAAACACTTACTATGCAGCAACTAACACAATCAAACACATAAATCACCAGCACAAACACCAATACTCAAAATCAAAGCACCATATCCAAAACAGTCATAAACATGAAATTTTTAGGGGAATCTTAACAAGAGTTTATACCTGCCTTCCACAACATCCTAGGAAGGCCAGCAATGCTCCTTGGACCTTGTTCAACAACTAGAACAAGACCAAGGTACTTCAAATAAGGAGATGCAAATTGCCTTGGTTGATGGTTCAAAGTAGAACCTCAATGACTTGATATCTTCAACACAAGCAGCAAACAACTCAACCAAGGGCTCTAATCCCTTCCCAAGCTTGGTGTCAACAAGCTTGTAAGAGCTTATAGAAAATGGTCAAGGGTTAGTACACAAAATAACCAAATCAGAACCTAGGATTTCAAGGTTTTCAAACCTTAAAAAACTAATGAAACAAGACGTGCCTTAACCACAAGATTAAGGAAGGCCTTAACAATCAAATGGAACTCAGAATTAGGCTACTCAAACACCAAACTTTTAACTAAATCAAAAAGAGATTTCAAATTTGAGAAATTTAAATTTTATTAAGCTTAAAAAGGAATTACAAAGATTAATAGCCTAAAACTGGAACAAAGGGACTCTCACATGTTGAGGTCTCCTTTTATAGGCAAATGACTGGCTAAACACTATTCACAAACCCTAGATGTGATTTATCTATAATGCCCTTGGTTCTTCTAGACGAATCCTTGGTGTGAGTTGTCCAAAGTGATCAAGGCTGTTCATTTTATCTTTGGAATGAAGCAAGGATCCTATGCTGTTGATTTGGACACGTAGGATAACTTGGGGGTTAAGTTGCATTCTGATTGGTTGAGGGGGAATTTGGGGTGGGGTCCATGGTGATGTGATGGGTGAGTTCAAGTGTGGGATGTATACGTGTGAGGGTTAATTACTTTTTGGTCAAGGTAATTTGGATTAACCCTTTGTTGGGTAAAAGTAAAATCTGGGTGGAAGAACATGAATAGTGGACCCCTTTGATCTGTTTTTGGTGGAGTGGAACTTGTTTGGCTCATTTTCAGATTTGAAAGTTTGAAAGTGGCAACTTAGGTCCTTGTGTTTTGAGATATTTGGTAAATAAGGTATTTCAGCCCTAAAACGTATTCTCCTTTGTTAATAAGTTTCACCATTTGTCACTTTTGGCACAAAACTTTGGAAAAGGGATATCAAGGGTTATTTTTGACATTTTGAGATATTTCAAGGGCTGATCTTGGACATTCTTGATCTTCAAAGGTCTTCATTGTATCTTTGACTTCATGAGGGACCATTATTGACAATTTTGATTTGTTGAGGGACTAATCTTGCCATTTCTTCAAAGTTGAAGGACCTTTTGTGTAATTTTGACAAACTTAAGGGACCAAACTTGTAATTATGAATATACAAGGGTTTTAAGTGTCATTTCTTCAATAAATGAGGATCAATCTTGTTTGTCTTCATGTCTTCAAGGGTATTTGTTGAGAGTTCCATGATTAGGGCCCGGTTCTTTGTACGGCTTCGTTTCTCGTGTCCGTTTTTCCTTGTAACTTGTGATCTTTTGTCTTTTTCAAGATATCCATACCTAAAATACACAAGTAAACAAACACAAGCATATATATGGTATTTTATGACATTTTTATGCATTTAAAGCCCGAAAAGAACGATGAGATCATGTATAAATGCCATCTCATCAAGAGCCTTAGCTTTAACCCATTTAGAAACGTAGTCAACGGCTACGAGGATGTACTTGTGCCCTTTAGATGATGGGAATGGCCCCATAAAGTCGATGCCCCATACATCAAGGATTTCACATTCTTGTATGAAATTTTGAGGCATCTCATCTTTATGTGTGATCTTGCCTTGTCTTTGGCAAGCATCACAATGTTTAACCATTTCGTGAGCGTCACGATAAATGGTGGGCCAATAGAATCCAGAGTCGAATACTTTCTTCGTGGTGTAATTGGGACCAAAGTGACCACCGGTGGGTCCTTTATGGCAAGCGTCAAGGATTTGTACCGCTGCCGGCCCATCAACACATCGACGAATGACAAGATCCGCACATTGTTTGAAGAGGTAAGGGTCGTCCCAGAAATAATGTTCAATATCTTTAAAGAACTTTTTCTTTTGTTGGGACGTTAACCCTTCCTTGAGAATTCCACCCGCCAAGTAGTTTGCAATGTCCGCAAACCACGGGGTGTCATCAAGATTTGGATTGATAGACATTAAGGCTTCAAGGGAAAAAGAGTCATTGATCTCTTGATTCGGATGATCCCCTTGATAAGGATCCTCAAGTCTACTTAGATGATCCGCGGCTAGGTTTTCGGCTCCCTTCTTGTCACGAATTTCAATGTTGAATTCTTGAAGGAGCAAAACCCAACGAAGAAGTCTTGGCTTAGAATCTTGTTTAGTCAACAAGTACTTCAAAGCGGAATGGTCGGTATACACGATGGTGGTGGAAAGGACAAGATAGGGGCGGAACTTTTCAAAATCATACACTACAGCTAAAAGCTCTTTTTCGGTAGTGGTATAATGCAATTGAGCCTCCGTCATTGTATTGTTAGCGTAATGGATTGGTTGGAAGTGTTTGTTCACTCTTTGGCCCAAAACCGCTCCAATAGCAAAGTCGCTAGCATCACACATCAACTCAAAAGGTAGCTCCCAATTAGGGGTAACCAAGACCGGTGCCTTAGTTAGCTTATCCTTAAGAAGATTGAAGGATTCAAGACACTCTTTGGAAAAGATGAAAGGAGTATCTTTTTCCAAGAGGTGGGTTATCGGGCGAGAGATTTTAGAAAAATCTTGGATAGATCGACGATAGAAGCCCGCATGACCAAGGAAACTTCTCACACCCTTCACGGTTGAAGGTGGAGGTAATTTGGCTATGACATCCACTTTAGCACGGTCCACTTCAAGACCGGCTTTTGAGATTTTATGTCCAAGCACAATGCCTTCTTTTACCATGAAATGGCATTTTCCCAATTAAGAACGAGACAAGTGTCTTTACACCGTTTGAGCATGCGTTCTAAATTGGCAAGGAAATGAGAGAAAGAATCACCATAAACCGAGAAATCATCCATGAAGACTTCCATAGTTTCTTCAACCATGTCATGGAAGATAGCCATCGTACACCTTTGGAATGTCCCAAGAGCATTGCATAAGCCGAAAGGCATTCTTTTATAAGCAAATGTTCCATAAGGACAAGTGAATGTGGTTTTCTCTTGGTCTTTGGGATCGATGGGAATTTGAAAATACCCGGAGAAACCGTCTAAAAAGCAGTAATAGTCATTACCCGCTAGATGTTCAAGCATTTGGTACATGAAAGGAAGGGGAAAATGATCCTTTCTCGTAGCATCATTGAGTTTGCGATAGTCTATACAAACTCTCCACCCTGTAACGAGACGAGTAGGAATCAACTCGTTGTTTTCATTGGGCACAACGGTGATTCCGCCTTTCTTAGGCACACAATGGACCGGACTAACCCATGGCGAATCCGAGATAGGATAGATCATTCCCGCATCAAGAAGTTTGATAACCTCTTTTTTGATAACGTCATGGATCTTTGGATTCACCCTTCTTTGGCTTTGAATAGTGGGTTTAAAGTCGTCCTCTATGAGAATTTTATGTGTGCAAAAGTGAGGATCAATTCCACGAATATCGGAAATTTTCCACGCAATCGCTTTCTTATGATTCTTCAGCACGGCGATAAGTCGGGATTTTTCTTCTTCTTTCAAGTCCTTAGCGATGATGACGGGTGACTTCTTGTTGTCTTCAAGGAAAACGTACTCGAGATGAGACGGCAGATCCTTAAGCTCTAAATCCGGAGGATTTTCGATGGAAGACGTAGTCAAATTCGGTTCATCGATAGAAATATCCTTAGGAGATGGTGGAGAAATATGGTCCTCATTGAGAAGTTTCTCAATGGTACGAATGTCTTCATCCCAATTGGAGGGAGAATCGTCATATTTTAAGTCCACATCTCCCAAAGTTGCTTCAAATTTTTTCAAGATGAAATCAGTTTCTCCAAATGGAGTTAGTGATGGAGCAATAGAGGCAACTGATATTCTTGTTTTGCTTGGGGTTCAGATTAGTTCTCGGAATCTTCTCAAATTGATCACAGCTCAAAATGGAATGATTGTTCTTGGTGACAAATAGGGGGTTTGGTTTTCTATTCTAAAAAGGTAAATGAATGAAGTAAATAAAGATTTAAACCAAAAACAGTTAATGAAATAAAACTTGAATTAAAATTTAACAATTAAACGATTAAGCAGTAAAATAACCTCACTGAAAACTTGCTTGATTCGGAATAATGTTGTTGATGCGGAATAACTGAAGAAATGCTCTATCCGGAATAATCAATAAGAATAGTTCATTCGGAATACAAGGTTTATCCGGAATAAAAGCTCCATGCGGAATAAATAGGCTATTCGGAATAACTGGCTTATGCAGAATAAAAAGCTTATGCGGAATAAATAGGTGATCCGGAATAAAGGTGCTACTCGGAATAAATGGCTATCTAGAATAAATGCCTATCCGGAATAAATGGCTATCCGGAATAATGGTTCTACTCGGAATAAATGGCTATCCGGAATAAATGGCTATCCGGAATAAATGGGCAAGATACAGTAAGCATGAACAGAAGAACAGTAGGATGAAAACCAAACACGAATTTAATCAAATCTAACCAAAACACACCAAAAGATTAATCCAAAACAACCACAAATGATCTACTAACAATAATTAATCAAAACAAATCATCAAAACTAACAAACAAAGCCAAATCAATCAAAACCCACTTGATCAAAACCATAAAAACTCAAGAACATGAACAATGAAGATGAAGAACAAATCAAACAAGAAAGGTAGAAGGAGATTAACAATAAAAGATGAAGATTAACAACAATCAAAGGTAAACTTACTTGGAATTAAAAGGAATTAAAGGTGCATTACATGAAGATTAAGGTGCAAGAAATTAAAATGCAGGGAAATGAAAATGGTGGAAGAGTGGTTTGTCAAGCCACCAACAACTTGAAATGAAAAACAATCTAATCTATATATAGGGAGATTAGAGAGGAGCTTAGGAAGCTTCCTCCCTCTTTCTTCTTTCTCTTAATTGCACCATTAGGTCCTTGATCTTCTTAATCCTTTGTCAATCTTGGACTTAATGACTTTGTCTCGGGATTTCTTTAAACTCGTCTCGACATTTCTTCATAAATAAGACTTGAGTTCTTCGGCTTTTAGTAAACTTCCATCTTTTGACTTTTTCCTCGATAATTCTTCAGAATTGGTCTTGGACTTCCGTTCTTTTTGCACTCTTGACTTCTTGACTTCGTCTTTCGTCTTTTTCTTCGATAAAAGCCCGTGAAATCCCGTGTTTTCTCCACTTTTCACCTTTTCGTCCTAAATCACAACAAAAACACAAACCACGCATAATTTCGACATAAATGACATAAAATACACGTTTTGGCTCGGTTATTATTGTAATTAAGTGGTAAAAAGGATGGGTGTTTTCACACCTATCAAATCCCCTACACTTGACCATTGCAATGTCCTCATGCAATGCATTAATTGCAAAGCACGTTTACACTTTTCATCACGATTAATCTATATTGGCCTTTATTAAAAAGATAGAAAATTATGAAACAAGTAAAGAAATAAAAATCATACCTTAGGGTTTTGGAAATGTTGTGAATGATCATCATCCTCAAGTTTTCACTTTCTCCAAACCAAGCTTAACAGCAAGATCATTATCATTATAAGTTAGCAAACTAACACGAACTCATGTGGGCCAATTACTCACTTAGACTCCCTTATTCCTAGGTGTATCTCTTATATTTTATTATTTTATTGAATGATCACGAAGATGCATTGTTGACTTATTTCGATAGTTTATTAGCCCGAAAATAAAGTGAACGATTTAATCAATAGTTAGCTAAAGGGCAAAATCTTTTAAAACTGCTTCTCGGGACCTCATAAAGTTTATATCTTGGCATAACTCGCTTCGCGATTTGAGACCTTTCTCGGACCGATATTTGGCAGCGACTTCATACTTCAAACCTTGAGAGACGTTCATGAAATTATGGTCTTCTCTTCATATAGGAATTTTTTCACTTGAAGTTTTGAGAGATTCTTCATCTTTGGACCACGACTTCTTCATTTTTCTCCAATCTTTATTTTGGACTTTGATATACAACGATCCGCCTCCTTTTTGGACTTGGCTTTATTTATCCTCATACCTTGCTAGGGTCTTTTCGGATAGACTTCTCCATGACTTTTGGGGAGTATTTGCTTTTCGTCGTGTGTCTCGATCCTTCATATTGATTTTCGATGAATGATTCTTCACATCACTTTTGGATCTTGAGCAAGAAAATATAGCCCTCATGCCTTGTTAGGGCCTTTTCGGACTCGCCAATCTTCGCATCCCGCTTCAATAAGTTATGCCTTGGCTATGAACTCTAATCCATACCGAGCAACTTTTAAACGATCTTGGGCTAGAAGCTAAGTAACATTTCAAATCGTACAACCTTATTTATTGCAGATAAATTTATTAGCAAGCGATGGGAGAATAGGCTTATAATTAACTCACATAAATTCATGAAAGAATACCAAACTTATAATTGACTCCATCATCTCTCGTTCTCCACAGTTTAAAATCTCAAGGAATGAGACTCGTAGATACTTAGTCTATTAAATCAAAGTTTTGGTTTTTCGAGTCGCCTATAGGATCTTGCAAATTCTTAGACTCTTTCAAGTTTAGAAATCGCATTTTAAAGTTCCCTTGATAAACGACTCTCTAGGATCAATTATAGGAACTTGCGAAAAGTTCTTGTTCTTAACCCGTGAGAGTTAAGACTTTCGCGTTTTATAGCTCCCAATATAAAAGCCTAGCAAAAATTTGACTTAAACACGTTAAGGATACTTGCTAGAGTAAACTAAGATAAGTAAACTCGGTTTGAGTCAAAAGATTCACAACGTTTAAAAATTAAAACCACTTTGTTAAAAATTTATTCTAATAAGGAAAGAAAATAACTATACAAAGGTAAAAACAACTATACAACTAGGCCAAAATAGATTAAAAAATTTTGAAAAATGTCGAAAAATTGATTTTCCGATTAAAATGAGGACAAATACAAGGAAAAGGCCACTTAACTTCGATAGAAGTCCCCCTACACTTGAGATAAACATTGTCCTCAATGTTTAAGCATGTGGGAGTAAACTCTCCTACACTTAGGACATTGTGCACGTTATTTAAATCTTGCTAAGGAAGAGACAAACAACGAGATTCCTATTTTAATATTGAGAAATATAAAATAGTGAATCGAAAAGAGTTTAGGATAGAACCGGGAAGAAGGGAGCACGGAATCACGGTTCGTCAAAAGTCATCAAGAGTGTGTCTTTGAAGCTCTAATCCCTGCACATGATAAGAAAGAAAGCAAGAAACACCACGGGGCTCCCCCTACACTTATGGTGAAAATAGATAGATAATTGGGTTGCCTCCCAAAAAGTGCTTGTTTATATTAACCGAGTCACGAGCCTGACTCGTCCCCGAATTAAATGGTCCATGGGGAAGCCTCGAATGTAATACCGGGATCAAAGACCTTGTCCTCGTTCCCGGTGGACATCAACAAAAGAGAGGCGGGGGGATAAGTCTTGAATGGGAGAAAATCCCTTTCAACATATGTAAAGTATGTGAAATCAAGATCCACGGGAGGTGGGGTGGGTAAAGTAAGCACATTGTCATCCCCAAAAGACAATGGAGGCCGAGCATTCGGCAAAGCCGTGATGGTATCAATGATAGCATAATTGTAAAACCCGCATGCTTTTACCATGCCCAGTACCCTTAGGATCGTACGTACTAGTTGAAACTTTCCTAATATAGCATGATTACGATTACGTGTTAGGAGTTTACGTATTACGTACGTGTTAGAACACGATAAGTATTTTATATGAACGGTCACGTAATAATTATTTAAGAATAATTAATCACGAACATGCGATCATGAAATCATGAACGTAATTAAAACACGAGCTATTATTAATTACGTATATATATTTATTACGAGCGTAATTAAATATATTAGATCACGGTATTTACGTAACGAGAACATTTAAAACACGAACATAAATAAACACAAACGAGTAACTAAATAACGAGACACGGAACAAGGTACGGGAACCCCATGTGGGGGTCCCTACCCGCGGCCAAACAAGGACAATGGGCCAAGCCCATTGTCAATTTTTACTAAAGGGGGGTTAATTAATTTTTCACTACTCAAAATCACTTTACAGAAGATTTCAAGAAAAACCTAAAACCCTCTCTTCCTCCTCTCTTTGTGCCGCCACCCTTAAATCACCATACAAGGTGATTCTTTGATCTTTGATCTTGAGGATTTGTTGATTGTTCGTGTTTGTTCTTCATTCTCTTGATCCACGAATTCGGTAAAAACCTTTTAAACCTTTTCTTTTAATTTAATATTTTTATTAATTATGAACATGTGATGTTTTTATAAAAACATATTAATTAATCATAGATCTAACATGTTTTGGTGATTAATTAAATCAAAGGGTCGTTTTAAGGGGAGTTTTGTTTTGGCCGCGGGATGCAACCGACCCCAAGGAGGTTTCAGTTTGTTTAGCCGACCACCACCAAGACCATATGGTCTTGGTTGGTGCGTGTGGGTCCCACGGCAGCAAGGGGTACCCCGAGTTGGTTCGACGTACGGTGTCGATTCATGTCCGGTTCATGTTTTTAAGCTTAGATCTGGTTCATGGTTTATGTTAGTTTTTTTTATGTTATGAACTTATGTTAAAATTAAATTAATAAAGATGTAATTAATTTAATAACATGACTTACGTTTTTTAATTATTAATAATTTGAAATTATTTTAACCTAAGTATTTATATTATTAAGACTTATAATTAATTAATTATTTTAAAAACCATGGATATAATTAATTAATTAACATGACTTAGGTTATATTTATTAATATTTAATAATACATATTTTAACCTAAGTATTTAATATATTTAATTAAAAACATGTTATACTTTAATTAAATATTATAACCTATAGTTTAATTAAATTACATGAAATAATTATTAAACTATACAATATATCATATGACTTAGAAAATAATCATGAAAAACACTTAGGCTTATATACTTAGCTTATTTAACCAGCTTATTTCTAATTATGGACACTTTCTATTTTTAGAAACTTAATTAAATAAGGCAGCTAATTTATTTATGGAAACCAACTACTTTTAGAAACTTATTTATTTAAGGCAGCTAATCTATTTATGGAAACTTATTTAATTAAGGCAGCTAATCTATTTATGGAAACTTTCTATTTTTAGAAACTTATCTATTTTAAGCAGTAAATCTTTTTTTGGAAACTTTCTATTTTTGGAAACTTTCTATTTTTGGAAACTTTCTATTTTTGAAAACTTTCTATTTTTGAAAACTTTCTATTTTTGGTAACTTTCTATTTTTGGAAACTTTCTATTTTTGGAGACTTTCTATTTTAGGAAACCTGCTATTCTTGGAAAGTTACTTATTATTACACAGTAAGTATATTAACACATGAAATACCAGAAATACTTAATCAGATTAAATAGAATATAAGATTTAACACAGTTTAAGGCTTTAAACAGTAAAACCTAGTAATAACACATAAAATAAGCTAAGACATGACGTAAAACCAGCTATGTATTTAGTAAGCAGATACTTATTTCATGTACGTATTTATGTAGCACTAGTGTTTCGGAAGTAGGATTCTCGCAGTTCGTCTATCTCGTTCACTGGACATAAGGTACGGATTCCCGTCCTTTCAGTATGGACATTCTTTCCTTATTAGGATTCCCCGTATGCAGCCAACTGTTTTCCCGTAGTATAAGTATGAGTTTGATTGCTTATGTTTAAATATGATTACCTATAGCCATATACATGCATGACCAGTTTCACCTAGTTATGGAGGTGCCATAACCATAACATTAGAGGCACTAATGTTATGACTTCACCACGGCGGAGTGATTGCTCGTGGCGTCCCTTCAGCTTTTGGCCATTTATTTATATTTATCATGTAGGGCGTATGGGTGCATCCTAGTTACATGTTTTTACTTAGGATTACATGGTGAATGTGGTGTGTGCCTTGCATCCTTCACAAGGATCTGATCCCTCCTACCCATAAACCAGTATATTAAATTAGAGGCAGCCCCTCTAATTTGCATGATGAGGTCACCCCTCCAATTATTCATGCACGGTGGATTTTCATGACCTATATTGGCTAATGGTAAAATATGACAAACAGTTTTTATAAGATAAACATAAGACTTTCAAACTATAAAACCAGTTTTATTAAGATTTAACCAGTTTACTCGGGACTTAGTTTTCTTCCGCTGTTATTATGTTATATGCTTATCCTATTCATGCTTTATTGTACATCCGTGCACTGAGCGTATTTGCTCAGCCGTTTTCCTTTTCTATGTTCCCAAAACGGCAGGTACTCAAGGATGCTCGTAGACATTAAGAGTACGTGCATATGGACTGGAAGCTGTCTAGCCTTCTTTACATTATGCATTTTCTTTATTTTGATACTTATGCTTTGGACATTGTTTAGTCCTTTTCCTTTATTATACTATGTTTGTGTGTGGTGAGCTTTACTTTTGGACTACCGATGTTTGATTCCGGTATTTTCCTTTATATGGTCAAGTAATGTTTAGACATTTTACCTTGTATGCTTTGATGACACGCCATAATTACTGTGATATTTCCATTTCCTAATGGGGTGTTACAATTATGGTATCAGAGCCAAGGCTTCGACCTGTAGGCTCTCAAATATGACCTGTGATTAGTGGGTAGTCACTACGTTCTTCCTAGAACTGACAGTTGTTTTCATGCATTCATCATTTTTAAGCATACATATACATGTCATTGTTGCAAGGTTTTTGACTAAGTAATGGTTGGTACAGGAATGGCCCTATTTAGTCGCATGTGTTTTATCGAAACTTTTAGATTTGGGACCGACCCATAGGCGTCCCCTCGCAATGTCTTTGTTTTGGGTGAACTGACCAGAGGCGTTCACTCTCGAGCATACAAAAGTTTTCATAAAACTGCATCATGCATTCATACACAAAATTTTCTTGCATAAAATTTTTCTCGTGAAATTTTAGTATAAATTTTTTTTCATGTATATATTTTTATATTTTATGTTTTGAACTGTTTAATCATATGTTTTATGTTATACTGTCAGATGGTTCTCACACGCGAACAGGAGCAGCTCAATGCTGCAATTCAGGCTGCCATGCAAGCCTTGCTTCCTCAACTGAGGAATGACATCCGGGATGAAGTTCAAGCTGCCAACAATCAGCAGCACAATCAGCCACCTCCTCCTCCTCCTCCAGTGACATTAGCAGTATGGCTGGAGAGATTCAACATGCTCCGCCCTCGAGCTTTTGAGAAGAAAGATAGCCCCAGCGATGCTGAAAGCTGGTTGGCTCACATCGAGAAGATTTTCAACGCTATGGGCTGTGACCCCGCATACAAGGCGAGGTTGGCATGCTATCGGTTCGAAGGCGATGTACTCAACTGGTGGTTAGCATTGATGCAATATGAAGGTGTTGATGAGTGGGTTGCTGGTTTGACTTGGGCTCAGTTCAAGGACAGGGTGATGGAGCAGTTCTTTCCCAAGACTGAGCAGGACAAGCTCAAGAGAGAGTACCATGGGATCCGTCAGAGAGCTGGGGAGAATAGCAACGAGTTTATGCAACGCTTTCTTCGCTTGGCTGGTTTCCTTGGTGCGGCAGCAGGTACTCCTGAAGAGCAGGCACATCAATTCAGATGGGCTCTTCGCACATCGGTCGCAAACAATCTGGTGTGTGCTACGTTCAACACTGTAGCACAAGTGGCCGATGCAGCACGAAAACTGGAGATGCTGTAGGAGAGGGATGAGTTCGGGGAAGCTGAAAGACCCGACAAGATGTAAACATTCGTATTCAAGCGGTGACCAAACCGTATACATTCCATATGTCAATTATTCATCTCTTTAAATTGTATCTTCCAGGCAGAAAACTGGGGACCGGTCTCAGCCGGCTACTCAGCAGCAGCCTCATCAGCCCAAGGGAAACGGTCAGACTAACGACCGTTCTGCTACGGATAGGCGTGGCGGTAATGACAATTACCGTAACAACGCCGTGCAATCCAACAACAGCAGGTCCTAATACTTACGAAATTCCTTATGTTTTATGTTATAACTCATATTCTGACACTTTAGCAAACTTCTACCAAGAACCATGGAAACGGTAGGGACCAGAACTAGAGAGGTTCGCAGCCTAGCCGTCCAGCTATCACTGGTATTCAATCCTACGATTATCCGCTTTGTCCTTTGTACCCAACTATCATGTCTTATGTGAAATGTTTTTATCAGGTCCTCAGCCAGCCAGAGCACCTACTGGAGGATACACTCATCCTCTTTGCTCTACTTGCCACCGTAGGCACCCAGGACCATGTCGCTGTAATACTGATGCGTGCTTCAAGTGTGGTCTTCCTGGCCATATTATGAAGGATTGTCGTAAGGGCGAGATGGAAGTTACATCGAGACATGCTGATACCAAGCCGCCTCCTACTGCCGTGCGTGTCTACACGACATCTCGAGACCAGGCCAACAAGTCTACAGGTACCATCACTGTAATCTTGTATATGTATGGTCGCGCTGCATGTGTTCTTTTCGATACGGGTGCTACACACTCGGTTATTTCTACTGCTTATGCTAAGAACATTAGGATGCCTCCATTGCCACTAGAAAATAGGCTTACTATTTCCACGCCTTTGAGGGACTCTGTATTAATCACCCATTTATACAAGAGTCTTTCCTTAGAATTTGACGATAAGGTTCGACCTGTCAACGCACTTCCGCTGGACATGAATGACTTCGACATGATTTTAGGCATGTATTGGCTATCCAAGTATCATGCTACCATAGACTGCCATTCATATCGAGTTATCTTCGGTGATGTCAATGCACCAGAGTACATTCATAATGGGTTCATACCCGGACGGTCTGTACAAGTCATATCCACCCTACAAGCGCGTGCACTACTGTCACATGGCTGCGAGGGTTATCTAGCTACGGTTCGCGACATGGATGCTGAATCTCCATCGATTCAGGATCAACCAATAGTGTCGGAATACCAAGATGTGTTTCCAGCAGAACTTCCGAGTATACCACCTGCACGAGAAGTGGAATTCAGTATCGAACTGGTTCCAGGAGCTGAACCAATCTCCAAGGCTCCTTATCACATGGCTCCCATAGAGCTGAAGGAACTGAAGGATCAACTGCAAGAACTTCTTGAACGAGGTTTCATTCGACCGAGCGCATCTCCATGGGGCGCACCGGTCTTATTTGTTAAGAAGAAGGACGGCAGTATGCGTCTTTGCATAGACTATCGCGAGCTCAACAAGATTACCATTCAGAATAGGTATCCACTGCCACGCATTGATGATCTATTTGACCAACTCCAAGGGGCCAAACACTTCTCCAAGATCGATCTTAGGTCAGGCTATCATCAGCTACGGGTCAAGGAGCAGGACATCGCTAAGACTGCTTTTCGTACCCGCTATGGCCACTACGAGTTTGTAGTTATGCCATTTGGCCTGACAAATGCTCCAGCAGTGTTCATGGATCTGATGAACAGAATCTTCCATGAATGGACAAGTTCGTCATTGTCTTCATCGATGACATCCTGATTTTCTCAAAGTCCAAGGAGGAACACGAAGACCATCTTCGTACGGTATTACAGATTCTTCGCCAGAAGCAGTTGTATGCTAAATTCTCCAAGTGTGAGTTCTGGTTAGACAAGGTGGCATTCTTAGGTTACATTGTATCAGCAGAAGGAATCACTATGGATCCAACGAAGGTTGAGGCCATTACTAAGTGGCCAAGGCCGACATCAGCGACGGAAGTCCGCAGTTTCTTAGGCTTAACTGGCTATTACCGTAGGTTCGTGGAGAACTTTTCCCGCCTAGCACTACCATTGACCAAACTGATGCGGAAAGGGGAGAAATTCGTTTGGACTGAAGATCGAGAGAAGAGCTTTGAAGACCTGAAGCAGAAGCTAGTATCTGCACCTATTCTTACTCTACCATCTGGTACGGGTGGATTTCAAATCGACAGCGATGCATCGGGGAAGGGACTTGGTTGTGTTCTCATGCAACATGGGAAAGTGATTGCGTACGCTTCACGACAGCTTAAGCCTTATGAAGGAAATTACCCCACGCATGATCTGGAACTTGCTGCAGTCGTGTTTGCATTGAAGATATTGAGGCACTACTTATATGGAGAATCATGTGACATTTTCACGGACCACAAGAGCTTGAAGTATATCTTCACTCAGCGTGAATTGAACATGAGGCAGAGGAGATGGTTAGAGATGTTGAAGGATTATGACATCAATCTACAGTATCATCCCGGAAAGGCAAATGTAGTAGCAGATGCTCTTAGCAGGAAGTCCGGAATGATCAACGGCATTAGAATCAAAGAGGAAATCATCAGAGACTTGGAGCGACTAGATATCGAGATCATGGTACGTAGACAGCACGGTTACTGGGCTAATCTTAGAGTAGAACCCGAGTTACTATCTAAGATCAAGGAAGCTCAGAAGGATGACGGAGAAATCTGGGCGATAGTACAGAATTTAGAGAAGCAGACAGAATTTAGAGTAGATGCAGATGGTATCGTATGGCAGGGCACTAGACTTTGTGTTCCTGATGAACAAGAACTCCGGGAAGCTTTGTTAGCTGAAGCTCATAGCTCCCCATTCTCGATACATCCTGGTTCGACTAAAATGTACCATGACATCAAACGGTACTTTTGGTGGAGTGGTATGAAACAGGATGTTGCCACTTACGTCTCCAAATGTCTTACCTACCAGCAGGTTAAGATCGAGCATCAGCGATCTGGCGGTCTCCTTCAACCGTTAGATATTCCAGAGTGGAAGTGGGAAAAAATCACCATGGATTTTGTTACTGGTCTTCCGCCTACCAAAAGGAAGCACGATGCAATTTGGGTTATCCTTGATCGACTTACCAAATCAGCTAATTTCATACCGATCCGCAAGGAAGATCCGGTAAGTAAACTCGCAGATACATACAGACGAGAGATCATGAGACTCCACGGTGCACCATCCAGCATCGTCTCAGACAGAGATCCTCGATTCACTTCGCGCTTTTGGAAAGGTCTGCAGAAAGCTTGGGGTACACAACTTAAGCTGAGCACGGCTTTTCATCCTCAAACGGACGGACAGTCGGAGCGAACCATTCAGACATTGGAAGATATGTTGAGGTCATGTGCGCTGGAATGGGCGGGTGATTGGGACGAATACATCTGTTTGGTAGAGTTTGCATACAACAACAGCTGGCACGCAAGCATCAAATGTGCTCCATTTTAGATGTTGTATGGCAGAAAGTGTCGCGCCACAATCTGCTGGGACCAGGTTGGCGAGCGAACACTCGAAGGACCGGAAATCATAGAGATAACAAATGAGAAGATCGCAGTAGCTAGGACGAAAATTCAGGAGGCACGGTCACGTCAAAAGAGTTACGCCGATAAGCATCGTAGGGATTTACACTTTAACGTAGGAGATCACGTCTTCCTTAAGGTTTCGCCGGCACGTGGTGTTAGACGCTTCGGGATTAAAGGGAAGCTCAGTCCTCGTTTCATCGGACCGTTTGATATCATTGAACGAGTCGGTGAAGTATCTTACCGATTGGCGTTACCTCCGCAGCTTTCGCATGTGCACAATGTGTTTCATGTGTCCTTACTCAGAGGGTACCAATATCATCCCCTTCACATGGTTCAGTATCCACTGGAACAGATACGTGAAGATCTCACTTTTATAGAAGAACCCGAACGAGTTCTTGACAGGCAAGAACGAGTCATGAGAAAGAAGACGATTCCATTCGTCAAAATTCTATGGAGGGATCATACCGAGCGGGAAGCCACTTGGGAATCGGAGGAGTCTATCTGGGCTTCTTACCCTCATTTCATATTTTGAATTCGGGTATGTTCTTCTTTTCCAGTTTACTTTATCTACAATTCGGGGACGAATTATTCTTTTTAGGGGGGGAAGAGTTGTAAAACCCGCATGTTTTTACCATGCATAGTACCCTTAGGATCGTACGTACTAGTTGAAACTTTCCTAATATAGCATGATTACGATTACGTGTTAGGAGTTTACGTACTACATACGTGTTAGAACACGATAAGTATTTTATATGAACGGTCACGTAATAATTATTTAACAATAATTAATCACGAACATGCGATCATGAAATCATGAACATAATTAAAACATGAGCTATTATTAATTACGTATATATATTTATTACGAGCGTAATTAAATATATTAGATCACGGTATTTACGTAACGAGAACATTTAAAACACGAACATAAATAAACACAAACGAGTAACTAAATAACGAGACACAGAACAAGGTACGGGAACCCCATGTGGGGGTCCCTACCCGCGTCCAAACAAGGACAATGGGCCAAGCCAATTGTAAATTTTTACTAAAGGGGGGTTAATTAATTTTTCACTACTCAAAATCACTTTACAGAAGATTTCAAGAAAAACCTAAAACCCTCTCTTCCTCCTCTCTTTGTGTCGCCACCCTTAAATCACCATACAAGGTGATTCTTTGATGTTTGATCTTGAGGATTTGTTGATTGTTCGTGTTTGTTCTTCATTCTCTTGATCCACGAATTCAGTAAAAACCTTTTAAACCTTTTCTTTTAATTTAATCTTTTTATTAATTATGAACATGTGATGTTTTTATAAAAACATATTAATTAATCATAGATCTAACATGTTTTGGTGATTAATTAAATCAAAGGGTCGTTTTAAGGGGTGTTTTGTTTTGGCCGCAGGCTGCAACCGACCCCAAGGGGGTTTCGGTTTGTTTAGCCGACCACCACCAAGACCATATGGTCTTGGTTGGTGCGTGTGGGTCCCACGGAAGCAAGGGGTACCCCGAGTTGGTTCGGTGTACGATGTTGATTCATGTCCGGTTCATGTTTTTAAGCTTAGATCTGGTTCATGGTTTATGTTAGTTTTTTTTATGTTATGAACTTATGTTAAAATTAAATTAATAAAGATGTGATTAATTTAATAACATGACTTAGGTTATTTAATTATTAATAATTATGAAATTATTTTAACCAAAGTATTTATATTATTAAGACTTATAATTAATTAATTATTTTAAAAACCAGGGATATAATTAATTAATTAACATGACTTAGGTTATATTATTAATATTTAATAATAAATATTTTAACCTAAGTATTTAATATATTTAATTAAAAACATCTTATACTTTAATTAAATATTATAACCTATAGTTTAATTAAATTACATGAAATAATTATTAAACTATACAATATATCATATGACTTAGAAAATAATCATGAAAAACACTTAGGCTTATATACTTAGCTTATTTAACCAGCTTATTTCTAATTATGGAAACTTTCTATTTTTAGAAACTTAATTAAATAAGGCAGCTAATTTATTTATGGAAACCAGCTACTTTTAGAAACTTATTTATTTAAGGCAGCTAATCTATTTATGGAAACTTATTTAATTAAGGCAGCTAATCTATTTATGGAAACTTTCTATTTTTAGAAACTTATCTATTTTAAGCAGTAAATCTATTTTTGGAAACTTTCTATTTTTGGAAACTTTCTATTTTTGGAAACTTTCTATTTTTGGAAACTTTCTATTTTAGAAACTTTCTATTTTTGGTAACTTTCTATTTTTGGAAACTTTCTATTTTTGGAGACTTTCTATTATAGGAAACCTGCTATTTTTGGAAAGTTACTTATTATTACACAGTAAGTATATTAACACATGAAATACGAGAAATACTTAATCAGATTAAACAGAATATAAGATTTAACACAGTTTAAGGCTTTAAACAGTAAAACATAGTAATAACACATAAAATAAGCTAAGACATGACGTAAAACCAACTATGTATTTAGTAAGCAGATACTTATTTCATGTACGTATTTATGTAGCACTAGTGTTTTGGAAGTAGGATTCTCGCAGTTCGTCTATCTCGTTCACTGGACATAAGGTACGGATTCCCGTCCTTTCAGTATGGTCATTCTTTCCTTATTAGGATTCCCCGTATGCAACCAACTGTTTTCCCGTAGTATAAGTATGAGTTTGATTGCTTATGTTTAAATATGATTACCTATAGCCATTGATGAGACTGTATTTATACATAGTCTCATCGTCCAAATCGGGCTTAAAATGCTTAAAATATCAACAAAATACCCATATATGTGCTTGTGTTTGTTCATTGTGTATTTTAGGTACGGATATCGTGAATTCACCAAAAGATCAAAGGAATCAAGCAAAAACGAACACGGGAAACGAAGCCGCACAAAGAACCGGACCCGAATCATGAATTTTCTTTGAAGTCCTTGAAGTTTGAAGAATTGGCAAGATTGGTCCCTCATCTTTGGAGAACTGTCAACTTTAGCCCTTGAAGAATCACTATTCACAACGTTGGTCCTTTAAGAATGAAGATTGTATAACTAAAGCCCTTGATAATCACAAGAATTGCAAGTTTAGTCCTTATTCATTATATCTTTAAAACACAAGGACTGAATTTGTATTTGGCCAAAAGATATTAACAAAGGAAAAGGGGTAGAAAGCTGTTAAAGTTTAAGTGACAAGTTAAAGATAGTTAGGGGGGCATTTGTGGTCAGACAACAAACTTACCCCATCCACTCCCATCACGCCACGTCATCCCCCATCACCTTTCCAACCAATCAACATCCCCCTCTCATCCACGTCAGTATCCACCAGCTTATTTTTAAAACTCGTTTAATATTAAACTTGTTTTTGGTGGTAAACACGTTTTTAAAAAACTAATCACCCCAAACAGATTTAACCCCACTGTTTATTCATCGCCCAACCCCTTAAACCCTAATCCCAAATTGACATAATCCAAAGGGGTTATGGCTTATATTTTCCAGATCAGCAATTCACCACCCACTAATCAAAACCCAACACAGAACAAGTTCTCCCGTGACCTCCTTGGGCCCCACTCATGTCCCCTGCTCCTCTAAAAATAGCAAAATTGGCATCGTCGCAGCAAATCAAGGGTTCTCCACGTTTAACTTTTCCCCAAAGGCTTGATGGACGTCTATGATCAATTCCAGCTAGCTGGCACATCACTTTCCCAGTACAACATCACATGGTGCATATGTTGACCAAGATTGATGACCAAGACTCAAGGGCAACATAGGAATTCTATCTGCTAGGGTTTTCGCATTGTTAGCTAGTTCTAGAATCATCAGTTTGTAATATAAATAGACGTAGCAATTTCATTGTAACTTTTGTTCCAGTTTTATTGTACTAGTTTTAAAAAGTAATGAAAATGAAAAATTTAAAATTTATGCAATAATTCTGAGTTCCTTTTAAAGTTTTTTTAGCTTAATCATTTACTTTTTTATGCAAATTTAGTCAAAAGTGTTAAGACGTTTTCTTTTTCTTCTTAACTGATTTTCAGAAAATCAGTTAAGTGTTCTTTGGAAAATTACTTTATGAGCTTGGATTAATCATTTTGAGGAAGTGATAGTGGATTCAAAAGATTAATCCATGTCTCTTAAGTTAGGTTTTTATCAAAGTTCTTTTAAGGTGTTTAAGGATTTCAGTTTTAAAGATTTTTTTTAAAAAAATCTTTTTCCTTCTCAAACTTACTATTGACTAAGCTTATTCCATTAAGTTTGACTAGCTTATTGGCATCAGCTTATTCAACTTGCATTTCTTTCTTGTTTGGTGGTGTTGTGCAGGAAGCAAGGAAGCTTTTTCAAGATCCTTTCCACTCATTCCATTTTTTTTCTTGTTTGAAGACATTATTGGCTTGGGGTCCTGCTTTGGATTCCCACAGCAAGCCTCTCTATATGTTCATAAGCTCTCAAAAAGGGAAACAAGGATGGCATTCAGTTGATAAGAGGCTTGAACCCCTTATTAACTCTTTTTTCTAGTTTATTGAACTTTTGTGGATTTGTGACTTGCTTGTTTCTAGGTTAACTTATTTGTTGTTCATGCTTATTTGTGTTTCACATGCATGTTATGAATGATTTGGTTCAGTTTAATTTAGGCTTGTATGTTGTTGCTTTGTTAAAATTCATGTTCTGATTTTAAGGGGGTGTTTGGATCTGCTATTTTGGTTAAGCTGAGACACTATTTGGCCTTTATTCAGTTTAAACATGCTCATTTTGGGTAGGGTAGGGATAACTTAGTTGCTTGCTTCATGTTTGGTAGAAGAAATTAGAAATTGCATGCTAAAATTCTTGGTTAACATAGCTTAAACAGAAAGTCCACTTTCTGTCTTGGATTTAGAGTAAATTTTCCATAAAATCTTGTGGATTGTTAGAAGATAGGTCTAGCTAGGAGTTTAGATAGTTTGTGATTGATTGGTAAGCTTTTGTGCAAGATTTAAGCTCCCAAAATTCGTTTTTGTGCCTTGTAGATCAGTCACTGTTCACAGACCCCATAGGAGCCTTTATAGTAACTGCTTATTGCTTTTTTGTGTGATTTGATTAATTGAACTTGGTGTTTTTGTGTTTAAATAGACTCCCTACACTCCACTGAGTGTAGGGGTGCCCCTCTTGTCCAACAAAACCAATCAAATCAAAAGTTCTAGGTCAAAAGGTCCACAGACCTGTTAATTTGCACTAGCAGTGGGAACTTCATTACCCCTCCTAGTGTTATTGTTTGTACTGCTTAGCTAAAAGACAGAAACTCTCCAAATGTCACTTTCTTCAACTTAATTTTTGTCTTTAGTGGTGTTTTTTAGGATTTAGGTCTTCAAATTAGTTTCAATATTTTTCTTATTTTATTTTTGATTTTTTAGTATAATTTATTTTCTGATTACTGTTCATTTCCTATTTTTTACATTTAATTGCATTTTTAATTACTTTTTAATTATTATGTTTTTGTCTTTTAGTGGTAAAACTTTATATTTTTCAGTTTTAATATTTTTCATAGATTAAGAATAAGATTTTAAGATTTTTAGTTTAAAAAATATTCACTGTTCACCTTTTAATTATTTTTTATAATTAAATTAGTTTAATTAGGGTTTTATTATTAATCAGTTTTGTCTTTTAGTGCAAAATTTTACATTTTTCAAACTTTGTCATTTTTCTACTGTTCGTTAGTGTAATTTAGGATTTTTAAAATTGTTAAATTAATTTTGGCATTATTTTATTATTTTTTATGATTATTTTAATTTAAAAATAGTTTTTAGTGATTAAAAAATAGAAAAATTGTTTTGAAAATTTAGGAAAAATACTTTTTAGTCTTTAAATAATATAAGTAACTTATTTGTTCAATAAAATAATATTTTGGACATTTTGTTAATTATATTTGATTTTAGGGCTTTAATTAGCATTAAAAATTAAATATTTAATTAATAAAAGGTTTTAAAATATATTTGTTTGATTTTTATTCTTATTTATATTATTTAAGACTTATTTTAATCTTTTAATTAATTTTTAGGTTTAATTTTTAATTTCGTCACGTTTTACGTATTTACGTTCGCATTTTACGTCAACGTCGTAGTTTAATCGTAGTCGTAGCTCGTCTTTACATTTTCTCTTCTCAACCAAAAACGTCACTAATCCAAAATTGATTTCATATATATTGGCACATTAATACACACACCTCCTTCGAGAACGAACTTGGAATTTATTCGTCTTCACGGTTTTCCTAAATCGTGTCGATTAATACTTACCACTCATACGCGTTTTTTTCCTAAAACGTGTACGATTTACTACACATCAATTTTTGGCGCCGCTGCCGGGGAGGTGTTTAGTGTGCCATTATTATTAGTATCGTGTTTGTGTGAGTAGTGCGTTTTAGCTTTTCATTTTTTTTGGAAAGCGTGAATATCGTACATACTCATTTTTGTTATTTTTCCTTATTATATTATAATATCCAAATAAAACGTGTTTAATTTTCGTAAATTAAACACACAACAATCTTTTACTATATTGTATATATATTGGTTTTCGTTTTTCTTGTGAATATATTATTACTATATTGTAATACGTAAGAACAATAAATATACAACTACTCCAAAAGCGTGAAAACGCAACCTTGATTCGGGATTTCATCACTCGATCATTGTATTCGAATCCAAAGCAAAAGTTTAAAGGCAAAATAGATAAATACTTTCGTGAGGCTTAATTTTGATTAACACAAACTATAAGGTGGGTATAAGGCGGTTGTATTTCACGACCTAAAGGAAAAAGGCTCATAAGTGCTTCGCGCCGCCTCGTTTCCTCCGCTTGCTTGTGCGTGTTTTGAGAAAGAGGGCTAATCGAGGGTTTGCCGCCCAAGTATTATCTACGTATATTATATTTGCTTGTGTTTTCAAGATTAAACCCTCTTGAACGTTTTGGTATTCCACCAGTGTTCTAAAGTCATCAAAAGCGTTCACTCCACGTGATCGTTTTCATTCTTTGAGGCTTCTTTAATCGAGAAAGTCGATTCGAGGAGAGATTTGTAGATTTGTGTCTACGTAATACATTCAAAAATCCAAAAAAATTAAAAAACAATCAAAAACCAAAAAAATTGAAAAAATCGAAAAACCGCAAAAAGAATCTTCTTTGCTACCACCCATTCTACGCTTAGTGCATGCGCACTCGATCAAAGGATTATTCCAATTCTAGTGAAGCTTCGAATCGACGCAATCGTAATCGAAGGAATCGACGACGTAGACGAGAATTAGAAACCGACGTTCCTAATATCGTTGTTGAAGAAACCGTAGAGGAGATGGCCGACAATCGTTCTATGATGGAATTGCTCCAAGCGCCCACCGAGGGTTATGGAGACGCGATCGTAATTCCCGCTATCGAAGCGGAGAATTTTGAGATAAAGAGCGGAATGCTTTCATTTATCCAAGCTACGAAGTTTCGAGGTCGTGAAGCCGATAATCCTCACGACCATATTCGGAATTTTGATCGTCTTTTGGCCACGAGCAAGTTTAAGAACGTCGACACCGATGTCGTCAAGCTTATGCTTTTTCCGTACTCGCTCGATGGTGCCGCCAAGGATTGGTACGAGAAAGAGCCACCTAATTCGATAGTTACGTGGAAGGATCTCGTTTCCAAGTTCGTTAATTATTTTTTCCCACCGTCTAAGACAACGTTTTTCAAAAACGAGATTACGAAATTTGAGCAAACACCGAATGAATCTTTTAGAGACGCGTGGGATCGTTTTAAGGAATTGCTTAGGCAATGTCCTCACCATGGTTTTTCCGAGTTGCACCAAATCGATACGTTTTACAACGGTCTTAATTTTCACGAACAAGACTCGTTGAATTCCGCCGCCGGTGGCAACTTTTTGTGTAAGACTCCAAAAGATGCATTGATAATTATCGAAAACCGATCCAAGGTTTACCAACTCCGCAACGCACCGAGTGTTGCCAATGTCGCCAATGTTAGTAGTTCTAATCGCGACATTGAGAGGGTTGATGCGAAAGTCGATAAGTTGACGAATGTGTTTACGTCTTTTCTCGTTGAAATGCAAAAGAAAGACGCTCCCGCTACGGTGAAAGCGGTTGAGGTTTCGTGTACGTTTTGTGGTGGACCTCATAATTATTACGAGTGTGCGGCTACGGATGGCCAAACGTCGAATGTGAGTGCGTTAAATGGAAACAACAATTTTCAAAATCAAAATAGCGCGGGTCCATCACAACAAGGCAATTATAACCAAGGCAACAATTTTCAAAATCGAAACAATTTTCAAGGAAATAATCAACAAGGAAATTTTTCGAATCCAAATCAAGGAGGTTATAATCAAGGTCGTAATATAACTTGGCAAAATCGAGACAATAACCAAAACTCGAATTTTTCAAACAACAACAATCAAGGTAACAATTTTTCAAGTGGGAATCAAAACAATTTTCAAAGAAACAATCAAAACCAAGGGAACTTTAATTCAAATCAAAATAGTTCGTCAAACGATTTTCAAAATTACATGAAAACGAATGAGGCTAATATGAGACGATTAGAGGGAGAAATTGGTACTTTGAAAAACGACTTTTCTAATACAATGAAATTGCAAAACACGAAGATTGAGCAACGGCAAATTGATATTAAAAAGATGTTTTCGGCCATAATGAACAAGGCCTCGGGTGCGTCATCGAGTTCGTTACCTAGTGACACCGTTGCTAATCCGAACGAAAAATGCAAAGCCGCCTCGTCTCGTGAGAAAGGTCGAGTGATTACCCCTAACCTTGAAGGATTCCGTGTTGTTTATCCCTCTCAACCCTCGACTTCTAAGACGTATTCTTGTTCTAAAGTCGATGGGGTGAACGTGGCGACCAAGGAAAAGAGTGCACACCCTCGTGTACCTCAAATTCCATCCACGGTTCAAAAAGAGAGCTTTGTCGACCTTACCAAAGTAACCCTTGAAGAAACTTGTGCATCGATCCTTCTTAAAAAACCCAAAAGGCATATGCCGAGAAAGGAAAAGGATCCGGGCCAATTTCTACTACCTTGTGATTTTTCCGAGATTGAGGGATGTTTAGCCCTTGCCGATTTAGGTGCTAGCATCAGTCTCATGCCTCATTCTCTTTGGAAATTGATGAGATTGCCTTCGCTTACCCCCACAAACATGACTATCGAGCTTGCAAATTGTACTCTACTTATACCAATTGGAATAGCCGAGGATGTCTATGTTAGGATTGGAAAGTTTGTTTTTCCCGCGGATTTCGTTATATCCGATTACGAGTGTGACCCTAAATGTCCCATTATTTTAGGCCGACCATTCTTATCGACGGCTAGAACCGTGATCGACGTTCACGGGGGGAGACTTACTATGAGATATGGGGATGAGAAAATAGAATTTTTCGCTAGAAAATCCCAAGGATTTAATGAGAATGAAAAAACCGAGGTTTCAAAACCTAATGATTCAAATCCTAATGATTTCAAAATGTTCACTTTAGCGGAAAGAATGAAGCTTAATGCATGTTTGAAAGAATTAAGAAAAACGGTTTTAAAGATGATGATTTTAATGATAAAGAATATGTGTACCTAATTCAAAAGGGTATGTGTAAATTTATGGATGAAAACTCACTTTGGGATGTTTTTAGCGAAACAAACGAAACACCAATTCCGAAGGGCGACGTTAGTGCCATCACGACAATGACCAATATGGGCTCGTCTTCACCACCTTCGAAGGACCACGTCTTTGAGGCTTCAACTTCTAACTCCATCGAAGTGCCTCCTTTGCCTAGCCCAACACCCGTTGAGGCTAAAGGATTTATCGACATCGATCCTCTCGTCTTAGAAAAGTCACCTAAGCCTAATCATTTGACTTGTAAGTCCATGGTTGTGAGTGCTCACATCGACTCTTTCTTTGACGATGACGATGGCGATTTTGCCGAGATTGATCACGTACTTCGAAATCCACATGCCATTTTTTATTCTCCTAAGAAGAAACATGTGAAGTACGATGATTATGAGTTTGATCCCGAGATTGAGGAAATCATTGAACGAGAGCTAGCTCTTATGCCTTCACTTCCACCTACGAGTGAGGTCGATCTTTCCAAAATCGAGGATGAACTTAATGAGTTGGAACGTCTTATTTTCGATGACGAACCAACTCATGTGACCACTAAAAATCCCATTCTAGAGGAGTTACCTTATAAACACTCCTCATTTGAGAATGACGTTTACCACATTCGTGAGGATCTAACTTATCAACGATCCCCACAAAAGAATGATGGTTTCGTGCTTGATCGTGATCTTTTCGAGAGAGTTTCTAAGATACTCAAGGAGGGGAATGACAAACCTTGGTTTGACAAGCCTATCTTTGATGAAGAAATCGATGAGATCGACGTTCATGAGGATGACGAGTATGTTGACCCCGAGGGGGCGGTGTTCTTTATTGACAAACGTTTTGAGAACTTATATAATCCGCCACCCCCTCCCGCCAAAGACTTAAATGTGAGTATTTTTAGCGCGACTAATTTTGAATTTGACACGCCAAATATTTTCAACATCATTAAATCGGGTTTTCATAAAGAGTTTAAAAATGATGAAAAAGGAAAGGATTTTAAAAATGTTTTAGATGATTTTTCTACATTGCTAACTCCGTCATCACATCGTTATATGAGTGCTACCACCTCGTCTACTCCTTTTGACGATGGTTGGTGTGGATCTAGTGTGGGGGAAGCCCCAAATGTTCCCTCACATTTCTCCATCGAGGATGAGATTTACGATCCCGGAATTGCTTGTAAAGGGAAATCTCGGTCTTCCGCCGATGCAATAAATGGAAAATATTTTCGTTTGCTTGGTGTGAGTCTACCTCGAGTAGATCATTTTAGTGACTTACCCATTGCCCCACCTTTCTACTTCTCATCTATTTTCTTCTACCCCTTTGGGGTTTCGGCTTTGGTTGAAGTAGCGTTGAATCGTCTTTCATCCGACAACGAGGACGCTATTTTTGACCCCGGTATACGTATATCGGGTTTTTAAAGTACTCCACGTACTTTTGGGCCTTGTTTATCATGTAAGCCCCACTAAAAATGACCATACCAAGATTATCCCTAAATGATCACATTTATGGGGATTCGAGTCGAGCTTTTGACTCGGTTATCAAAAACAAGGTGCCTCATGGGGGATTCTCATGCTTATCCTTGTACATATTATCGCTTTCTTATTTTAACATAACGAGGGGACTTGTGCTCTTCCAACCTTTTTTTCGTGGTTGTTTGTGATTGTGATTCATTAGGTTCATCGTCATCATTGAAGCCTCTCGTGTTCGTTTTACGGATCACTCGAGCTTCGATCGTTGCCTTTGGAGATTCCGATATCCGATGATATCCTTTTATGTTCTAACGTTTATCTTATTAGCATAATTCATAAACGGCTTTTAGGTTATTTGTTTTACCCTTCCCATGCTCGAGATTAAGCATTCGACTTCGTCTCTAGTATAGGGGTGTTTACACCCCTAGACTCGAAACATTGAGGACAATGTTTAGTTTTAGTATGGGGGGGTGAGTAGATACTTCACCTTGCTCACGTCAACACGCAATCCAATATTCATCTTTTTGTTATCGTTTTGTTGCAAATAAGGCTAAAAAATGCCAAATTTTAAAAATTTTCTCATGTTTTTCATAAGTGTTTAAGACACGAATGTAGGTTTTCCGATGGTGAGAACGAGAGTAATTTTTGACTCGACCGTGCGTGTTGAGCACTTAGCTTCGATTCCTTAACTTTTTAGGCTAAGTCTCTTAAATGAGGACGAGAAATGATAGAGTTATTTATAAGTCTCGTAATCGTCACGATCTTATGTGTAGTAATTATTAACTTATTCTCCCCACGCTTTTGATAATAAATTGTTAATAGATATTGATTTGGCGGTTTAGTCACTATTGTTGGTTTCTAATTTGTTTTGGTAGCTTCCATGTAATTAAATTAGGAAAACATTAAGGTATCGCCAGCGTCACGGTTTTGAAGTATTGGCACCCGAATAATCGAAAGCTTCACCTAATAATAAGATTTCAAGTGCTCACCTAAATTAAGAAAAAATTTGAAGCTCACAAGGCCGAAAAATCTATGCCCAAATTGAAAGTGAATCAAGCCTTAATCTTCGAAGCTTTAAAGATCCAAAATTCGCTTTAGCGTGAGGATATACGTCTTTGGCTAATAAAACCACCGATGAGGCGGATAATAAAAGGCAAGGCAAGACCGAAGTCATAATAAAAGCTTCATGGCGAAGTTGAATAAAAGATGGAGGTAAACCAAAGATAATAAGGCCCTTCCGTTAGGGGGCGTATAAAAGTCTTAGTAATAAGTCTCATGTTCAAAACCGTTATAAAATCCTGTTTATCGATCCTTCTTGTTGACTTAATTTTTTGACATCGTTGTCTATTGGGATGAATTATTGATTTAACGATTTTGGTTACACCGTTAAGTTTCTATTTTTAGACTTAATCTCTATTCACGCATAAGTCAATGATGTATCCTCGTGATCATTAAGACAAAATAAAATATAAGAGATACCAAGTAGGAATAAGGGAGTTTAGGTTCGTAATTAACACTCATGAGATGTGATCGTGTTGCTAACTTATAATAACAATGATCTCGTTACACGCTTAGCATGGAATTGGGTGAAAATCGAGGACGACGAAATTATTTCTAACGAAGCATTCACGTGTTCTTGTTCTATGATCCCAAAAGTCACTTAATCATGATGAAAACAATACATTATGTCTAAAACACGTGTAGTAGTTTATTTAAATTTATGTCTTCAATAAAAGTCATCATAAAATGAATTTTGGAAGTGCTATGATACTTAATTCTAGCATTGCGTGGGGACACGGCAATGGTTTAGTATGGGGGAGTGATGAGACTGTATTTATACATAGTCTCATCGTCCAAATCGGGCTAAAAATGCTTAAAATATCATCAAAATACCCATATATGTGCTTGTGTTTGTTCATTGTGTATTTTAGGTACAGATATCGTGAATTCACCAAAAGATCAAAGGAATCAAGCAAAAACGAACACGGGAAACGAATCCGCACAAAGTACCGGACCCGAATCATGAATTTTCTTTGAAGTCCTTGAAGTTTGAAGAATTGGCAAGATTGGTACCTCATCTTTGGAGAATTGTCAACTTTAGCCCTTGAAGAATCACTATTCACAACATTGGTCCATTAAGAATGAAGATTGTACAACTAAAGCCCTTGATAATAACAAGAATTGCAAGTTTAGTCCTTATTCATTATATCTTTAAAACACAAGGACTGAATTTGTATTTGGCCAAAAGATATTAACAAAGGAAAAGGGGTAGAAAGCTGTTAAAGTTTAAGTGACAAGTTGAAGAGAGCTAGGGGCCATTTGTGGCCAGACAACAAACTTACCCCATCCACTCCCATCACGCCACGTCATCCCCCATCACCCTTCCAACCAATCAACATCCCCCTCTCATCCACGTCAGTATCCACCAGCTTATTTTTAAAACTCGTTTAATATTAAACTTGTTTTTGGTGGTAAACACGTTTTTAAAAAACTAATCACCCCCAAACAGATTTAACCCCACTGTTTATTCATCCCCCAACCCCTTAAACCCTAATCCCAAATTGACATAATCCAAAGGGGTTATGGTTTATATTTTCCAGATCAGCAATTCACCACCCACTAATCAAAACCCAACACAGAACAAGTTCTCCCGTGACCTCCTTGGGCCCCACTCATGTCCCCTGCTCCTCTCAAAATAGCAAAATTGGCATCTTCGTAGCAAATCAAGGGTTCTCCACGTTTAACTTTTCCCCAAAGGCTTGATGGACGTCTATGATCAATTCAAGCTAGCTGGCACATCACTTTCCCAGTACAACATCACATGGTGCATATGTTGACCAAGATTGATGACCAAGACTCAAGGGCAACATAGGAATTCTATCTGCTAGGGTTTTCGCATTGTTAGCTAGTTCTAAAATCATCAGTTTGTAATATAAATAGACGTAGCAATTTCATTGTAACTTTTGTTCCAGTTTTATTGTACTAGTTTTAAAAAGTAATGAAAATGAAAAATTTAAAATTTACGCAATAATTTTGAGTTCCTTTTAAAGTTTTTTTTAGCTTAATCATTTACTCTTTTATGCAAATTTAGTCAAAAGTGTTAAGACGTTTTCTTTTTCTTCTTAACTGATTTTCAGAAAATCAGTTAAGTGTTCTTTGGAAAATTACTTTATGAGCTTGGATTAATCATTTTGAGGAAGTGATAGTGGATTCAAAAGATTAATCCAAGTCTCTTAAGTTAGGTTTTTATCAAAGTTTCTTTTAAGGTGTTTAAGGATTTCAGTTTTAAAGATTTTTTTAAAAAAATCTTTTTACTTCTCAAACTTACTGTTGACTAAGCTTATTCCATTAAGTTTGACTAGCTTATTGGCATCAGCTTATTCAACTTGCATTTCTTTCTTGTTTGGTGGTGTTGTGCAGGAAGCAAGGAAGCTTTTTCAAGATCCTTTCCACTCATTCCATTTTTTTCTTGTTTGAAGACATTATTGGCTTGGGGTCCTGCTTTGGATTCCCACAGCAAGCCTCTCTACATGTGCATAAGCTCACAAAAAGGGAAACAAGGATGGCATTCAGCTGGTAAGAGGCTTGAACCCCTTATTAACTCTTTTTTCTAGTTTATTGAACTTGTGTGGATTTGTGACTTGCTTGTTTCTAGGTTAACTTATTTGTTGTTCATGCTTATTTGTGTTTCACATGCATGTTATGAATGATTTGGTTCAGTTTAATTTAGGTTTGTATGTTGTTGCTTTGTTAAAATTCATGTTCTGATTTTAAGGGGGTGTTTGGATCTGCTATTTAGGTTAAGTTGAGTGACACTATTTGGCCTTTATTCAGTTTAAACATGCTCATTTTGGGTAGGGTAGGGATAACTTAGTTGCTTGCTTCATGTTTGGTAGAAGAAAGTAGAAATTGCATGCTAAAATTCTTGGTTAACATAGCTTAAATAGAAAGTCCACTTTCTGTCTTGGATTTAGAGTAAATTTGCCATAAAATCTTGTGTATTGTTAGAAGATAGGTCTATCTAGGAGTTTAGATAGTTTGTGATTGATTTGGTAAGCTATTGTGCAAGATTTAAGCTCCCAAAATTTGTTTTTGTGCCTTGTAGATCAGTTACTGTTCACAGACCCCATAGGAGCCTTTATAGTAACTGCTTATTGCTTTTTTGTGTGATTTGATTAATTGAACTTGGTGTTTTTGTGTTTAAATAGACTCCCTACACTCCACTGAGTGTAGGGGTGCCCCTCTTGTCCAACAAAACCAATCAAATCAAAAGTTCTAGGTCAAAAGGTCCACAGACCTGTTAATTTGCACTAGCAGTGGGAACTTCATTACCCCTGCTAGTGTTATTGTTTGTACTGCTTAGCTAAAAGACAGAAACTCTCCAAATGTCACTTTCATCAACTTAATTTTTGTCTTTAGTGGTGTTTTTTAGGATTTAGGTCTTCAAATTAGTTTCAATATTTTTCTTATTTTATTTTTGATTTTTTAGTATAATTTATTTTCTGATTACTGTTCATTTCCTATTTTTTACATTTAATTGCATTTTTTATTACTTTTTAATTATTCTGTTTTTGTCTTTTAGTGGTAAAACTTTATATTTTTCAGTTTTAATATTTTTCATAGATTAAGAATAAGATTTTAAGATTTTTAGTTTAAAGAATATTCACTGTTCACCTTTTAATTATTTTTTATAATTAAATTAGTTTAATTAGGGTTTTATTATTAATCAGTGTTGTCTTTTAGTGCAAAATTTTACATTTTTCAAACTTTGTCATTTTTATACTGTTCATTAGTGTAATTTAGGATTTTTAAAATTATCAAATTAATTTTGGCATTATTTTATTATTTTTTATGATTATTTTAATTTAAAAATAGTTTTAGTGATTAAAAAATAGAAAAATAGTTTTGAAAATTTAGGAAAAATACTTTTTAGTCTTTAAATAATATAAGTAACTTATTTGTTCAATAAAATAATATTTTGGACATTTTGTTAATTATATTTGATTTTAGGGCTTTAATTAGCATTAAAAATTGAATATTTAATTAATAAAAGGTTTTAAAATATATTTGTTGGATTTTTATTCTTATTTATATTATTTAAGACTTAGTTCAATCTTTTAATTAATTTTTAGGTTTAATTTTTAATTTCGTCACGTTTTACGTATTTACGTTCGCATTTTATGTCAACGTCGTAGTTTAATCGTAGTCGTAGCTCGTCTTTACGTTTTCTCTTCTCAACCAAAAACGTCACTAATCCAAACTTGATTTCATATATATTGGCACATTAATACACACACCTCCTTCGAGAACGAACTTGGAATTTATTCGTCTTCACGGTTTTCCTAAATCGTGTCGATTAATACTTACCACTCATACGCGTTTTTCCTAAAACGTGTACGATTTACTACACATCAGCCATATACATGCATGACCAGTTTCACCTAGTTATGGAGGTACCATAACCATAACATTAGAGGCACTGATGTTATGACTTCACCACGGCGGAGTGATTGCTCGTGGCGTCCCTTCAGCTTTTGGCCATTTATTTATATTTATCATGTGGGGCGTATGGGTGCATCCTAGTTACATGTTTTTATTCAGGATTACATGGTGAATGTGGTGTGTGCCTTGCATCCTTCACAAGGAGCTGATCCCTCCTACCCATAAACCAGTATATTAAATTAGAGGCAGCCCCTCTAATTTGCATGATGAGGTCACCCCTACAATTATTCATGCACGGTGGATTTTCATGACCTATATTGGCTAATGGTAAAATATGACAAACAATTTTTATAAGATAAACATAAGACTTTCAAACTATAAAACCAGTTTTATTAAGATTTAACCAGGTTACTCGGGACTTAGTTTTCTTCCGCTGTTATTATGTTATATGTTTATCATATTCATGCTTTATTGTACATCCGTGCACTGAGCGTATTTGCTCAGCCGTTTTCCTTTTCTATGTTCCCAAAACGGCAGGTACTCAGGGACGCTCGTAGACATTAAGAGTACGTGCATATGGACTGGAAGCTGTCTAGCCTTCTTTACATTATGCATTTCCTTTCTTTTGATACTTATGCTTTGGACATTGTTTAGTCCTTTTCCTTTATTATACTATGTTTGTGTGTGATGAGCTTTACTTTTGGACTACCGATGTTTGATTCTGGTATTTCCTTTATATGGTCAAGTAATGTTTAGACATTTTACCTTGTATGCTTTGATGACACGCCATAATTACTGTGATATTTCCATTTCCAAATGGGGTGTTACAATAATCAATGTCACCTCCCGGGTCAAAGCACTCATCCTCCGTAATAGTGGCTAAAGGGAAGGATGAAAGGTGCTCGGGAGGGGGACTTGGGTCAATACCTTCCTGCAACAAATTATCAAGAATAATACCCCCCTCCATGTCATTATCATCAATACCTGGAGGCATGGAGTGAATGTCGATTTCTTCCAGCAATGGGTCATTATCTTCAACGGGAGGAATAGATGGAGGTAAAGACTCAGAAAGAGAAGGAGAAGTCAACTCTTCGATTTGAGCAATAAGAAGGTGCACTTTCCGTAATCTATCGCGAAGAAGCACGTCTTCCACCTCATCTACAAGATCAAGTTCATCGGTGAACTTCTCTTAAGCCGGAGAGAATAAATCGTCATCGCCTGCATCTCCCGGTGGAGATTGAGAAATTTCAAAAGTGAAATTCTCATAGCTTGGAGAAAAATCGTCATCATTATGATCGACCTCTTCCGTAAGAGCAACGTCGTCCTCAGGCTCCATAGCAGGTAAGTCACAAACCTCATCATCGAATACTTTGTCGATACCAACATCACTAAGCTCATTCAACGAATCAAGATCCTTAGACGCAGTAGGACCATCGAGAGTAGGAGCAACAACTTCAGAAGATGTCTTGAAAGTGCATACAGCATCGTCGTCATCATCATCATAATAGTATTGATGCACAAGAGGAGGGGTATAATCACTAAGATTAGATACTTGCTCTTGTTGCAGTCGCTTTTCCTCCGCCCATGCTTCTTTAAACTGAACAAAGGCTTCTTGAATTTCCAAAATAATGGCGTGCCTTTTTTCATTCAAAGTAGTGAGTTGTTGATCAATACGAATTCCCTGAGAGGATTGATGATTGAGGGTGTGATGTGGGGGCTCATAGTTATGAAAACAAGAATTATAGCACGGATGTGGCTCATAGTCAGTCATCGGTTGAGAAGAATTATAACACGGATTTGGTTAATAATAATCCATCGGTGAAGAAAATTGAGGACACGGATCTGGCTCATAATAATTCATTGGTTGACAATAAGAGGTATCGTGAGGACCCCCACAGTTGTTGCAAAACGGGTAAGGAGAAAGACTGGGTGTGTCTTGTGGATAGCTATTATCATTTTCATAATTGTACCCCGGTTCTTGCCTGTGACCATACGGGTATCGAACCGGGAACGAAACATGCCAATGAGAATCGCTTACACAATAGATGCACGGGGGAACAGGAGGTGGATTCAAAAAGGACGAATTAACCGAGTTGCACAAGGGACAAAATCCTAGTTGTGTGTTGTCGATATCGTTTCCGCACCGTTCACATGTACACCATTGACAAGAGTCGTTCCCGTATAATCGTCTCCCACACCCATAGCAATGGACATAAGAATCCATAAAGAAAGATAGATAAGCAAGAAGAATATTTTTGGTTCAAAACTTTGAAAAAGAAATGCTTTTTCTGAATTTTTAAATGTTTTTTTGGGATTTTTGAAACTTTTTGACACGAAAAATAACGTTCACGAGTGAACGGATCCCAAAAGCCAACGTGTCTTTCACAAAAAACCGTTAATCTTCACGAAAAGAGCCGTCAGCGGCGCCATTTGATATTCTTGTTTTGCTTGGGGTTCAGATTAGTTCTCGGAATCTTCTCAAATTGATCACAGCTCAAAGTGGAATGATTGTTCTTGGTGACAAATAGGGGGTTTGGTTTTCTATTCTAAAAAGGTAAATGAATGAAGTAAATAAATATTTAAACCAAAAACAGTTAATGAAATGAAACTTGAATTAAAATTTAACAATTAAACGATTAAGCAGTAAAATAACCTCACTGAAAACTTGCTTGATTCGGAATAATGTTGTTGAATAACTGAAGAAATGCTCTATCTGGAATAATCAATAAGAATAGTTCATTCGGAATACAAGGTTTATCCGGAATAAAAGCTCCATGCGGAATAAATAGGCTATTCGGAATAAATGGCTTATGCGGAATAAAAAGCTTATGCGGAATAAATAGGTGATCCGGAATAAAGGTGCTACTCGGAATAAATGGCTATCCGGAATAAATGGCTATCCGAAATAATGGTTCTACTCGGAATAAATGGCTATCCGGAATAAATGGCTATCTGGAATAAATGGGCAAGATACAGTAAGCATGAACAGAAGAACAGTAGGATGAAAGCCAAACACGAATTTAATCAAATCTAACCAAAACACACCAAAAGATTAATCCAAAACAACCACAAATGATCTACTAACAATAATTAATCAAAACAAATCATCAAAACTAACAAACAAAGCCAAATCAATCAAAACCCACTTTATCAAAACCATAAAAACTCAAGAACATGAACAATGAAGATGAAGAACAAATCAAACAAGAAAGGTAGAAGGAGATTAACAATAAAAGATGAAGATTAACAACAATCAAAGGTAAACTTACTTGGAATTAAAAGGAATTTAAAGGTGCATTAAATGAAGATTAAGGTGCAAGAAATTAAAATGCAGGGAAATGAAAATGGTGGAAGAGTGGGTTGTCAAGCCACCAACAACTTGAAATGAAAAACAATCTAATCTATATATAGGGAGATTTGGGAGGAGCTTAGGAATCTTCCTCCCTCTTTCTTCTTTCTCTTAATTTCACCATTAGGTCCTTGATCTTCTTAATCCTTTGTCAATCTTGGACTTAATGACTTTGTCTCGGGATTTCTTTAAACTCGTCTCGACATTTCTTCATAAATAAGACTTGAGTTCTTCGGCTTTTAGTAAACTCCCGTCTTTTGACTTTTTCCTCGATAATTCTTCAGAATTGGTCTTGGACTTCCGTTCGTTTTGCACTCTTGACTTCTTGACTTCGTCTTTCGTCTTTTTCTTCGATAAAAGCCCGTGAAATCCCGTGTTTTCTCCACTTTTCACCTTTTCGTCCTAAATCACAACAAAAACACAAACCACGCATAATTCCGACATAAATGACATAAAATACACGTTTTAGCTCGGTTATTATTGTAATTAAGTGGTAAAAAGGATGGGTGTTTTCACACCTATCAGCAACGGTCTCAACAATGGGAAGAGAAGAAGAACCACATTTACAAGCGTTTTTGAAATGTTCTTCACAAGCCTCATCAAGAACGTCAATGAAATTGACACTCTCGTTTTCAGAAGGTTGTTTAGAAAGTTTACCCATGTTGAAGACGATTTTATCGTCACCAACTCTTATGATTAATACTCCCGCGGCTACATCAATGAGAGTGCGACCGGTCCTCAGGAATGGACGTCCAACGATTAATTGAACACGGGGGTCCATCTCGTAGTCAACGACAACAAAATCCGCCGGAAAGGTGAATTTGTCGACACAAACGAAGACGTCTTCGGCTATCCCCACTGGATAAGCAACCGTACGGTTAGCTAATTCCAAAGTCATTCGTGTGGGGACTAGCTCGGGTAGAGACAATTGTTTCCAAACGCTTAAAGGCATTAAGTTTATACTAGCACCTAGATCGGCTAGGGCCATACAATTCTCTACCCCGGGGAAGTTACAAGGAATCAAGAAACGACCCGGATCACCAAGTTTGGTTGGTAATTTACTTAAGAGTACTGCTGAGCAATTCTCATTAAGTTGGGTCTGAGCAATATCGAGAAGTTTCTCTTTATCACTAAGAAGATCTTTAAACATTTTAGCATACTACGGCATATGAGCGAGATCCTCAGCAAAGGAGATATTGAAATTCAGTTGTTTAAACATTTTGAGAAAGTTAGAAACCTGAATATCATCCTTGTTCATTAATTTCTCTTTCCTCAACCTTGAGGGATAAGGTATATTGGGTTGAGATGAAGGCTTTGGTATGAAATTCTCGCTCACATCCTTGGGTGGTGGAGGGGTAGAAGTAGAAGGTGGAGGAATTGGAGAAATAGAAGGTGGAGGAGTAGAAGTTGGAGGAATTGGAGAGGGAGACTCATTTTCCTTTGTCACAATCACCGGTGTAGGTGTAGGAAGCTCGGGTTCCTTTAAACCTTTTCCACTGCGAGTGGTGATTGCTTTCATCTCCCCTCTTGGATTAGCAACGGTGTTACTCGGAAGAGAACCCGATCCAGAGGCTTGATTACTTGGGAAAAACTAGCCATCATGTTCCTTAAGTCATTCGTTTGACTTGCCAAAGTGTTTCGCATATCGGCTCGAAGATCATTTCCTTGTTTCACCATATCAGCTTTCATGTTGGCCATTTCCCGCTGAAGATTTTGCACAATCACATCATTAGTCCTCATGTAAGTTTCAACATCTTGATTTAATGAGGTGGGTTGGTTGGGAGGGGGAGCATGGTAGGCAGGTGGTTGATAAGCGGGTTGTTGGTAAACTTGGTTGTTTCTTTGAGATGGATATGGGGTTCTTTGGTTTTGATATTGAGTTGGGGCTCGTGGTTGGTTTTGATTGTTGGGATTTAGGTTGTTTGGGTTTTGTGGGGGAAAACCGGGTGGTGAAAGAAAGTTGTTTGAGCGATAGCTGAGCAAATTGCGGTCACCTTAAGGACGTGCTTGATAGCCTCCCGTGGAATAGTTACCGTTGGCGGCATACACATTTTCCGGATTGTCATGAGTCGAAGGACAATCGGTGTATGAATGAGATCCCCCGCATATTTCACAAGATTGACTCAAAGCACTAGCTTGGGCAGTGATAGCTTTGGTATTGTTGGCGGCTTGGAGAGCAAGTGATTCAACAAGCGTAGTGAGCTTATCAATTCTCTTATCGCTCTCATTAGTGCTAGCACTAGCCACATTAGTCCGAACACTCTTGGTTTGCACTCTAGACTTGTTCTCAATAATATCCCAAGCGGCATTAGCAGACTTAACTAAAATGTTACCCCCCGACGCACTATTTAGTGAATCTTTGTCATTCATGCTCAAACCATTGTAAAAAGTATTGATTTGATGTACTTTTGTTAAACCATGTTGTGGACACTTTCTTAAAAGTTCCTTAAAACGGTCCCAAGATTCACTAAATGTCTCACCGTACTTTTGTTCAAAAGTAATGATTTCATTCCGCAAAGCGGTAGTACGTGAGGGTGGGAAAAAGTAGTCGATGAATTTGGTCTCTAAATCCGTCCACGTAAGAATACTTTGTGGCGGTTCCTTATCAAGCCAATGCCGGTCTTGTCCCTCTAAGGAGAAAGGAAAAAGTTGCAAGCGAATTACCTCTTGTGAGAAAGTTACAAAACTAAGTAAAATAACTCATTTGGAACAAACACTCGTTAGGTAAAAATACTCATTCGGGAAAAGTGGTGTGATTGTTGTAAATACGACCTTTAGGAAAAGGAGCGTAAAAGCGGTAAGTATTAAGTGTACGTTTAGGAAAACGTAAACACTAATGACCCTTATGGTGTGAAAGTTCGTTTCCCAAGGAGGTATATGTGTGTGACTAAGATGTAAATGATTTGAGATTAATATTTGGTTTAGAAGGGTATGAGAAAAGAAGATGACGAAGACGTGAAATTAATACTACGACGACAAAACGTAAAACCGTAAAAACTACAAAAATAAAAGTTAATTCTACAAATTACCAAAAATTCACCAAAAATCAAAATAAATAAACTAAGAGTTTACCAATGATCAAAACTTTTTCAAACCTTTTAAATAATTAAATATTCAATTTTTAAATGCTAATTAAAGCCCTAAAAATCAAATAAACTATCAAAAAGCCCAAATAAAGATTTTTCAATTGGTAAACCTCTAAAATGACCTAAAAAGATTAAAAACTATTTTTAGAAAATTTTAAACTAAGAAAAACTATTCAAAATGATTTAAAAACTATTAAAACTTAAAATAATTATAAAAATTAATCTAGAAGTGATAAAATTATTCTAAAAGTTGCTAAATTCCTATTTTAATGTATTTAAGCTAAGAAAAATGTAAAAAGTTGGAAAATGTGAAATTTGAAAAATAATAATAAAATAATATTAAAAATCCAAAATTTATAAGAAATTCTAAAAACTTGCAAACTAGTTTATTTTAACCTAAATAATCAGAAATGAAAGTGAAATGACCAGAATACCCCTATTGGACCCTCAAATGGGCCAAAACCAAAAACAGTCAACCTAAATGGGCTTTTTAGCCCAAAAAGTCAAACCTGGCCGAATTGACTTGGAAAAGCCCAATCTAACTCAAAATTTAATTCTAAACACAAAACTCTAAAGGCCAAAAAGCTGAATGTGAGCTTATCACAGCTTAATAAGCAAACAACTTATTCTTGTTGGGCTTTTTATCCCATTAAGCAATAAGCTAATGCCATAAGCTCTAATTTGACACACAACCTTCTTTTGGGATGCTTATGAGATCTGTAAAAAGAAATTTTGAAAAAGCACACTCAATAAGCCAGAAATAAGCAAAGTATTATTTCACTAAAAGACAAAATAGTCGTTTTTGAGAAATAAGGCACCTCAGGACTTGATTCAACTTGCAAAATGTCACAAATGGACTCAATAAGCCAAAACAATCAACAAAATTCCAATAAGCAAAACCAATAAGCCAATAAGAACTTATGAAAAAGTCAATTAAGTAGGTTTTCTAGTCAAACCCTAAAGTCAACCCACCAAATGCTCCAGTATGAACAAATGGGTCAAATAATGAGCACCTATTACAAAATCCAAGTTGTTGCTGGTTAAAATAAGCTATTATAGCTTAATGATAAGATGAAACCCAAAATACACTAGTAGTGGTAACTAGCAGGGGAAAGGAGTTCCCACTGCTTTGACTATTTGACCAAGCTTTTTAGAGAGATTTAGTTGGATTCAATTGGAAACAAGGGAACCCTTGTGATCAGTTAATCACAAGGAGTCAATATCAACAAGAAAATCACAATTTGGTTCACACAATAAGCCAGAATCAATCAAACAGTTACCAGATACACCACAGACATGGAAAATAAGCAGTTATGCAATAATAAGCAGATTAAGACTGAATAAGCCAACCAAACTCAACAGGATGCATACACAAGCTACATAAACTATGAATAAGCACAAACAAACTTGAATCATACACTGAATCAAGGTAAATAAGCAGATCAAAGTAGATTAATGTTACTGATGAACAAGGTGCATATGCAGAAACCTTTTGCTGATCTATTTGACACTAGATCCAATTTCAAGCCTCAAATCCTACTTCCCTGGTGTAGTTAACCTAGATTTAACACTTGTTAACCCTAATCTATGATTAGATCTAGGTGTCCCCTAAATTTCAGTCAATTTCACCAAGTAACAAAGATTTTATAGCCCTTTTATGAATCTAGGTGTTTCAAACCTCAAAACCTGCAAACAGATGAACAAATGCACCAAATAAACAGATACTAACACTTGCAAACACAAAACCACCTCTTAACAAACCACAAATCCAACTTATGCAGTTGACCCAAACACCCTTTAAAAATATGTTTTCACAATTTTTCAAAGGATTATCCAGTTCTAACCCACAAATCAGACTAACAACACCTCATAAACATCAAACATCACCAAATGAACAATAATCAACCACCAAATCACAGATTCAAGAACAAACAAGCCAATATCATAAAATTCAGAAAAATAAGAGAGAAATTGAAAAGGGAAGAAGGTGCAAACCTCCAAGACCTACATCCAGGCCTTGGATTGTTTGAGCTGAGGTACTAGCAGAACAAGTACCAGCTTCTAAGTTGCTAAGAAGAACAAACCAACAAGTGAGATCAAAATAAACCAAACTTTCTGATTTTGGAGACCCAAGCTTTATCACTTAAAACCTTGCCTCAAAAACCTTCAAACATGTAAATGGAACTCAGAATCAGGCTATTCTAACACCAACTTTTAACAAAATATAAAAGAGATTTCTCAAAATTCAGAAAATCAAATTTTATTAATTAAAAAGGAATTACAAAGATTTAATAGCCTAAAACTGGAACAAAGCTCTCTCACAGGTTGAGGAGTCTTTATATAGGCAAATGCCAAGGCTAGCACTATTCACAAACCCTAGAACTGAATTCCCTAAAATGTCCTTGAGTCTTCTAGACGTTTTGATGGAATGTGCTGTCCAAATTGATCTTGGTTGTTCATTTTAGCTTTGGAATGAAGCAAGGATCCTTAGCTGTTGATTTGGACACGTCAGATAACTTGGAGGTGAAGTTGTCATGTGATTGGTCAAACGGGAATTGGGGGTGGGGTCCATAGTGAGTGGGATTAAGGGTTTTAAGGTTGGGATGGGTTTCTGCACATGTGAATCAAGTGTGTGCAAAGGTAATTGAAAATTACCCTAAGTTTAAGTGGTGTAAAATATGGGTGGTGAAAAAGGTAAACAGTTGTGTCTTTGATCCGAAATTGGGGGAAACCAAGTTGTTTGGCGCATTTTCATTTTTGAAAGTTTCAATTTAACACCTTTGGCCCTTGTGTTTTGGTGAAATGGGTATTTGATGTTTTCAGCCAACAAAAACGACTTTCCTTTGATAATAACTTTCATGACTTGACATTTTTGACACCAAACTTTGGAAAAGGGATTACAAGGGTTATTTGTGCCACTTTTGCATATTTCAAGGGCTGATCTTGGACATTGTTGATCTTCAAAGGTCTTCAATATAACATTGACTTCATGAGGGACCATAATTGGCAATTTAGAATTGTTGAGGGACTAAACTTGCCATTTCTTCAAAGTTGAAGGACCATTTGTGTAAATTTGACAAACTTAAGGGACCAAAATTGTAATTATTAAGTGTCATTTCTTCATTTATTGAGGATCAATCTTGCATGTCTTCAAGTCTTCAAGGGTATTTGTTGAATATTTCATGATCTAGGGCCCGGTTCTTTGTACGGCTTCGTTTCTCGTGTCCGTTTTTCCTTGTTTCTTGTGATCTTTTGTCTTTTTCACGATATCCATACCTAAAATACACAAGTAAACAAACACAAGCATATATATATGGTATTTTATGACATTTTTATGCATTTAAATCCCGAAAAGAACGATGAGATCATGTATAAATGCCATCTCATCACTCCCCCATACTAAGCCATTGTCGTGCCCTCACGCAATGCTAGAATAAAGTATCTAAGCATCACCAAAGTTCAATTTTATTAACCTTTATTAAAGAGTAAAAGACTTGCAACATACTACGAAGATGTGTAAAGACATAATGTATGATTTTCATCACAAACGTGACTTTTAGGGTCAAAGAATAGAAACAAGTAAATGTCCCTTAGAGTAAACTTCGTCATCCTTGATTGTCATACATTCCATGCTAACTGCAAAAACAAGATCATTGTTGGTACAAGTCACAATGCTAACACTACTCATACGTCCAAATTGTGTAATACTTTTTCTCCCCGCAATCCTAGTTATTATAAAAAGAAATGGGTTACTAGCATTTTTTTAACTATTTGTCATGGATCACAAGTGATTCATATTGACTTATTTGAGTAGTTATTAGTCCAAAAAGCAAAGTAGCACGATTTGATCGATAGTTAGCCGAAGGACAAAATCTTTTAAAACGGCTTCTCGTGTATCTCTAATAGGTGAGAAAACAACCATCCTTTTTACCACTTAATTACAATATAAACCGAGCAAAAACGTGTATTTTATGTCATTTATGTCGGAATTACGCGTGGTTTGTGTTTTTGTTGTGATTTAGGACGAAAAGGTAAAAAATGGAGAAAACACGGCATTCACGGGTTTTTATCGAGGAAAAAGACGAAAGATGAAGTCGAAAGATTAAGAGTGGAAAAAGAACGGAAGTCCAAGACCAATTCTGAAGATTTATCAAAGAAAAAGTCAAAAGACGGAAGTTTACTTAAAAGCCGAAGAACTCAAGTCTAATTTATTGAAGATTACAAGACGAGTTTGAAGAAATCCCAAGACAAAGTCCAAGTATTAAGAGATTAACAAAAGATTAAGAAGATCAAGGACTTAAGAGTGCAATTAAGAGAAAGAAGAAAGAGGGAGGAAGCTTCCTAAGCTCCTCCCTAATTCCCCTATATATAGTTTCACCTTCATTTTTGTTTAGGTTGTTGGAGGCTTGACAAGCCTCTCTTCCCCATTTTCATTTTTCTTGTTCCTTAATTTTATGCACTTTAATTCTCATGTAACACACCTTTAATTTTCTTTTAATTCCAAGTAATTTTTCCTTTAATTGTTGTTAATCTTTATCTTATTGCCAATCTCCTTCTACCTTTCTTGTTTGATTTGTTCTTTATCTTCATTGTTCATGTTCTTGAATTTTTATGATTTTGATCAAGTGGGTTTGATTGATTTGGTTATGTTTGTTAGTTTTGATGATTTGTTTTGATTGATTATTGTTAGTTGATGCTTATTGGTTGTTTTGGTTTAATCTTTTGTTTGATTTTGATTAATTTGAGGATAGATTCTTGGTTACTGTATGTCCCTGTTCTTCGGGGAAGGTTGTTTCTGTATTTTATCATTCCCAGGTAAGCTTCATCCGGAAGTCAAAAGTTCCGAGTGAAGTAGCTTCATCCGGAAGTCAAAAGTTCCGAATGAAGCAAGCCTCATCCGGAAGTCAAAAGTTCCGAGTGAAGTAGCTTCATCCGGAAGTCAAAAGTTCCGAATGAAGCAAGCTTCATCCGGAAGTCAAAAGTTCCGAATGAAGCAACCTCCATACGGAAGTCCAAAAGTTCCGAATGAAGCAAGCTTCATTCGGAAGTTTTAAACTTCCGAATCAAGGTCTGTCAGTCTTTTTTGTTTGTTTTTCTTTTTAAGTTTTTGTCTTTTATTTTCAAGTTTTATTTTTCCCGCCTTTTTCTGTATTTGAATTTTTATTTGCTTTACTTTTAGTTTAAGTTTTGATTTGCATCATTTACTTTATTCACCTTTTAATTTTCTCGCAATTTACTTTTCGCCAAGATTTTATCTTTCATTGTTTCTTTTTACTATCTTTACTTTATTTTTTATCTGTTTCAAGTTTTCATTTTAAATTAGTTTTAGACAACGAAAACTCTTTTATTTGATTCACCAAGAACAACTGAGTCTCACAATTAGCCAGAGATCAATTCGAGAGGATACCGAGAACAATTGAACCTAGCAAAATCCTAGTATTAAAATGGCGCCGCTGCCGGCTCTTTTCTTGAAGATCGAAGGTTTTTTGTGAGAGACGCGTTGGCTTTTGGGATCCGTTCACTTGTGAATGTTATTTTTCGTGTACAAATATTTTCAAAAATCCAAAAACATTTGAAAAATCATAAAAATCATTTCTTTTTCAAACTTTTGCACCAAAAATATTCTTCTTGCTTATATATCTTTCTTTATGGATTTTTATGTCCATTGCGTCCGGTGTGGGAAACAATTATCTGGGAACAACTCTTGTCAATGGTGTACATGTGAGCAGTGTGGAAACGATCTCGACAATACACAATTCCTATTCGGATTTTGTCCTTTGTGCAACTCGACTAATTCGTCCTTTTTGAACCCACCTCCTCCTGTTCCCCTGTGCATCTATTGTGGAAGCGATTCTCATTGGCATGTTTCGTGCCCGGTTCGATACCCGTATGGTCACGGGCAAGAACCAGGGTACAATTATGACAATGAAAATAACTATCCACAAGACGCACCTGATTTTTCTCCATACCCGGTTTGCAACAACTGTGGGGGTCCTCACGATACCTATTATTGTCAACCAATGAATTATTATGAGCAAACTCCGGGTCCTCAGTTTTCTTCACCTATGGATTATTATGAACCAAACCCGGTTTCTAATTATTCTCAACCGATGAACAACTATGAGCCCCCACATCACACCCTCAATCATCAATCCTCTCAGCAAATTAATCTTGACCCACAACTCACTACCTTGAATGAAGAAACACACTCCATTGTTTTGCAACTTCAAGAAGCCGTTGTTTTGCTTAAAGAACTTAAGGACGAGGAAAAGCGACTGCAACAAGAGCAAGTATCTAGTCTTAGTGAATATACCCCTCCTCTTGTGCATCAATACTATTATGATGATGATGACGACGATGCTGTATGCACTTTCAACACATCTTCTGACGTTGCTGCTCCTACTCTCGATGTTCCTACTGCGTCTAACGATCTTGATTCGTTGAATGAGCTTAATGATGTTGGTCTCGACAAATTATTGGATGTTGAGGTTTGTGACTTACCTGCTATGGAGCTTGAGGACGACGTTGCTCTTACGGACGAGGTCGATCCTAGTGATGACGATTCTTCTCTCTACTATGAGAATTTCACTTTTGAAATTTCTCAATCTCCACCGGGAGATGCAGACGATGACGATTTATTCTCTCCGGTTTACGAGAAGTTCATTGATGAACATGATCTTGTGGATGAGGTGGAAGACGTGCTTCTTCGCGATCGATTACGGAAAGTGCACCTTCTTATTGCTCAAATCGAAGCGTTGACTTCTCCTTCTCTTTCCAAGTCTTTACCTCCATCTATTCCTCCCGTTGAAGATAATGAACCATTGCTGGAAGAAATCGATATCCACTCCATCCCTCCAGGTATTGATGACTCTGACACGGAGGGGGACATTATTTTTGATAATTTGCTGCAGGAAAGAATTGACCCAAGTTCCCCTCCCGAGCACCTTCCATCCTCCCTTTTAGCCACTATCACGGAGGATGAGTGCTTTGATCCGGGAGATGACATTGATTATGCTATGATTGATACCATTACGGCTTTGCCGTTTGCTCAGCATCCATTGTCTTTGGGGGAGGAAAATGTGCTTACTATACCCAACCCACCTCCCGTGGATCTTGAATTCACATACTATACGTATGTTGAAAGGACCTTTCTCCGTTTCAAGACTTATCCCCCCGCCACTCCTTTGTTGATGTCCTCCGGGAACGAGGACAAGGTCTTTGATCCCGGTATCACATTCGAGGTTTCCCCATGGAACATTTAAATTCGGGGACGAGTCAGGCTCGTGACTCGGTCAACAAAAACAAGCGCTTTTTGGGAGGCAACCCAATTATCTATCTATTTTCACCATAAGTGTAGGGGGAGCCCCGTGGTGTTTCTTGCTTTCTTTCTTATCATGTGCAGGGATTAGAGCTTCAAAGACACACTCTTGATGACTTTTGACGAACCGTGATTCCATGTTCCCTTCTTCCCGGTTCTATCCTAAACTCTTTTCGATTCACTATTTTATATTTCTCAATATTAAAATAGGAATCTCTTTAGTTGTCTCTTCCTTAGCAAGATTTAAACAAAGTACACAATGTCCTAAGTGTAGGGGAGTTACTCCCACATGCTTAAACATTGAGGACAATGTTTATATTAAGTGTAGGGGGACATCTATCGAAGTTAAGTGGTCTTTTCCTTGTATTTGCCCTCATTTTAACCGAAAAATCAATTTTTCGACATTTTTCAAAATTTTAATCTATTTTGGCCTAGTCGTAGTTCCCATTATTTTTGCTATTTTTCTCTTATTTTAATAAAATGGTTTTAGCAAGTTTAGATATCTTAGATATATTAGGCCCGTTGTGAATATTTTGACTCAACCCGAGTTTACTTATCCAAGTTCACTCTAACTAGTATCCTTAACCATGTAGACATTAATTGGTTTATTAGGCTAAGCATCCACGAGTCTCATTCCTTGAGATTTTAAATTGTGGAGAACGAGAAATGATAGAGTTGGCTACAAGTTTGGTATTCTCTCATTAACTTATGTGAGTTAATTATGATCTTTTTCTCCCATCACTAGCTAATAATTTATCTGCAATAAGTAAGGTCGTACGATTTGAAAAGTTACTTAGCTTCTAGCCCAAGATCGTTTAAAAGTTGCTCGGTAATGATAAGAGTTCATAGCCAAGGCATAACTTATGAAGCGGGGCGCGTAGATTGGCGAGTCCGAAAAGGCCCTAACAAGGAATGAGGATTCAATTTTATTGCTGAAGATCCAAAGTGATGTGAAAAGCATTATTCCTAAAGTCAATATGAAGGATCAAGACTCACGACGAAAAGCAATCAACTCCCATAAAGATGATAGAGAAGTCTATCCAAGTCCGAAAAGGAGGCGGATCGTTGTATCTCATAATCCCAAATAGAGATTGAAGAAATAATCATGAAGTCGTGGTCAAAAAAGTTGGAGTACCTCTCAAAAGTCTCCAAGTGAAGAAACTCTATGAACGATGAGAAGACCATTATCTCAAGCACGTCTCTCAAGATATGAAGTATGAAGTACATGCCAAATATCGGCCCGAGAAAGGTCTCAAATCGTGAACCAAGTTATGCCAAGATATGAACTTTTTGATATCCCGAGAAGCAGTTTTAAGAGATTTTGTCCTTTAGCTAACTATTGATCAAATCGTCCTACTTTGCTTTCAGCCTAAATAAATTATCGAAATAAGTCAACAGTGCATCCTCGTGATCGTTCAAGACATCAATAAAATATAAGAGATACCCATAGGAATAAGGGAGTTTAAGTGATTAATTGAACCGCATGAGTAAATGTTTGTTATGCTAACTTGAACTAACAATGATCTTGTTTTTAAGCTTGGCATGGGGAACGTGAAACTTGAGGGTGATAAACATTCATGACACACAAGCCCTAATGTAAGTCTTAGATTTCTTTACATGTTTCTTCCTTGTTGCATCCTGTTATTTTCTATCTTTTTTATTTTCCTTAGTTGTTTAATAAAGGCCAAGGTAGGTTGATTATGATGGAAAGTGTAAACCTTGCTTTATCACTAAGCATTGCATGAGGGCATTGCAATGGTCAAGTGTAGGGGATTTGATAGGTGTGAAAACACCCATCCTTTTTACCACTTAATTACAATATAAACCGAGCAAAAACGTGTATTTTATGTCATTTATGTCTGAATTACGCGTGGTTTGTGTTTTTGTTGTGATTTAGGACGAAAAGGTAAAAAGTGGAGAAAACACGGCATTCACGGGTTTTTATCGAGGAAAAAGACGAAAGATGAAGTCGAAAGATTAAGAGTGGAAAAAGAACGGAAGTCCAAGACCAATTCTGAAGATTTATCAAAGAAAAAGTCAAAAGACGGAAGTTTACTTAAAAGCCGAATAAGTCAAGTCTAATTTATTGAAGATTACAAGACGAGTTTTAAGAAATCCCAAGACAAAGTCAAAGTATTAAGAGATTAACAAAAGATTAAGAAGATCAAGGACTTAAGAGTGCAATTAAGAGAAAGAAGAAAGAGGGAGGAAGCTTCCTAAGCTCCTCCCTAATTCCCCTATATATAGTTTCACCTTCATTTTTGTTTAGGTTGTTGGAGGCTTGACAAGCCTCTCTTCCCCATTTTCATTTTTCTTGTTCCTTAATTTTATGCACTTTAATTCTCATGTAACACACCTTTAATTTTCTTTTAATTCCAAGTAAGTTTACCTTTAATTGTTGTTAATCTTTATCTTATTGCCAATCTCCTTCTACCATTCTTGTTTGATTTGTTCTTTATCTTCATTGTTCATGTTCTTGAATTTTTATGATTTTGATCAAGTGGGTTTTGTTTGATTTGGTTATGTTTGTTAGTTTTGATGATTTGTTTTGATTGATTATTGTTAGTTGATGCTTATTGGTTGTTTTGGTTTAATCTTTTGTTTGATTTTGATTAATTTGAGGATAGATTCTTGGTTACTGTATGTCCCTGTTCTTCGAGGAAGGTTGTTTCTGTATTTTATCATTCCCAGGTAAGCTTCATCCGGAAGTCAAAAGTTCCGAGTGAAGTAGCTTCATCCGGAAGTCAAAAGTTCCGAATGAAGCAAGCCTCGTCCGGAAGTCAAAAGTTCCGAGTGAAGTAGCTTCATCCGGAAGTCAAAAGTTCCGAATGAAGCAAGCTTCATCCGGAAGTCAAAAGTTCCGAATGAAGCAACCTTCATCCGGAAGTCCAAAAGTTCCGAATGAAGCAACCTTCATTCGGAAGTTTTAAACTTCCGAATCAAGGTCTGTCAGTCTTTTTTGTTTGTTTTTCTTTTTAAGTTTTTGTCTTTTATTTTCAAGTTTTATTTTTCCCGCCTTTTTCTTTATTTGAATTTTTATTTGCTTTACTTTTAGTTTAAGTTTTGATTTGAATCATTTACTTTATTCACCTTTTAATTTTCTCACAATTTACTTTTCGCCAAGATTTTATCTTTCATAGTTTCTTTTTACTATCTTTACTTTATTTTTTATCTGTTTCAAGTTTTCATTTTAAATTAGTTTTAGACAACGAAAACTCTTTTATTTGATTCACCAAGAACAACTGAGTCTCACAATTAGCCAGAGATCAATTCGGGAGGATACCGAGAACAATTGAACCTAGCAAAATCCTAGTATTAATCTCCTTAAGTTCATATCTTGGCATAACTCGTTTCACGATTTGAGACCTTTCTCGGACCGATATTTGGCATGTACTTCATACTTCAAATCTTGGGAAGACGTTCTTGAAATTATGGTCTTCTCTTCATATATTTGGAATTTCTTCACTTGACGTTTTTGAGAGATACTTCATATTTGGACCACGACTTCATCATTTTTCTTCAATCTCTACTTTGGATTTTGATATACAACGATCCGCCTCCTTTTCGGACTTGGATATATTTATCCTCATACCTTGTAAGGGTCTTTTCGGATAGACTTTCTCCATGATCTTTAGGGGAGTAATTGTTTTTCGTCGTGTGTCTCGATCCTTCATATTAATTTAGGAATAATGATACTTCACATCATCTTGGATCTTTAGCAAAAAGAGAGCTCCTCATGCCGTGTTCGGGCCTTTTTGGATGATCGCCAATCTTCGCGTCCCGCTTCAATAAGTTATGACTTGGCTATGAACTCTATTCAACCCCGAGCAACTTTTAAACGATCTTGCGCTAGAGGCTAAGTAACCTTTCAAATCGTACGACCTTACTTATTGCAATTATGATTTATCCTAATGCATTGATCTTATGGGAAGAAAAAGCCACAATTAAAAACATATGAGTTTTTGAAAGAACATATACATTCGTGTCTTAAAAACACTTATGAAAACTAAGAAAAAATTTAAAATTTGGCCATTTTTAGCCTTATAAGCAACAAAACATTGAAAATTGGAAAGCGTGAGGGCGTAGCAAAGCAAGTACCTATTCACCCCCATACTAAAAGTAAACATTGTCCTTAATGTTTCGAGTCTAAGGGTGGAGCACCCCCATACTAGAGACGAAGAATCGAATGCTTAGGATCTAGCATGGAAAGGGTGATCAACAATATATCTAAAGCCGTTTATTAAGTATGCTAAAAGATAATTGTTAGAACAATAAAGGATATGTCATGGATTCGTGAAAAACTTCTTCAATCAAATGATGGAGGCTCACGTAAACGAACACGATATTCTTCAATCGTAGATGATGATGATGATCTAGATAACACAATCACAAACAACCACGAGACAACGAGTTGGAAGGGTACAAGTCCCCTTATTAGTGAATAGTAATCATAAAAGGATATGCATTGGATCTCCCCCACGAGGCACCTCGTTTTTGATTATCGAGTCATGAGATCGACTCGATCCCCTCAATGCTAATTATCATTGGGGAAGGTGACTTGGTCGAGGGCAACCATTGAAGGAATTTCCCCACGAAAGTAGTACTTAAGCCTATGTCCATTCACCTTGAAGTTAGGACCATCATCTTGAGCTAGCTCGATGGTCCCATAAGGAAACACTTGTGTAATGGTGAACGGACCCGACCAACGAGATTTCAATTTCCCGAAAAATATCTTAAGTCGAGAGTTAAAAAGTAACACTTGATCACCAACGTTAAAAACCTGGTTTTTAATCTTTGAATCATGAAACTTTTTAGTATTTTCTTTAAAAATTAGTGAATTTTCATAAGCATTGTCTCTTAATTCATCTAATTCATTCAATTGTATTTTCCGGTGATCTCCCTCGGTCTTCAAGTCAAAGTTTGCATGCTTAAGGGCCCAATATGCCTTGTGCTCCAATTCAATGGGCAAGTGGCAATTCTTCCCATAGACTAACTTATAAGGAGTGCAACCGATAGGTGTCTTATAAGCGGTCCTAAAAGCCCATAAAGCGTCATCGAGTTTGTCGGACCATGAAGCACGGTTTTCTCCAATCCACCTTTCTAAAATCCTCTTCAAAGCTCGGTTCGAAACCTCGACTTGCCCACTCGTTTGCCGGTGATAAGCCGTAGAAAGACGATGAGTAACTCCATATTTCTTTAAGACCTTTTCGAATTGGTCATTACAAAAATGGGTTCCACGATCGCTTATAATAGCACGAGGGGTTCCGAACCGAGAGAATAGTTGCTTCAAAAACTTCACTACCACACGAGCATCATTAGTAGGCAAAGCCTTAGCTTCCACCCACTTAGAAAGGTAGTCCACCGCGACGTGGATATATTTGTTGCCATGAGACGATGGGAACGGCCCCATAAAGTCTATTCCCCATATGTCGAAAATCTCACACACTTGAATTATGTTTTGCGGCATTTCATCACGTTGAGACGATTTTCCTTGACGTTGGCACGAATCACACGACTTCACAAGTGTGTGTGCATCACGATAGATAGAAGGCCAAAAGAAGCCGGCATCAAACACTTTCTTATCCGTGAGATTAGCACCGTGGTGACCACCCGTGGGTCCCTCGTGACAAGCTCTAAGGATATTAGAAGCTTCGGCACCAAAAACACAACGTCGAACGAGTTGATCCGCACAAATTTGAAAGAGATAAGGGTCGTCCCAAAAATAGAACTTGACGTCACGAAAGAATTTTCGCTTTTGTTGTGTCGTCATACCCTTGATTATGAAATTACCCGCATGGTAATTTGCAATGTCGGCAAACCATGGGGTGGTGTCTTTAGAATTCACTACACCGAGAGTCTCGAGAGGAAATGTTTCGGTGATTTCCTTGTTCTCGAAAACATCTTTGTGAGGATCTTCTAGACGAGAGAGATGATCGGCCGCTAGATTCTCGGCTCCTTTTTTGTCAAGCACGGTGACATCAAATTCTTGGAGGAGGAGCATCCAACGAAGCAATCTTGGCTTAGCATCTTGCTTAGCTAAGAGATACTTGATAGCCGAATGGTCGGTATACACAATGCTTTTAGTTAAGACGAGATAAGGTCGGAATTTCTCAAAAGCATAGACCACGGAAAGGAATTCCTTTTCCGTTGTGGTGTACTTTAATTGAGCCTCGGTCATCGTCTTACTAGCATAGTGGATAGGACAGAAATGTTTGTCATAGCGTTGCCCTAAGACGACCCCTATAGCATAATCACTTTCATCGCACATGATTTCAAAGGGTAATTCCCAATTAGGAGCAACAAGAATGGGAGCTTCGGTAAGTTTCCTTTTGAGAGTTTCGAAAGCTCTAACATAATCCTCATTGAAATTAAAAGGATCATCCTTCTCGAGAAGGTGTGTCATAGGTCGAGAGATTTTCGAAAAGTCCTTGATGAAACGACGATAAAATCCCGCATGGCCTAGGAAACTCCTAACTCCCTTAACGGTTTTGGGATGAGGTAACTTGGCGATGACGTCTACCTTAGCTTTATCGACCTCAATTGTAACACCCCATTTTGATATATGGAATGTCACGCGTAATTATGGCGTGTCATCAAAGCATGCAAGGTAATATGTAGTAAAACATACATGACCATAGGGTAAATCGGAATCAAACCTCGGTCCCCAACATAAGCCCAAAACATAATAAAGCAACATAAATGAATGAAGGACTAAACAAGCATAAGTATATGAAGGCAAAAAGGAAGAGAAGTCTTTGTCAGCTTCCATCCTATGCACGTCCTCCAAATGCTTGAGTCTTTCCTAGGGTACCTGCCGTTTTGGGACATGGAAAGGAAAGTAACGGCTGAGCAAAACGCTCAGTGCACGGATATAGACATAGTATGAATGACAAAACATGATAAAGACTTAATAGCAGCGGAAATGTATAAGTCCTGGAAAACCTGGTATAGCTTAGTAAAACTGGTTTTATAGGTTGAAAAGCCTTATGTTTATCTTGAAAAATTGTTTAACTGATTTACCATTTAGCCAATATAGGTCATGAAAAGGTCACGTGCATGAATACTTAGAGGGGTGACCTCATCATGCAAATTAGAGGGGTTGCCTCTAATTTAATACACTGGTTTCTGGGTAGGAGGGATCAGCTCCTTGTGAAGGATGCAAGGCACACACCACATTCACCATGAAATCCTGACTGAAACATGTAACTAGGATGCACCCATACGCCCCACATGATATAATAATATTGCCAAAACTGAAAGGGACGCCAAGAGCAATCACTCTGCCGTGGGGAAGTCATAACATTGGTGCCTCCAATGTTATGGTTATGGTACCTCCATAACTAGGTGAAACTGGTCATGCTTGTATATGGCTATAGGTTATGCTAATTAAACATAAGCAATTCAAAAACAATAAAACAAATACTGGGAAAACAGTTGGCTGCATACGGGGAAATCCTAATAAGGAAAGAATGTCCATACTGAAAGGACGGGAATCCGTACCTCAAGTCTAGTGAATGAACGGAAGAGAGACTCCTACTTCTGAATCACTAATGCTACATGAATACGCACGTGTATAAGTATCGAATTACTGAATATGTATTGGGTTTTATGTCTTATCTTAGCTTATTTTATATGTTTTAAGTCATGTTTTACTGTTTTCAGCCTTAATCTGTGTTCATCTTATATTCTGATTAATCTGATTAAGTATCACTGGTATTTCATGTGTTATATACTCATGGTGCAATATTAAGTAACTTTTCAAAAATAACAGGTTTTCAAAAATAGAAAGTTTCCAAAAATAGAAAGTTTCCAAAAATAGAAAGTTTCCAAAAATAGAAAGTTACCAAAAATAGAAGTTTCCAAAAATAGAAAGTTTCCAAAAGTAGAAAGTTTCATAAAATAGAATTTATTGCTTAAAATAGATTAGTTTCTAAAAATAGAAAGTTTCCAAAAATAGACCGGCTGCCTTAATTAAATAAGTTTCCATATGTAGAAGGTTTCCATAATTAGCTTAGCTGCCTGAAATAATTAAGTTTCCATGTATAGAATGTTTCCATAATTAGATTATTTGCCTTATTTAATTAAGTTTCTATAAATAGAAGTTTCCATAATTAGAATTAAGCTGGTTACATAAGCCAAAAATATAAGTCTAAGTGTTTATATGCTTATTTCTTAAGTCATATGATATAGTGTATAGTTTAATTATTATTTCATGTATTTTAATTAAACTATAGGTTAAGCATTTTAATTAAAGTATAACATGTTTTAATTAAAATGGGATAAAATACTTAGGTTAAAATGTGTACTATTATGTATTAATAATATAACCTAAGTCATGTCTAAATTAATTAATTATAAGCATGGTTTAGATAATTAATTAATTATAACTTATAACATAAAAATACTTAGGTTAAATTAATATCATGCTAAATTAATAATTAAATTAACCTAAGTCATGGTTTAATTAATATATCATTTATTAATTAATTTATATCCTAAGTTCATGATTCATAAAATTAACATGTAGCATAAATCGTGTTTTAACCAACGAACCATGAATCGGGTATGAATTCGACACCGTACCCGAACCAACTCGGGGTACTCATGCCCCCTTCCTGTCGTGGGTCCCACACGCACCAACCAAGACCAAAAGGGTCTTGGTGGTGGTCGGCTAAAAACAAACCAAACCCCCCTCGGGGTCGGTTGTACCATGCGGCCAAAAAACAAACACCCCTATAACGTCTTTTGATTTTAATTAATACCAAAACATGTTAGATATATGTTTAATTATTATGTCTTAACAAAAATAATTACAACATGTTCATGAGAATAATCAAAGATTAAAGAAATGAAAAAGAAAGGTTTAGAAAAGATATACCAATACGTAGCTTGGAAGATGATGAACAAACACGGGTTATTGCACTTATTTTTATGATCAAAATCAACCAACACCTGCCTATGGAGGTGTTAAAGGTGGCGGCACAAAGAGGAACCAAGGAGGAGGAGAGAAAACGTTTTAGGTTAAATGAATATCTTTCTTGAAATGTGGAAATGAAATGAATATTTACCATAACCCCCCCTTTCATGTAAAAAGTCAATGGGCTTAGCCCATTTGGTTATGTGTGCCGTGGGTATGGGGCCCCACATGGGGTCCCCGTACCTTTTCTCATGTCCCGATGTTTCGTGTTCGTTCGTGGTTAATCGTGTTCGTGTTTAAAGTGTTTCCGTTTATTTTATCATGTAGTTTATCGTATTATTTACGCTCGTAATTATATTATATGTATTTACGTAATTATTCTAGTTCGTGTTTTAATGGTGATCATGATTTAATTATGTTCACGTGAAATACCTATTAACTGTTTATCATGAGTTTGTATGTAATCGATACTTATCATGTCATACACGTATGCACTTGCTTGATTATTAGCACATGAATGTGATCAATACTAAATAGGGTAAGTTTTAATCTAGGACGTACGATCTTAAAGGCACTATTCATGGTAAAAGCATGCGGGTTTTACAATTCTTCCCCCCTAAAAAGAATAATTCGTCCCCGAATTATAGATAACGTAACTGGAAGCGGAACACGCCAGAATCAGACTGGTATGTGAGATAATGAACGTGCAGGTGATCTGGCAAAAGAACGTGGAACGTGACATGTCTTGAAAAGACATGGAACGTGACATGACTGAAAGGACATATCTAGTTGATAAGAGAAAGCGGATAAGAAGTCCGGATGAACTTGTTCGTTTCCGAGCGGCTTCCCTCTTGGAACGATTCCTTCTCAAGGTCTTGCCACGTATGATAAATCTTGGTCCTCCTGACCTTGATTTGAAAAATCCGAAACAAGTTGTTGGTTATCCACGTAAGATAGATCCCCTGAATTTGATCGAGGGAATAAGAATTAACGTATAAGAGTAACTGAAACCTTATTGTGCAAAACAATTTAACTGAACGAATAATTCGCAACGATGCTCGAGAGATAATGAAACGTAGTACGTGAAAAATTTGAACGGAATACGTGAAAAATTTTGAACGGAATACGTGAAAATGTTGAACGGAATACATGAAAATGTTGAACGGAATACGTGAAAATCTGGTGAGTGTAGTATGAGTAAACACATCGCGGTCCATGATATGGGAACATATCATGAACGTAGAATAACTTAGATGACAATGTTAACTGGTATGGGTAAGACGCGAAGTGTGACTTGAAATGTCTGTCTGAAGATGGAAAATTATTGAACTTAAGTCTGGTCTCCCAAGTTCGTATAACTTCCCGGAATGAAATAGGGAGTTACATCGTAAGCTAGAATACAATCATGAACATGAATAGTTCATGAACGTGAATGCTGAAGCAAATCATGAAATTGGCTTGAGGCATGATCGTAAGAAAATGAATCTGAATATGAGTGAAAATCTAATCTGATATCCGAAAGAGGTCAAGTGATCGTACGATCTTTGGCTGAAATATCATAAAGTCTACTACTGTTAAATCTTCGCGGATGCAAGGATTTGGCAGACTTGATCAAACTGTTGACCATGACCCAGATAGCATCATGCTTCGTCTGAGTTTGCTGTAACCTGGGAACCAAAATCCATGTAGATCTTGTCCCTTTTCTGATCACAATTTCTAATGGTGGAAAACATCTAGTTTGTTGGTGTTCTATCTTAGCCTGTTGGTATGTCAGGTACATAGATATGAACGTAGCTGTATCATGCTTCGTAGAAACTTGATACCTAGAAGTTTGCTAAACTCTGAGTCTCCGAGATTAGACTTTTCTTAGCGTAGGATTTTCTTGAAACACCTAACGTATTGTAGGGTTCTCACCTTTACGCATAAGCTGAGTCATGGTAAGATTAACCGTGGGAATCCATATGATTCAGCATGTCACTGTAATCAAACAGAATTGATATTGTAAAATTTGCAGGTTGAAATTTCCTCTGACGTAGAATTTGCAACATAGTGCAAATATGGTCTTCCTGCTCTTCTCCAGACTTAGATAAAATCAGGTCGTCCTTGAAGAAAACACTGATGAATTTGTTTATGAGTTCATGGAAACTCGATCTACTAAGTCCATAATGTTGTTGGAGCATTTATGAGACTAAAGCAAAATCATGAATCTAGCATGCCTGAGTCGTGAACGAGTAGCAGTAATGGACATGTCTTGCTCTTTCACTCGTCACTGTTGGCAGCATGATCATGAGTTCGATCTTGGAAAAGTGATTAACACTATAAGGTGGATTGGACATGTTGTCAACACGTGGAGGAGAATAACGGTCATGAATGGTGATTTGTTTAAGTCGACGGTAGTCAACACATAATCTCATGGCACCGTCCTTCTCCTTGTAGGTTCTTCTTGGAATATATGGAAAGATTTTGGAATAATCAACTGGCTATGCGTAATAGGACTTAAATAGTCGTGTCTTACTGACGGCTAGAAAATTTTAGCGACCATGGCTAACAACTCACATGCTTGTAAGCATAGATAATTTATACAGATTTTCCTTGATGGAAAATCAAGCTGAATATATTTAGGAGCCTGGACATTACTGTACATAATTATGAATCGTAGCATGGTGTGCTGTTCCTAGTCCATAATTAGGATGAAATTCATCTCGTGTCCGTCCGAGGAAATGCGTTAGCAGCTTGGATCTCATCATTAAGCTGAAGGAAAATCTTCGTATACATGGAGAATACGAAAGACATCCTTCATGGTCATGAATCGTATGAAATATGGTGAAAGAAGTGAAAGTGTCATCGACAACGTGACAGTTCTCACGATACGCCGGTAATGGTGCTGAAATTCTTGTGGCCTGATTAATACATGGCACAACAAAATGTATATACCCTGGGAGGGTACCCTGAATTTCTTAGAAATGTTCCATCATTGGACGTGAGTCATGTGTCTTGACTCGTGTCTTGGAAGTATAAGCATGACATATGTCTTGACTGGTGTCTTGACATGTGTCTTCAAAAGTATACGTGAGACATGTGTCTTGACTGATGTCTTGACACGTGTCTCGAGATGTGAAGCAAATAGAACTACAATACTAGGTTATGTATGCCAAAATTGGCGAATTGATTTGTACGCTAGCCCTTGTAATACCCGATCACGTCCGTGACCGTGTTCTATGGTGATTACCAGGATGGTTGCAGTCAAAGTAATGGTTACTATTGCCTTGTCTATTAGTTCCATGACTGTCATTTTCATGACTGTAATTCATGTAACTATTCAGTTGAGTGGCCGGCTGGTACCGGTTCTCACTCATGTGACTGAAAAGAAAACTGAAAGGCTTATGACATATGATAAGGTAAGAACATGGATTATGATCGAAATCCTCTGGTGGTGAAGCATCATCTCGTCCGACCGCTTCGATCTAACGCCTTTGTCTTCGTCTTTTAGGATCTCCAGGTTGTAAATGTCATCAACATCTCGTAGCGTCTCCAACTAATCCCCACCATCAACGTTTAGTAACATTTCCGAGTTGTGAGCGGCATCAGCATTTGTAGAACATCAACAAGTGGAATACACCTGAGATGATTTAGAATCGACTAGTGAACACTCATGGAGTATTGGCAGAGAAATAGACGTGGAACATGGTAAGTGTAATACACATGGAATAGGTACTTGGAGTACACATGGAATGCACATGAAATGATCAATATGGGTTCATCCTCTAACATGGTTCGCATGGAATAAATGATTAACGGTTTGAAGACCAACTGGGCTGATCATCATGATATCCTAGCAATATTAGCATAGACATCATTATGGTTACATAGGAAAACACCCAAAAGTGTGATGGAACGAAATTCAACAATGATTATCATGAAAGCATGATTAATGAAACCCAACCATGACTGTCATAAAACAGGATTTAATGAAATCCTTCCATGTTTATCATGAGGGCATGTTCAACATGACGAGAACATAATCCAGATAAAACTTAAGACATACTAAATCATGAAGATGAAATCATCATGTAAATATTGGAATGAAATTAATCAAGATGGAGTATAAAACGTAATCAACATGAAAATGAAGTTAACCATGATAGTATGAAACCATAATCGACATAAAGATCATAAAAATTTTAATGAGTGTTCATGGAATAATATGATTGTAATGAAATAATCTTTTGAAAAATCACTGGTGTGAACGACTGGGGTCGTCTTACAAACAAAATTGATATGAATAATCTGTCTAGAGTGTAATATAAATAAGCATGAAACAAAATTTATGCCTAATCATGAAAAAAAAATTATGCGTAAAAACAGTGGATAAATGTATTATGCAGTTTATAAAAACTTATATGCGCGAAGGTAAACGCCTACGGTCAGTTTACCTAAAACAAAATGATAGGGCGCGGGGACGCCTATGGGTCGGTCCCATAGTTAAAAGTTTCGATAAAAGCACATGCGACTAAATAGGGCCAGTCCTGTACCAACCATTACTTAGTCAAAATTCCTGCAACAGATGACATATGATATAAATGCATGAATGCATGAAACATAAATAATTAAAAATCATTGTCAAAACTTAACAGAAAAAATTTTATGTGAAAAATATGAACTACTGGGGTTCAGTCCACATAATCACAGTTCACGAGAAACATCATGCATAGACAATGACACATAACTAAGTATGGATGACGGTTGTTCATTCCATATTAGTAAAACAATACTAGTGAAAACATCATGGTTAAAACAACAAGGTGCTGAAAACGTCATAGTTAAAACAAAAAGGTGCTGAAAACGTCAATACATGGAATAACAAGCGTTGACTTAGGAAGCTCCTGGTGACTACCCACTAGTCACAGGTCAAGTTTTAGAGCCTACAGGTCGAAGCCTTGGGTTCTGATACCATAATTGTAACACCCCATTTTGTTATATGGAATGTCACGCGTAATTATGGCGTGTCATCAAAGCATGCAAGGTAATATGTAGTAAAACATACATGACCATAGGGTAAACCGGAATCAAACATCGGTCCCCAACATAAGCCCAAAACATAATAAAGCAACATAAATGAATGAAGGACTAAACAAGCATAAGTATATGAAGGCAAAAAGGAAGAGAAGTCTCTGTCAGCTTCCATCCTATGCACGTCCTCCAAATGCTTGAGTCTTTCCTAGGGTACCTGCCGTTTTGGGACATGGAAAGGAAAGTAACAGCTGAGCAAAACGCTCAGTGCACGGATATAGACATAGTATGAATGACAAAACATGATAAAGACTTAATAGCAGCGGAAATGTATAAGTCCTGGAAAACCTGGTATAGCTTAGTAAAACTGGTTTTATAGTATGAAAAGCCTTATGTTTATCTTGTAAAAACTGTTTAACTGATTTAACATTTAGCCAATATAGGTCATGAAAAGGTCACGTGCATGAATACTTAGAGGGGTGACCTCATCATGCAAATTAGAGGGTTTGCCTCTAATTTAATACACTGGTTTCTGGGTAGGAGGGATCAGCTCCTTGTGAAGGATGCAAGGCACACACCACGTTCACCATGAAATCCTGACTGAAACATGTAACTAGGATGCACCCATACACCCCACATGATATAATAATATGGCTAAAACTGAAAGGGACGCCACGAGCAATCCTCCGCCGTGGGGAAGTCATAACATTGGTGCCTCCAATGTTATGGTTATGGTACCTCCATAACTAGGTGAAACTGGTCATGCTTCTATATGGCTTTAGGTTATGCTAATTAAACATAAGCAATTCAAAAACAATAAAACAAATATTGGGAAAACAGTTGGCTGCATACGGGGAAATCCTAATAAGGAAAGAATGTCCATACTGAAAGGACGGGAATCCGTACCTCAAGTCCAGTGAATGAACGAAAGAGAGACTCCTACTTTTGAATCACTAATGCTACATGAATACGCACGTGTATAAGTATCGAATTACTGAATACGTACTGGGTTTTATGTCTTATCTTAGCTTATTTTATATGTTTTAAGTCATGTTTTACTGTTTTAAGCCTTAATCTGTGTTCATCTTATATTCTGATTAATCTGATTAAGTATCACTGGTATTTCATGTGTTATATACTCATGGTGCAATATTAAGTAACTTTCCAAAAATACCAGGTTTCCAAAAATAGAAAGTTTCCAAAAATAGAAAGTTTCCAAAAATAGAAAGTTTCCAAAAATAGAAAGTTACCAAAAATAGAAGTTTCCAAAAATAGAAAGTTTCCAAAAGTAGAAAGTTTCCTAAAATAGAATTTACTGCTTAAAATAGATTAGTTTCTAAAAATAGAAAGTTTCCAAAAATAGACCGGCTGCCTTAATTAAATAAGTTTCCATATGTAGAAGGTTTCCATAATTAGCTTAGCTGCCTAAAATAATTAAGTTTCCATGTACAGAATGTTTCCATAATTAGATTAGTTGCCTTATTTAATTAAGTTTCTATAAATAGAAGTTTCCATAATTAGAATTAAGCTGGTTACATAAGCCAAAAATATAAGTCTAAGTGTTTATAGGCTTATTTCTTAAGTCATATGATATAGTGTATAGTTTAATTATTATTTCATGTATTTTAATTAAACTATAGGTTAAGCATTTTAATTAAAGTATAACATGTTTTAATTAAAATGGGATAAAATACTTAGGTTAAAATGTTTACTATTATGTATTAATAATATAACCTAAGTCATGTCTAAATTAATTAATTATAAGCATGGTTTAGATAATTAATTAATTATAACTTATAACATAAAAATACTTAGGTTAAATTAATATCATGCTAAATTAATAATTAAATTAACCTAAGTCATGGTTTAATTAATATATCATTTATTAATTAATTTATATCCTAAGTTCATGATTCATAAAATTAACATGTAGCATAAATCGTGTTTTAACCAACGAACCATGAATCGGGTATGAATTCGACACCGTACCCCGAACCAACTCGGGGTACTCGTGTCCCCTTGCTGCCGTGGGTCCCACACGCACCAACCAAGACCAAAAGGGTCTTGGTCGTGGTCGGCTAAAAACAAACCGAACCCCCCTCGGGGTCGGTTGTACCATGCGGCCAAAAAAACAAACACCCCTATAACGTCTTTTGATTTTAATTAATACCAAAACATGTTAGATATATGTTTAATTATTATGTCTTAACAAAAATAATTACAACATGTTCATGAGAATAATCAAAGATTAAAGAAATGAAAAATAAAGGTTTAGAAAAGATATACCAATACGTAGCTTGGAAGATGATGAACAAACATGGGTTATTGCACTTATTTTTATGATCAAAATCAACCAACACCCCCCTATGGAGGTGTTAAAGGTGGCGGCACAAAGAGGAACCAAGGAGGAGGAGAGAAAACTTTTTAGGTTAAATGAATATCTTTCTTGAAATGTGGAAATGAAATGAATATTTACCATAACCCCCCCTTTCATGTAAAAAGTCAATGGGCTTAGCCAATTTGGTTATGTGTGCCGTGGGTATGGGGCCCCACATGGGGTCCCCGTACCTTTTCTCATATCCCGATGTTTCGTGTTCGTTCGTGGTTAATCGTGTTCGTGTTTAAAGTGTTTCCGTTTATTTTATCATGTAGTTTATCGTATTATGTACGCTCGTAATTATATTATATGTATTTACGTAATTATTCTAGTTCGTGTTTTAATGGTGATCATGATTTAATTATGTTCACGTGAAATACCTATTAACTGTTTATCATGAGTTTGTACGTAATCGATACTTATCATGTCATACACGTATGCACTTGCTTGATTATTAGCACATGAATGTGATCAATACTAAATAGGGTAAGTTTTAATCTAGGACGTACGATCTTAAGGGCACTATTCATGGTAAAAGCATGCGGGTTTTACATCAATCCCCGCTTTCGACACCATATGTCCTAAGACGATTCCTTGTTTACACATAAAATGACATTTTTCCCAATTAAGCACAAGATTGGTTTCTTCACAACGTTTTAACATTTGCTCGAGATTAGATAAACACGACGTGAACGAATTGCCAAACACCGAGAAGTCATCCATAAACACTTCCATCGACTTCTCGATCATATCGTGAAAAATCGCCATCATACACCGTTGAAACGTACCCGGTGCATTACAAAGTCCGAAAGGCATCCTACGATAAGCGAACGTTCCATAAGGACACGTAAAGGTAGTCTTCTCTTGATCACGAGGGTCGATTTTTTTGTGTCGTCATACCCTTGATTATGAAATTACCCGCATGGTAATTTGCAATGTCGGCAAACCATGGGGTGGTGTCTTTAGAATTCACTACACCGAGAGTCTCGAGAGGAAATGTTTCGGTGATTTCCTTGTTCTCGAAAACATCTTTGTGAGGATCTTCTAGACGAGAGAGATGATCGGCCGCTAGATTCTCGGCTCCTTTTTTGTCAAGCACGGTGACATCAAATTCTTGGAGGAGGAGCATCCAACGAAGCAATCTCGGCTTAGCATCTTGCTTAGCAAAGAGATACTTGATAGCCGAATTGTGACAATCCGTCAATTTATGGTTGATATTTTATTCTCAGATAATTATTTGAAAATATTATTTTAAGGTTATAATATGAACTCACTTATTTTTGGGAAGAAATTTGGATTTACGTCTTGAAGTAGCGTCGACTACGTCTAAACCGGAGGGTTCTACGTTACGTGCTTACGTTTACATACACCGTCTTTGGTGACAGTCCGACATTTCAGAAAATAAATTTATCTGTGAATATTATTTTGGAGTTTTAAATTTGTGTTGGTTCATAAACTCACAAATTTACGAGAAGAGATTAGGACTTACGATTTTATTTTAACGTCCTTTACGACTAAACCGGAAACCTTAGGATTACGTATTTACGTTTTCGAACTCCGTTTTTGATGAGACAATTTTTATTAGATTCGTTTTGCGCCATTGATTCATAATTTATAAAAACGTTTTTCGTAAAACGACCGGAGAGCACGCAAATCGAGGAAACAAGAATCGAGGAATACACGTAAATTAGCGGGATGGGACAAAACTAGTTTATCCCACCCCACTAACTAGGGACACCACATCAAAGATGTGGCATCCTTACACTAAACTAAGTTACACTTGTAACTTAGCTTCATTTTGAAGCTTACTCTTCCCACTAAACTAACAAAACCACTAGACATTACCATTTCCATCCATTTTCACATGCAAACCACCATAAACACTCTCCTCTCACTCTAAATTCGTCTCATATTCATCAAGAACAACCCTCATTTGATCAATTTTAACCATGAAATCATGTTTTATTCACACATATGTTGAAGCCCTTTTGAAGCTCTATAGATTGGTGGTGCTTATAACATCCAAGGAGGAGTTTCTATGAAGTCTTGGGGCTGATTTTCCACAAGAGGTTCATGAAGAATGGTGGTCTTGAAGATGGTCTTTGTTTATCACAAGTTTCTCCATCAAAATCCATGTCCAAATCACAACCTACATCAACTTGGTGGTATAAAGATTGTCCTCCTCATCCTCTTGTTATTTTGATTATGTAATCTTGTATTTCTTTTACTTATGTATATGTATATGACGATGAATGATTATATGATGATAAAAATGTTATGTGGGGATTTGGTGTTGATAGATTGGATAAACATGGGTAAAAAGATGGACAAACTACATGAAAAATGGGTAAATCTTGTTTAAATGGTAGGCTGTATAAAAACAGTAACTAACCACATGTTAGACTGATAAAATGATGAAGTAGAATCCATTTACAGTAATTAATATGTCTTGTACACATGTGAGAGTTGGCCATGCAATAGAATCATTGTAATGAGTGAGATATGATCAAAACAAGTTTAAAGTACAAATCTAAGTTCCCTGTTTTGGACGATTTTTAGAAAATACTTAGAAGCTGATTCAACAGTAGCTATAGGAGAGTTAAATGGATCACATATCATGTAGTTTATGTCATAAAAATTTGAGCTTCTATCTCCATATAGAACTCTAGATATGGCAGTTTTGGTGAACATGAAAATAAAAATCAGATTTTGGAAATTAAAATATAATAGTATTATATAAGCACTCAAGTAAATATAGTATAAAATGTGAATTAAAATCCACTAACATATACAATACATTTATATAAACATGTATAAGGATAAATAAACGGACATTTTATAAAAATGGTAGTTTGATAAGTTTTATAAGTTATAAAACTATAAACATGATTTTTACGACTTTTTCGGCTATTACCGTAAAATTAACGTTTTTGTTAAATAAAACTTAGACGTTTGGACCCGTCTAATGTAAACTTTTATAAACTCATATACTGATATATAAACATATATAACAAGTAAAAACCGATAAAACCCGATCTATATAACATACGGACATTAACGGACTAAGTTAACGTTATTGGACTAATAATACAACAAAATGGACTAAAACACTTATAAACTTATTTATTGGGCTTAACCCATTTGGGCCCAACATGTAAAGTGTAAATACTGATAATACAAGTATATAATGGATTAATACAAGTTAAAGAACTTATAATAAAGTTATTGGACTTAAAATATGTAAATAGGTAAAACTAGTATAAAAGTTATCTACACATAACATTAAAATGAGTAAACGAGAATATGTAAACCCACTTGATCATCATATATATATAATCATCATATGTATACATAATTGTTATTTTTATAAATTCATTGGACATGAGTCTAAGACGAGTATTATTTGTCTAGGTTTCCGTGATTGAAGCACGTACCGTACGTCCGAATTGCCGAAAACCCGCCTTCCCACATCAACGTGAGTTCATAGCCTCGCACTCTTTTAAATGTTTTTATGAAATGTTTTATAAACCAGTGAGGGAGATAACATGTTAGTTTTTATAAAATAGGACACCATTTGTCCCGATTGTTTGTTTATTGATTTGGACCCGATTGATTGTATGACCCGATTGTATGACCCGATAAATGATTAAATGACCCGATAGATGAAATTAAATGGATTATTAAAGTTAGGTTATGTCACTAAAAGTCCCATTAGCATGAATTGTGAACTACCGGGATTTGGTAGACGCTTATGCATATAATAGTACTATTTAGGGACGATCACCCCAGTTCGCGCCTTGACGGTTGATCCCCGTCGTGCCGCATTGATTGGTAAGCGAATTTATGTATGAGAAGATTTCCATAGCGTGACCTTTGTGACAACACGCTACTTTAGATGGGCAAATTGAGTATCGGGTTAGCTACCCGTTGTTGGTTTAGTAAGGTAACAATGTCATGCGGCTTATAATAATCCAAACTAACGAAATACTATTAGACGCTCCGAATTACGATGTATTGCCTGACTAGCAATACAGGGTCATACTACTGATATTATGTTCGTGTTTTGGTTTTCATAACCATATTCATATAACGGTTTTTATTTTCATACAACATCATAAGACGTATTGTATGATGTTTTTACGACATTGGCTCGTATAATGATTTTTAAGGCAAACGCCTATATTATGATTTTGATGAAGATTTGTATAAAATGACTTTGGCTATTTTATGGCCTATTAAAATGATTTGTACAAAATGATTTTCAGTAATAATTTTATACTGATATTATATTGATGGATTTTATTAAACTCTATGAAGTCACTCGGCGTTATCGCTGACCTTTTATTTTAACATGTTTTATCTCAGGTACTTGAAGGTAATTCTCGGGAAGACAAAAAGAATTTATGGCCCGCACTTAAACAATAATTTCCATTCAATTACTTTGTAAAACTTTGTATGAAATGATTATGACTTGAGACCGATGTAACTTTGATGTTTATGAATGGAAATGATTTATTATTAAACGACGCGATTTTTATGCGTTGTCTATGATGTGAGTAATGTGCTATCCCGTAACACCGACGAGTCTTCCGCTGTATTGAGTTGTATAAATTTGGGGGTGTTACAGTTTGGTACCAGAGCTCTCGTTATAGAGAACGAAAGATTTTTAAAATTAAGGTTTTGAATAAAACTTTTCAAAATCATTTAACTATAAACATTTTGCTAAAAATGTCTAAAAATCTTTTGACTATAACGGTGCCGAAGAATTCCTGAGTTACCGACAAGGCCAGACTGAGAAGTGTTATTTTAATATATATATAACTTGGATTATATATATATATATATACATATGATGTAATTTTATTACATGATTGTTTGATGATTATTTTGATATTTATACGAGGTACTTATACGACGTAGATTGTCACAAGAAACCCTAACTCCCCTAGTAAATTAATCGAAGCTATTCTCGTAGGAATTCTAGCTATCCTAGATCTAAACCAAGTTGTGGATATTTATGATCCCAACAAATGGTTGATATTCGTAGGAATGTAGATATTAGTTGATTGTGATATTGAAAAAGAATTGGCGAGATTAAATCTGATATCGATGTCATGACGATCTTTCCATATAGAGTAGAGTTTGATAAAACGTTACCACCTAGAAAGATGTCATCTGATTCGTTGTCATCCAATTCTTAAATTGAAATCAAAAGGGTGAATGTTGCACTTGAGGCTGTCATTGGAACCATTACCCAAAAGCCTCATGCCACTAATACCTTTCCGAGAAGTCTAATTGAATGTATGAGTCATCTCATACTAGTGACTCATTTGATAATTGTTGTTGTAAGAGATATAGGATTGGAAATTAAGTATTGATAATATCGAACTTATGTTGCCCTATTAGGGCCTAAGAATAAGGTTGAAAGTATTGGAAAATGAGGTAGGATATCGCCTTGAGTATAAGTTGATTAAAACTTGAATAAAGTAAAATTTAACCCATATGGAATGAGAAATTGTTAAGAGGAAGTCGTTAAGTTATGTGATTGAATTGTAAGGTTTTAAATGATTGTTGGTTCGTGTTAAGGGTTGTTCCTAGGCCATTGTCCACTAACGAGGATGCTCAGTGTCCAAGAAATAAATTGAAGAAATCTTCTTCTGAAATTGGGACCGATGGATCTTTCGGGACATGTGGAACACCTAATGACTCTTGTAGATTAGTATTCATTGTGGTATCTTTTAAAAATAATCCCTAACTTAACTGAGACATCAGTTGGTAGGATGAGTTCTTGGAATTGTATGACATAGTGACACATAATGTGTTATGGTACAATTTTGACTTGTTTGTGATTAATGAAAAGACTACCTTTGATTGCTAAATTCTACATGTATCGATGTTATCTATCTTTATTGCTTTATCCTAATGTTCGCATTAGTGATGCAACCATTGAACAAGTACTCATCTCGATTTGGGTTACGTTGTGAATCATTCTTCGTGAGTGCCATCGAGGTCATGAACCTCATGATTATTTGGCTAAGCTCATTTCTTGATATATTGAAGTTAGTTCTTGGTGAACAACTCTTCATCACTCTTTTGCAGATCACTCATTGTTTTTATAAGATAAAACAGTATCCTTTAAGAAAATTTAATTTTCATCACTATAAGGATTATTCAAAGTGAGATTTATAAATAATTGTTATCGAAATGAAGTTGTTTATGAAACATCTTGGAAAACTTAATTGTTTTTATAACAAAGAAAATCTTTGTAAATTTATTTTTGATTCTTATTTAAGAATTAAGCATGAAAATGTTTTTATTATAAACATGATGATAAAATTTTGACGAACTGAGTATTGCATCGTTAATCTTGAAATTGTATATAGTTGCGCGCCTACATACAATTTGGAATGGACCATGCAAGGCTGATTAGTAGTCACCATAAAACTAATGAATAAACACTACATTTTCTTTGAAGATTGTGAAAGATTAAATTTTATGAGATCTGCATGAAGTGAAAATAGGGACATAGTGTTAGGGACACCTACATATGTGCTTGTAGCATCTATTCTTCTGAGTTGAATTTACTCATCTGTGGAATTTGTCTTATTTGACAATTGATATTTCCTTCTTGTCCAATTCTCCCGTAGTGAGATTCTTAGGAAAAGTATCTGATAACCGAGTGTTGATACCCGACTGGATGTATTGACGTTCTTATCATTTCTTATGATTTGATTTCATTTGAATGACCTGGGTAACGATCCGAGGAGCTTTCGAATGCGTATTCAAATTATGAAAACACGGGATATATTCATATTCGTTAAATGTTTTCGTCTGTATCTGATTTGAACTTCTCTCGTAGAGATTATGCGTTGACCTTACTCTTTTAATAGTAGTTGTGTCTCCATATATCCTTGAATTTGTGAAGGATTATGAGTTATTATTAGTCTTTTGAGAAGTTCACATCTTATCAACGGCAATGAAACTGGAAAGTTGATAAGTGCCAGTAGAATGGATTGATTGATTATGACATGACGACATTGTCTTAATTGATGGGAACCTGAGTAGAATTCCCCTAAATGATAAGATGTTGATTATCAAAAGCGATCTAAATAATTCTTGATGGATGACCATATCCTGCATTTAGACTTGAAAGTATACCGTGAATGGTTATGAACTAGTTATAGATATTGTAATCTAGAAGAACCTAATATGAATTTATTAAAAGATGTTTATGTTATCTGAAACCTTAGGAGGTATTTGTTTTTGAATTACCTAGACTTTCGCCATTAAGGCAAGTTGAAATTGGTATTGATTATATTTCCGGTGCTGCACCTGTGGCGTGTGCACTGTACGTCAGCACCATCTAAATTAAAGGAATTACCGTACAACTGAGAGAGTTGTCGGAGAAAGATTTTATTATACCAAGCCTGTCATCATGAAGAGCTATGGTGTTATCATTCCTTATATTTATAGATTACTGTGAACTGAGTAAATTGACAATCGAAAGCGATATCCATAACTCGAAATGCAAGATTTGTTCGATCATTTACAAGGTTCTAATGTATGTTTTAAAGATTTGATCCATGGCATGGTTATCATCAAACTTCGCATCTGCGAAAGAGATTATCTATTCCAATCACTACATCCGGTACTTGTAATGAACGTTATGAGTTTCACGTGATGTCGTTTGGATTGACCAATGCACATGTAGCATTCATAAATTTGGTAAATCACATGTGTAGGCTGTATTTTGATAAATTCATGCTCGTGATCATTAAGGACTATTTGTTTGTTTATGAGAATAAGAATGAAGTTAATAACTAATTATAGATTGCCCTGAATTGGCCAAACAATTAAAAAAAAATTGTACCTTGAATATTTAACATAAGACTTAAGACTTAATACTTTACATGATTTAACCGTGTGATTAATAGATAATGGAATATAAATTGACTCTTCAAAATTCAGAAGTCATTTAAGACTTTGAGTTATACTAAAAAGAAAGTGCAAAAATATTTTGACAAATGTTTTTACAAAGGATTTTAAGGGATTATTCCCTTATACACAAACCATTTAACTAAACTTCTGTTTAGGGGTAAATGTTTGTGTATACTTCTAGACAACTTAAGAAGAATTGAGGAAACTATATAAACCATGACTTAAAATTTGAAACGACAATTTTTGCTTTTCAACTAAGAAAACTTTGACCAAAGTATAAACAAAGGTTTTTCGAACATTTACGAATCTTATTAATTATTTTTGATAAATCAACAAAAATCGTGTTAATTAAATTCAAATTTTATTTTGAACACCTTTATATAATTGGACAAACTGAGAAAATTTTAAAACTTTTTGTGTTTACGTTTCATAAAAATTAAATATTTATTATTTTGTTAGTTGTAATAATTATCGACGCTTTAAACGTCGGATTAAGCGAAACTGATAAAAATGATAGTTGAGACGAAACTAAAACTTAGAAAATATAAAGAAAGAATTTTAAATAAATACGGTTATGATATTTATTTCATAAGGAGAGTTAACGTAATTACTGACACATTATGTATAAAAGATAAAGAACCAATTAGAACATGTTCCTTAATAATGAAGGTGCAAAATAAATTGCCAAACAATTTAAAATATAGCCGATGCTTATAAAAAGGGATTCGCGGCTAATGTGAACCATTAAAAAAAAATGAGAAGCCAATAGCGTTGAATGTTTTAAAGGACACTTGTGGTTGCCTAAGTATTGTGAGATATAGTTATGTTGGAATCTTGTAAGTATAAGTATTCTATTTATGTCATTTCTGACTAAAAGTATCTTTGTCGAAGTTGTACTAATGGCAAATTATGAGGGCAGAGATCGCCTCATACATTAGTAAATGTCTAGCTATTGTAAAGGTCATCATCTGAATTTGATTTTATTTGGGTCGTCGTCGACAGACTGACCAAATCTGCTAATATCATTCCCGTTAATGATAAATGCAAAAGAGTTATGTAAACATAGTGTGCCTGTATCGAACATCTTTATCAAGATCCTCGCTTCGCATCAAATTTCTAGAGATTTGCTCAGAAATCATTGAGAATGAACCTTGATGAGAGTACTATGTACCACCCCAAATCGAAGGGACGAGGTAAAGTAACGATACAAAGTAATATAAGTGCTATTTTATGTTTGAATGAATGACCTTTAGTAATAAACCGTATAATCGTTTTCCTATGAAAGGATTATCATTGATAATCATCGTATTAGGATTGAGATCGAATCTTGTTAGGATCTAAATATTAGAGCTTCTGTAAGCAGGAGTTGAGATGAAGACACCCGACATACACCCATTGTGTGTTGGACATGTCTTTTAGGTTTAAGGTTTCCTATGATGGCGAACCCAACCTTACAAAATACCCGACCCGCGAAACCTGAAATGATTGTTGAAATTAGGATTTGATTATTGACAGCTGGTAGTGGGCAAGAGGTTATGTGAATATGAAATGTAGATCTTGAAGTGCCAAATGGGTATCGAAGTTATGCCACAATTTTTAACCTTGGAAAAATGAATTCATGATCTGACAAATCATGGGATATAAGTCCCCGTTGTATGGGACCATTGAGATGATGTAAAAGTTGGGATTGAAAGGCATATAAGCTGGATCTACCCTAGGACTTCAAGAACTGCGTGAATTATGTTTCGTATATCGAACTTGATGGAATATCTATCAAGTGAAAATCTGATTGTTCTTAGTAAAGCTTAGATCGGCGAAAAGTTGCATTCATCAGAAACCCGTGAACATCATGGATAGAGAAAGTAAGTCAAAATTTAGCCTGATCTTATTCCCGTAGTTATGTTTGATGAAACTCCCGTATTATAATGGATTACACTTGTGAGAAAAGACCGAATGTGGAGGAAATACCCACATGGCTTTAACTCTATAAGAAGCGAGTAGTAAGGTAAGATGATCTTTGAGGACAAAGATCCTGTTTAGGGGTAAATGTTGTGACAATCCGTCAATTTATGGTTGATATTTTATTCTCAGATAATTATATGAAAATATTATTTTAAGGTTATAATATGAACTCACTTATTTTTGGGAAGAAATTTGGATTTACGTCTTGAAGTAGCGTCGACTACGTCTAAACCGGAGGGTTCTACGTTACGTGCTTACGTTTACATACACCGTCTTTGGTGACAGTCCGACATTTTAGAAAATAAATTTATCCGTGAATATTATTTTGGAGTTTTAAATTTGTGTTGGTTCATAAACTCACAAATTTACGAGAAGAGATTAGGACTTACGATTTTATTTTAACATCCTTTACGACTAAACCGGAAACCTTAGGATTACGTATTTACGTTTTCGAACTCCGTTTTTTATGAGACAATTTTTATTAGATTCGTTTTGCGTCATTGATTCATAGTTTATAAAAACGTTTTTCGTAAAACGACCCGAGAGCACGCAAATCGAGGAAACAAGAATCGAGGAATACCCGTAAATTAGCGGGATGGGACAAAACTAGTTTATCCCACCCCACTAACTAGGGACACCACATAAAAGATGTGGCATCCTTAAACTAAACTAAGTTACATTTGTAACTTAGCTTCATTTTGAAGCTTACTCTTCCCACTAAACTAACAAAACCACTAGACATTATCATTTCCTTCCATTTTCACATGCAAACCACCATAAACACTCTCCTCTCTCTCTAAATTCGTCTCATATTCATCAAGAACAACCCTCATTTGATCAATTTTAACCATGAAATCATGTGTTATTCACACATATGTTGAAGCCCTTTTGAAGCTCTATAGATTGGTAGTTGATATAGTGATTTTGGTATATACTTTATTTTAGGAAAAATAAAGCAACGCAAAAAGTGGTAAGTATTAACGAGTGATTTAGGAAAACCACAAGTTATGACCCAAATGGGGATCGTTCTCTCGAGGAGGCTAGTGTGTTGTGTAATGAATGATTGATTTATGTTTTTGATTATTAACAAGAAGAAAAAGAAGAGAAAATGACGAAGACGAAAAAATAGAAAAATAAGGCAAAAACACTACTAGAAAGTTACGACGTAGAAACGTAAAAAACACAAAATTTAAAATTTTAATCTAAAAATTACTAAAAATTACTAAAAATCCACAAAAAAATTCTAAGAGTTTACAAAAAATCCAAACTTGCCACAACCTTTTAATTAATTTAATAATGACTTTTTAATGCTAATTAAAGCCCTAAAAATCACTTTTAAATATTAAAAAGCCCTAAACAAGATTTAATAGTTTGTAAACCTTAAAAATGACCTAATTAAGCTAAAAACTATTTTTTAAAATTTTAAAACCAAATTAAACTATTTTTAAACTCCTAAAAACTATTAAAATCTATTTAAAACTAATTAAACTTAAAATAATTATAGAAATAAAACTAAAAGCTATAAAAATATTCTAAAAATGGTAAAAGTCCTAATTAATGCTAATGAACTTAAGAAAAATGAAAAAGAAATAAAAATAAAACTTTTTATTTTTAATAATAAAATAATATTAAAATAATAAGAAAAATAAAAAGTTTATAAAATTAAGTCTAAAAAATTTCTAAAAATCCTAAATAATATAACTAAGAGAAAAAAGCAAATTAAAGTTCCTAAACCCTTTTTTATAATTTTATAAAAATTATTAAAGTTTAATAAAAACCTTAAAATAATATAAAATTAAAAATTAAAGTTTTTGAAACTAAAATTAGATGTAAACCTCAAAATGATTATTTAAAAGCTAAAAATTATTTTTCCTAAAAATTAAAACACTTTTTTCTATTTTTTATTCAATTAATAAAAATCGTATAATTAAAAATGATAAAAAATAAATAAAAAAAAGGAAAAATTAAATTTTAAGCCAGAAAAATCCTAGTTACTATCTAGATCCTAGGAAAAATAAAAAGGAATCAATAAGCTAGACTAATAAGCCAGAATGAGCTTATTTGGTCACGGCTTATTTAAAATAAGTACAAATCAAGTCACTTTAAGTTTAAAACAACACAACCTCTTACCAGTCAAAGTCCCTAGGGCAACGGTAAGAGGTGTGTGTTGTGAACGTGTGGTCGCAGGTTCGAGGTCGAGCAACCCCTTTTTTTCAACTTTATATTTTTTTTTCTTTTTTAAACTTTTTCCACCCAACCTGTTCACTCTTAAGCTTATAATCACAAACCAATTTCCACTTTATCAATGATTAACAAGATTAAGTCCAAAAAAAAACGTGTGCAGTTTCTTAATTTGACACAAGCAGGTTTTTCTTTGTTCTTTCTATTCTTCACAAGTGAGAAAACCAAGAGGGGCTTGGTTGTGGCTTATTTGGTGTTGTTCTTTGATGGACAACGGCACCCCTACACTCTTTCTGAGTGTAGGGAGTCACAAACACAGAAAGCAACAACAATTAGCACATAAATTCCACAAATCAAGCATTCACGAGCATATGAAGGTTGCTGTGAACCTTTTTCAAGGTCTGGTGGTCTTATGAGCCAAGTTACATGCAATTTAATTGATTTCAAACTCCCACGTTTTGCATACAACTTCACAAACTGATGCACAAACAACTTCAAACTCTAAATGCCCCTAAAACTTAACAGATTTCAAAATCTTTAAGCAAATAATGAATAAATTAAGCAAAAAAATGGCCAATGCAGATTTTATGCTATGCTTTTCACTTTTTTAACATTCACTTTGCTTAAAGACTTTTCCAAACTCACTATCCACTAACATGAAACTTAACACAATCCTTTTTAATCTATCTAACACCTTTTTAAAACACAAATCAAGATTTTTACCCCTGCTAAAACCTGAATCCAAACAACCCTTAATATTTTTGAAAACGTTTTTAACTAACCAAATCACTTCAAAAACTTCTACAAACTGATCCACTTAGCATCTAACATGCATTCAATCAACACTAAGCAAATTCCAACTAATCAAAACAACAAATAACACCTTTTCATGCAAAATCACCAAAGCACACAATTATCTTAAAAACTGAAAAAGGAAACAAGAAAATTTACCTCAAGGACTTACATCCAAGTCCTTGGTGGATGTTAATCCACCTCCCACAGGCTGGTGGCCTGTGCTGATCTAGATCAACAACAAATCTTCCAAAACCTGCTAAGAAAAAAAAATCAAAAATGTACAAGATATGCAAAATCTGATTTCCTTCTTTCTTTCTTAAAAACTTTTCTAAAAATCTTTCAAACCTTGAAAACACGTTTCAAAAACACTTCAATTTCAGAAAATCAACACCCCAAATCCACTTTCACTTTTCTGGTTTGCAAATTTCCTGAAATCAAAAATCTTTTAAAACCTTTTTAAAACTTTAATCACACAAAACCTTTCACAATTTTAAATGGAACTCAGTTAATCTTCATCAATTGATACCAACTTTAAATAAATATTAAAAGGAATTAAATTGCTCAAAAACAAAAACCAAACTTTAATTTTATATAAAAGGAATTACAAAATATTTTTGAAGAAAAACTGGAACAAAGGAGAATGAACAGGCTCATCCTCCTTATATAGACCTAATAGAACTATCTAGAACTCTAAATTAAAAAAATACATAAGCTAAACCCTAAAATCTGGAATCTCAAAATTGCCCTTCTTGTCTTTGACGAATTCTTGGTCAAAAGGTCACCCATGTGATTGCCAGCTGTGGAATCTTGATCAAAGGCGTTGGTTGGAACTTGGGGACCAAGGGAAGCAATCCTAGTCGCTTAATTTGTCGGGTGAGGGTTTTTGAGTGAAAACGAGGTAGCAGGGGAGGTACGGGGTGGGGGCCACAAGCCATGTGGCCTTGTTGGGTGAGGTGGGAAAGGTTGAGAGGGACGTGAATTATTGATCTGGAGCTAATTAGGGAATAACCCTTTGTATTGAAGTGGATTGGAGCTGGGCTTAATTAGGGTTCAAAGTGGATTAGGGAAAGTTTTAATCTAAAAAGGGTAAACACGATTTTAAAAATCGTGTTATGGAGGGAAATTAGGAAAAGTTAGTGGGGGTTTGACTTCCTTTGTCCGAGGCTTAATTAAACCGGGTACCACTCTTGTTGGGCTATGGGTTTAAATGGGCTAGTGGATGGTAATTTTATTACCAGTCCTTAAATGGCTAACAGCCATTAACTTCCTTTTCATAACCAGTCCAATGGTTAACTCCTTTTCAACACAAGTCCAAATCCAATTACAAAGTTAGTCCTTTTGTGAATAAGGGTAACTTTTGTACTTTTAAACAATTTCCAAGGGCTTTTCTTGTCACATCTTCATTAATGGAGGACCACACTTGTTCATTTAACATTTGGAGGGTCAAATGTGACAAGTTCTTCAAAGATGAGGGGCCATTTTTACCAATTCTTCAAACTTGAGGGGTCTTTTTGCAAAATTCCATAAATGAGCTTGGTTCATTGTGCGTCTTCGTTTCCCGTGTTCGTTTTTGATTGATTCTTGTGTTCTTTTGCCAATTCCACAATATCCGTACCTAAAAATACACAAGTAACAAACACGAGCATATATTTGGCATATTTTATGATATTTAATGCATTTTAAGGCCGCTTTTGATGATGAGATCATGTACAAATGCAATCTCATCACTCCCCCATACTAAACCATTGCCGTGCCCTCACGCAATGCTAGAATAAAGTATCAAAGCATCTCCAAAATTTAATTTATTTACTTTTATTGAAATGGAAACTAGCTACACTATATTATTGCTACTACTTGTGTTTTAGACATAATGTATGATTTTCATCGCAAAATGGGACGTTTAGGTTCATAGAATAAGAACACGTGAATGCTTCGTTAGAAATAATTTCATCGTCCTCGATTTTCACTCTAATTCCATGCCAAGCGTGCAACGAGATCATTGTCATTATAAGTTAGTAATGCTAACACTACTCATATGCCCTAATCATGTACTTATCCTCCCATTATTCCTAAGTTGTATCTCTTATATTTTATTATGTCTTAATGATCACGAGGATACATCATTGACTTATGCGATAATAGAGATTTAGGTCTAAAAAATAGAGTCTTAACGGTGCAACTAAGACCATCAAATCAATAACCCCTCCTAATAGACAACTATGTTAAAAAATTAAGTCAACAAGAAGGATCGATAAACACGGTTTTATAACGGTTTTGAACATGAGACTTATTACCAAGACTTTTATACGCCCCCTAACGGAAGGACCTTATTATCTTTGGTTTACCTCCATCTTTTATTCAACTTCGCCATGAAGCTTTTATTATGACTTCGGTCTTGCCTTGCCTTTTATTATCCGCCTCATCGGTGGTTTTATTAGCCAAAGACGTATATCCTCACGCTAAAGCGAATTTTGGATCTTTAAAGCTTCGAAGATTAAGGCTTGATTCACTTTCAATTTTGCATAGATTTTAGGCCTTGTGGGGCTTCAAATTGTTTGCTTGATTTAGGTGAGCACTTGAAATCTTATTATTGGGTGAAGCTTTCGATTATTGGGGTGCCAATACTTCAAAACCGTGACGCTGGCGATACCTTAATGTCTTCCCAATTTAATTACACGGAAGCTACTAGAAAAGACTAGAAACCCAACAATCAAAACTAAACCGCTAAATCAATATTTATTAAGCAAAAATATTTACATGCGAAGGGAGAATAAGAAAACAACGAGAACACATGAGTTTTTGAAAGAATACGAGTATTCTACGTTTAGCATAGTAACTTATAATTAACTCTATCATTTCTCGTCCTCATTTAAGAGACTTAGCCTAATGTGTAGTTAAGGAATCAAAGCTAAGTGCTCAACACGCACGGTCGAGTCAAAAATTACTCTTATTCTCGCCATCGGAAAATCTACATTCGTGTCTTCAAACACTTATGAAACATGAGAAAAATTTTTAAAATTTGGCCATTTTTAGCCTTATTTGCAACAAAACGATAAACAAAACGATAATCTTTGGAAAGCCTGACGGTTTGGCAAGGCAAGTATCTATTCACCCCCCCATACTAAAGTTAAACATTGTCCTCAATGTTTCGAGTCTAGGGGTACAAATACCCCCATACTAGAGACGTAGTCGAATGCCTAATCTAGCATGGAAAGGGTGTAACCAATAAGTAATAGCCGTTTATGAAGTGTGCTATAAACCTAAGGTTAGAACATAAAAGGATATATCATATGGATATTGGGAAAGGCCTCCAAAGCAAACGATCGAGTGCTCCCATGAACGAACACGAGAGGCTCCAATCGTGAAGATGATGATCTAAAAGACACAATTCACAAACAACCACGGAACAAAGGTTGGAAGGGCACAAATCCCCTCACATTAACTACATTAGAAAGCAATAATATGTACATGGATAAGAATGGGTCTCCCCCACGAGGCACCTTGTTTTTGATAACCGAGTCAAAAGCTCGACTCGAATCCCCATAAATGTGATCATTTAGGGATAATCATGGTATGGTCAATTTTTGGTGGGGCTTACATGATAAACAAGGCCCAAAAATAACCGGTATAAAGGACTAAGTCCTTAGATGGTGCAAAATACCGGGATCGAAGATGGCGTTCTCGTTTTCATTGGAAAAACTAATCAACGCCACTTAAGGTGTGCCAACAAAAACTCAAAGAGTTTCAAGAAAATAGGTGAGAAGAAATAGAAGGGTGGGACAATGGGTAAGTCAAAACTTTGAGCTACTCGAGGTAGACTCGCACCAATCAAATGAAAAGATTTTCCATTTATTGCATCGGTGGAAGACCGAGATTTCCCTATATAAGCAATTCCAGGGTCAAATATCTCGTCCTCGGTGGAGAAAGGGGAGGGAACATAAGGGGCTTCCCCCACACTAAGTCCACACAAAGCATCGTCAAAAGGAGAAGACGAGCTTGTAGTACTCAATAAACGTGGTGATGACGGAGTTAGAATTGTAGAAAAATCCTTTCCTTTTGCATCTTTTACACTCTCCTTGTGAAAAACCAATTTAATTATGTCAAAAATGTTTGGTGTATCTAAAACAATGTTAGTCACACTAAAAATTCTCACATTTTGAAATCTTTTTGGTTTAGGTGGTGGCAAGTTTTCAAATCTTTTGTCAACAAAGAAAACCTCCCCATCGGGATCAACATATTCATCATCCGAAGAATCACTCGAGATTGGAATCATAGGCTTAACACTCTTAACCTCCACCGGCGGAGGGGACGGAACTTCATTTTTCTCAACAACTCCTAAAACTCTATGTGAAATCTTTTGACAAATGTTTTTGATGGGATTGACATTGTTTAAAGATGTGATAGAATACACATGAGAAAGAGTGGAGTTTTGGGTTGCATTAATGACGAGTTCTTCCTCATTGAAACGAAGAGTGATTTTTCTTGCATGCACATCGATAAGTGCTCTCGAGGTATCCAAAAAAGATCGACCTAAAATTAACGGAACTTTAGGATCGATGGGAATATCAACAACAATGAAGTCTACGGGATAATAGAACTTCCCAACTTTCACAAAGACGTCCTCGGCAACTCCACAAGCTAGAATCGTAGAATGATCGGCCATTTCGATTGACATTCTTGAAGGAGTGAGATTTGGAAGATTGAGCGATTTAAAAATCTCAAGAGGCATCAAATTAATACTAGCACCAAGATCGGCCAAGGCGTAGCATTCTTCCATGTCTTGAATAGCACATGGGATTAAAAACTTTCCAGGATCACCGACTTTTTGAGGTATGCGGCTTAAAAACCGAAGAACAACTAGACGATTTTTGCAATTTCTCTTTGTTATTCAACATACTTTTGAAGTTCGCGGCAAATCGAGGCATCATGAAACATTTTCATAAAGAGTTCAAATTGATAATTATTTCGTTCTTGTGCCTTTTCCTTGTCTCGTCTTGATGGGTAGGGTAAAGGTGGTGTGGGTTAGGGCAAATTAGGCATAGGCATCGGCCTTGGAATCTCGGGTTCCATTATGGGTATTGGTTCAACCGTAGGTGTGGTTTGAGCGGTACTTCGTGGGCTTGCAATGTGCTCCTTTTCAACCACAACCTCGGGTTCTTTCTCTTTTTCCTTCTCCATAGAAGTACTTGGACGAGAAATGGGTTCTTTGAAAGTTTTACCACTACGAGTAGTAATAACCTTCAATTCTCCTTTTGGGTTCACGATGGTATCACTAGGAAGACCACCCGAAGAAGAGGGCTTACACATGATAGCTTCAAACATTTTAGCCATTCGGTCTTCAAACTTAGATTGCCTAGCATCCGCTTTTAACAATTCTTGCTTAATCTCATGTTGTCCTTGCTCCATTTTTTGTTGATTTTGTTGGAGTCGTGTGACATTTCCTTGCATTTTATTAGCATGAGTTTTAAGTTCATTAGCAAGTTCATTTTTTAGCTCGTTTTTCAACTCGGATCTTAAGCTAACCATCTCACGTTGCATATTGTCAAACTTAGCATCATTAGCCTTTGCATAATTCAAAAACTCTCCTTGAATATTTTTGGTGTGATCGTTTTGAAAACCTTGGGCATTGTTTTGAAAATCACGGTTTTGGTTTTGGTTTGAAATTTGCCCATTTCCACTTTGGTAATTACCTTTGTTATAATTTCTTTGATTTCCTTGGTAATTTCCACCTTGGTTGTTGTTGAGATAATTATTAGCATTTTGATTGGGTGGAGCTTGATTTGAACGTGAACCTTGACCGATTTGGTTGTAAGTTCCCGTGGCTACAAAAGCATTCGAAGTGTTACCATCCGCGGTAATGCACTCGGAAAGATCATGAGCTCCCCCACACGACAAACAACTTTTAGAAACCGCTTTGACCGAAGCGGTGTTGGAAGCTTCTTGAGCCTTCCAATGGGACATAAGGTTAGCAAATCTATCGAAAAATCGGTTTTCTTCATTTGATTCATCATGTAATGCATTGATACTTTGAGACGATGATGAGCCCCTTTTGGCAACACTCGGTGTGTGACGAGGGCTATAAAACTTAGACCTATTCTCGATTATGACCAAAGCTTCTTCAACCGTTTTACACAAAAAATTACCACCCGCGGCGGCATTTAAATAATCTCTTTCATGATCGTTAAGTCCATTGTAAAATGTGTCGATTTGGTGCAAATCAGAAAAACCATGATGAGGACATTCATGCAACATCTCCTTAAACCTATTCCAAGCCGTAGAAAAACTTTCATTTGATTCTTGTGAAAATTTAGAAATCTCATTTTTCAAATGCGTAGTCTTAGAGGGCGGAAAAAATTGGTTCACAAATTTTGAAACGAGATCCTTCCACGTCAATATAGAATTGGGTGGCTCTTTCTCTAACCAAATTTTAGCGGGCCCCGCTAAGGAATACGGAAATAACATCATCTTAATCGAGTCATTCGAGACATCCTTGAATTTGCACGTGGCGGCAAGACGATTAAATTGGCGGATATGGTTGTGGGGATTGTCCTTCTCATCACCACGGAATTTGTTGTTTTGGATCATCGACAACAAACCCGTTTTCAGCTCAAAATTCTCCGCAAGGATTGCGGGAATCACAATAGCTTCTCCATAACCCTCGGTGGGTGCTTGAAGTAACTCCATCATAGTTCGATTCGCCATGGTATGTGCTTCTCGTACAATGGGTTCGTCAATAGGAGACTCCTCACTAGAATGAGTTGGAGTGGGAGTTTTGTTCTTGCGTTTACGTGCACGTTTTGCTTGATTACGAGTGAGCATAAACGTCACGTACAACGTGGAGACGAGCAAAGAAGATTCTTTTTGGTATTTTGTGTTTTTTCAATTTTTTTTGTGGTTTTTGATTGTATTAACTTTTTTGGAAATTGGTGAATGTATTAAGTAGACAATAAGTCCACAAATCTCCTCCTCAATCAAATCTCTTGATTAAAAAGGCCTCAAGGAATGAAAACGATCACGTGGAGTGAACGCCTTCGATGACTTTAGAACGATGGTGGAACACCAAATCGTTCAAGAGGGTTTAATCAATGTAAACCAAGAAAATATATATGATACGTATTAATACTTTGGGCGGCAAAACCCTCGATTCACTCTCAAAATCAAATACGCACAAGCAAGCGGAGGAAACGAGGCGGCGCGAAGCACTTAAGAGCCTTTTTCCTTTAGGTTGTGAAATACAACCGCCTTATACCCACCTTATAGTTTGTATTATCAAGATTAAGCTCCACGAAAGTATTTATCTATTTTTGCCTTTTTTTCTTTGGTTTGAGATTCGAATACAATGATCGAGTGATGAAATCCCGAGTCAAGGTTGTGATTGCTCACGTATTTGGAGTACTTGTGTATTTATTGTTCTACGTATACAATATAGTAATAATATTCACACAAAAACCGAAAAACGATAATACGTATTAATAGAGTGCTATTAATACAATTACTATTATGGCTAATATAAAAAACAACAATGGTTCAATCAAAACACAACACGCCTCCCCGGCAGCGGCGCCAAAATGATATAGTGATTTTGTATATACTTTATTTTAGGAAAAACAAAGCAACACAAAAAGTGGTAAGTATTAACGAGTGATTTAGGAAAACCACAAGTTATGACCCAAATGGGGATCGTTCTCTCGAGGAGGCTAGTGTGTTGTGTAATGAATGATTGATTTATGTTTTTGATTATTAACAAGAAGAAAAAGAAGAGAAAATGACGAAGACGAAAAAATAGAAAAATAAGGCAAAAACACTACTAGAAAGTTACGACGTAGAAACGTAAAAAACACAAAATTTAAAATTTTAATCTAAAAATTCCTAAAAATTACTAAAAATCCACAATAAAATTCTAAGAGTTTACAAAAAATCCAAACTTGCCACAACCTTTTAATTAATTTAATAATGACTTTTTAATGCTAATCAAAGCCCTAAAAATCACTTTTAAAAATTAAAAAGCCCTAAACAAGATTTAATAGTTTGTAAACCTTAAAAATGACCTAATTAAGCTAAAAACTATTTTTTAAAATTTTAAAACCAAATTAAACTATTTTTAAACTCCTAAAAACTATTAAAATATATTTAAAACTAATTAAACTTAAAATAATTATAGAAATAAAACTAAAAGCTATAAATATATTCTAAAAATGGAAAAAGTCCTAATTAATGCTAATGAACTTAAGAAAAATGAAAAAGAAATAAAAATAAAACTTTTTATTTTTTAATAATAAAATAATATTAAAATAATAAGAAAAATAAAAAGTTTATAAAATTAATTCTAAAAAATTTCTAAATATCCTAAATAATATAACTAAGAGAAAAAAGCAAATTAAAGTTCCTAAACCCTTTTTTATAATTTTATAAAAATTATTAAAGTTTAATAAAAACCTTAAAATAATATAAAATTAAAAATTAAAGTTTTTGAAACTAAAATTAGATGTAAACCTCAAAAAGATTATTTAAAAGCTAAAAATTATTTTTCCTAAAAATTAAAACACTTTTTTCTATTTTTTTATTCAATTAATAAAAATCGTCTAATTAAAAATGATAAAAAATAAATAAAAAAAGGAAAAATTAAATTTTAAGCCAGAAAAATCCTAGTTACTATCTAGATCCTAGGAAAAATAAAAAGGAATCAATAAGCTAGACTAATAAGCCAGAATGAGCTTATTTGGTCACGGCTTATTTAAAATAAGTACAAATCAAGTCACTTTAAGTTTAAAACAACACAACCTCTTACCAGTCAAAGTCCCTAGGGCAACGGTAAGAGGTGTGTGTTGTGAACGTGTGGTCGCAGGTTCGAGGTCGAGCAACCCCTTTTTTTTCAACTTTATATTTTTTTTTCTTTTTTAAACTTTTTCCACCCAACCTGTTCACTCTTAAGCTTATAATCACAAACCAATTTCCACTTTATCAATGATTAACAAGATTAAGTCCAAAAAAAAACGTGTGCAGTTTCTTAATTTGACACAAGCAGGTTTTTCTTTGTTCTTTCTATTCTTCACAAGTGAGAAAACCAAGAGGGGCTTGGTTGTGGCTTATTTGGTGTTGTTCTTTGATGGACAACGGCACCCCTACACTCTTTCTGAGTGTAGGGAGTCACAAACACAGAAAGCAACAACAATTAGCACATAAATTCCACAAATCAAGCATTCACAAGCATATGAAGGTTGCTGTGAACCTTTTTCAAGGTCTGGTGGTCTTATGAGCCAAGTTACATGCAATTTAATTGATTTCAAACTCCCACGTTTTGCATACAACTTCACAAACTGATGCACAAACAACTTCAAACTCTAAATGCCCCTAAAACTTAACAGATTTCAAAATCTTTAAGCAAATAATGAATAAATTAAGCAAAAAAATGGCCAATGCAGATTTTATGCTATGCTTTTCACTTTTTTAACATTCACTTTGCTTAAAGACTTTTCCAAACTCACTATCCACTAACATGAAACTTAACACAATCCTTTTTAATCTATCTAACACCTTTTTAAAACACAAATCAAGATTTTTACCCCTGCTAAAACCTGAATCCAAACAACCCTTAATATTTTTGAAAACGTTTTTAACTAACCAAATCACTTCAAAAACTTCTACAAACTGATCCACTTAGCATCTAACATGCATTCAATCAACACTGAGCAAATTCCAACTAATCAAAACAACAAATAACACCTTTTCATGCAAAATCACCAAAGCACACAATTATCTTAAAAACTGAAAAAGGAAACAAGAAAATTTACCTCAAGGACTTACATCCAAGTCCTTGGTGGATGTTAATCCACCTCCCACAGGCTGGTGTCCTGTGCTGATCTAGATCAACAACAAATCTTCCAAAACCTGCTAAGAAAAAAAATCAAAAATGTACAAGATATGCAAAATCTGATTTCTTTCTTTCTTTCTTAAAAACTTTTCTAAAAATCTTTCAAACCTTGAAAACACGTTTCAAAAACACTTCAATTTCAGAAAATCAACACCCCAAATCCACTTTCACTTTTCTGGTTTGCAAATTTCCTGAAATCAAAAATCTTTTAAAACCTTTTTAAAACTTTAATCACACAAAACCTTTCACAATTTTGAATGGAACTCAGTTAATCTTCATCAATTGATACCAACTTTAAATAAATATTAAAAGGAATTAAATTGCTCAAAAACAAACACCAAACTTTAATTTTATATAAAAGGAATTACAAAATATTTTTGAAGAAAAACTGGAACAAAGGAGAATGAACAGGCTCATCCTCCTTATATAGACCTAATAGAACTATCTAGAAATCTAAATTAAAAAAATACATAAGCTAAACCCTAAAATCTGGAATCTCAAAATTGCCCTTCTTGTCTTTGACGAATTCTTGGTCAAAAGGTCACCCATGTGATTGCCAGCTGTGGAATCTTGATCAAAGGCGTTGGTTGGAACTTGGGGACCAAGGGAAGCAATCCTAGTCGCTTAATTTGTCGGGTGAGGGTTTTTGAGTGAAAACGAGGTAGCAGGGGAGGTACGGGGTGGGGGCCACAGGCCATGTGGCCTTGTTGGGTGAGGTGGGAAAGGTTGAGAGGGACGTGAATTATTGATCTGGAGCTAATTAGGGAATAACCCTTTGTATTGAAGTGGATTGGAGCTGGGCTTAATTAGGGTTCAAAGTGGATTAGGGAAAGTTTTAATCTAAAAAGGGTAAACACGATTTTAAAAATCGTGTTATGGAGGGAAATTAGGAAAAGTTAGTGGGGGTTTGACTTCCTTTGGCTGAGGCTTAATTAAACCGGGTACCACTCTTGTTGGGCTATGGGTTTAAATGGGCTAGTGGATGGTAATTTTATTACCAGTCCTTAAATGGCTAACAGCCATTAACTTCCTTTTCATAACCAGTCCAATGGTTAACTCCTTTTCAACACAAGTCCAAATCCAATTACAAAGTTAGTCCTTTTGTGAATAAGGGTAACTTTTGTACTTTTAAACAATTTCCAAGGGCTTTTCTTGTCACATCTTCATTAATGGAGGACCACACTTGTTCATTTAACATTTGGAGGGTCAAATGTGACAAGTTCTTCAAAGATGAGGGGCCATTTTTGCCAATTCTTCAAACTTAAGGGGTCTTTTTGCAAAATTCCATAAATGAGCTTGGTTCATTGTGCGTCTTCGTTTCCCGTGTTCGTTTTTGATTGATTCTTGTGTTCTTTTGCCAATTCCACAATATCCGTACCTAAAAATACACAAGTAACAAACACGAGCATATATTTGGCATATTTTATGATGTTTAATGCATTTTAAGGCCGTTTTTGATGATGAGATCATGTACAAATGCCATCTCATCAGTAGTGCTTATAACATCCAAGGAGGAGTTTCTATGAAGTCTTGGGGCTGATTTTCCATAAGAGGTTCATGAAGAATGGTGGTCTTGAAGATGGTCTTTGTTTATCACAAGTTTCTCCATCAAAATCCATGTCCAAATCACAACCTACATCAACTTGGTGGTATAAAGATTGTCCTCCTCATCCTCTTGTTATTTTGATTATGTAATCTTGTATTTATTTTACTTATGTATATGTATATGATGATGAATGATTATATGATGATAAAAATGTTATGTGGGGATTTGGTGTTGATAGATTGGATAAACATGGGTAAAAAGATGGACCAACTACATGAAAAATGGGTAAATCTTGTTTAAATGGTAGGCTGTATAAAAATAGTAACTAACCACATGTTAGACTGATAAAATGATGAAGTAGAATCCATTTACAGTAATTAATATGTCTTGTACACATGTGAGAGTTGGCCATGCAATGGAATCATTGTAATGAGTGAGATATGATCAAAACAAGTTTTAAGTACAAATCTGAGTTCCCTGTTTTGGACGATTTTTAGAAAATACTTAGAAGCTGATTCAACAGTAGCTATAGTAGAGTTAAATGGATCACATATCATGTAGTTTATGTCATAAAAATTTGAGCTTCTATCTCCATATAGAACTCTAGATATGGCAGTTTTGGTGAACATGAAAATAAAAATCAGATTTTGGAAATTAAAATATAATAGTATTATATAAGCACTCAAGTAAATATAGTATAAAATGTGAATTAAAATCCACTAACATATACAATACATTTATATAAACATGTATAAGGATAAATAAACGGACATTTTATAAAAATGGTAGTTTGATAAGTTTTATAAGTTATAAAACTATAAACATGATTTTTACGACTTTTTCGGCTATTACCGTAAAATTAACGTTTTTGTTAAATAAAACTTAGACGTTTGGACCCGTCTAATGTAAACTTTTATAAACTCATATACTGATATATAAACATATATAACAAGTAAAAACCGATAAAACCCGAACTATATAACATACGGACATTAACGGACTAAGTTAACGTTATTGGACTAATAATACAACAAAATGGACTAAAACACTTATAAACTTATTTATTGGGATTAACCCATTTGGGCCCAACATGTAAAGTGTAAATACTGATAATACAAGTATAAAATGGATTAATACAAGTTAAAGAACTTATAATAAAGTTATTGGACTTAAAATATGTAAATAGGTAAAACTAGTATAAAAGTTATCGACACATAACATTAAAATGAGTAAACGAGAATATGTAAACCCACTTGATCATCATATATATATATATAAACATCATATGTATACATAATTGTTATTTTTATAAATTCATTGGACATGAGTCTAAGACGAGTATTATTTGTCTAGGTTTCCGTGATTGAAGCACGTACCGTACGTCCGAATTGCCGAAAACCCGCCTTCCCACATCAACGTGAGTTCATAGCCTCGCACTCTTTTAAATGTTTTTATGAAATGTTTTATAAACCCGTGAGGGAGATAACATGTTAGTTTTTATAAAATAGGACACCATTTGTCCCGATTGTTTGTTTATTGATTTGGACCCGAATGATTATATGACCCGATTGTATGACCCGATAAATGATTAAATGACCCGATAGATGAAATTAAATGGATTATTAAAGTTAGGTTATGTCACTAAAAGTCCCATTAGCATGAATTGTGAACTACCGGTATTTGGTAGACGCTTATGCATATAATAGTACTATTTAGGGACGATCACCCCAGTTCGCGCCTTGACGGTTGATCCCCGTCGTGCCACATTGATTGGTAAGCGAATTTATGTATGAGAAGATTTCCATAGCGTGACCTTTGTGACGACACGCTACTTTAGATGGGCAGATTGAGTATCGGGTTAGCTACCCGTTGTTGGTTTAGTAAGGTAACAATGTCATGCGGCTTATAATAATCCAAACTAACGAAATACTATTAGACGCTCCGAATTACGATGTATTGCCTGACTAGCAATACAGGGTCATACTACTGATATTATGTTCGTGTTTTGGTTTTCATAACCATATTCATATAACGGTTTTTATTTTCATACAACGTCATAAGACGTATTGTATGATGTTTTTACGACATTGGCTCGTATAATGATTTTTAAGGCAAACGCCTATATTATGATTTTGATGAAGATTTGTATAAAATGACTTTGGCTATTTTATGGCCTATTAAAATGATTTGTACAAAATGATTTTCAGTAATAATTTTATACTGATATTATATTGATGGATTTTATTAAACTCTATGAATTCACTCGGCGTTATCGCTGACCTTTTCTTTTAACATGTTTTATCTCAGGTACTTGAAGGTAATTCTCGGGAAGACAACAAGAATTCATGGCCCGCACTTAAACAATAATTTCCATTCAATTACTTTGTAAAACTTTGTATGAAATGATTATGACTTGGGACCGATGTAACTTTGATGTATATGAATGGAAATGATTTATTATTAAACGACGCGATTTTTATGCGTTGTCTATGATGTGAGTAATGTGCTATCCCATAACACCGACGAGTCTTCCGCTGTATTGAGTTGTATAAATTTGGGGGTGTTACACGAATGGTCGGTATACACAATGCTTTTAGTTAAGACGAGATAAGGTCGGAATTTCTCAAAAGCATAGACCACGGCAAGGAATTCATTTTCAGTTGTGGTGTACTTTAATTGAGCCTCGGTCATCGTCTTACTAGCATAGTGGATAGGACAGAAATGTTTGTCATAGCGTTGCCCTAAGACGGCCCCTATAGCATAATCACTTGCATCGCACATGATTTCAAAGGGTAATTCCCAATTAGGAGCAACAAGAATGGGAGCTTTGGTAAGTTTCCTTTTGAGAGTTTCGAAAGCTGTAACATAATCTTCATTGAAATTAAAAGGATCATCCTTCTCGAGAAGGTGTGTCATAGGTCGAGAGATTTTTGAAAAGTCCTTGATGAAACGACGATAAAATCCCGCATGGCCTAGGAAACTCCTAACTCCCTTAACGGTTTTGGGATGAGGTAACTTGGCGATGACGTCTACCTTAGCTTTATCGACCTCAGTCCTCGCTTTCGACACCTTATGTCCTAAGACGATTCCTTGTTTACACATAAAATGACATTTTTCCCAATTAAGCACAAGATTGGTTTCTTCACAACGTTTTAACATTTGCTCAAGATTAGATAAACACGACGTGAACGAATTGCCAAACACCGAGAAGTCATCCATAAACACTTCCATCGACTTCTCGATCATATCGTGAAAAATCGCCATCATACACCGTTGAAACGTACCCGGTGCATTACAAAGTCCGAAAGGCATCCTACGATAAGCGAACGTTCCATAAGGACACGTAAAGGTAGTCTTCTCTTGATCACGAGGGTCGATAGGGATTTGAAAGTAACCGGAAAAACCATCTAAAAAGCAATAGAATTCATTTCCAGCGAGTCGCTCCAACATTTGATCCATGAAGGGCAAAGGAAAGTGGTCTTTACGAGTGGCGTCATTTAACTTTCGGTAGTCAATACACACCATCCAACCGGTCACAACACGAGTGGGAATTAACTCGTTGTTTTCATTAGGTACAACGGTCATTCCTCCCTTTTTAGGGACACAATGGATTGGGCTCACCCATGGGCTATCAGATATAGGATAAATCATTCCCGCATCAAGGAGTTTCAACACTTCCTTTTTAATGACATCGTGAATTTTGGGATTCACCCTTCTTTGACTTTGAATTGCGGGTTTGTAGTCCTCCTCCATTAAAATTTTGTGAGTACAAAATTTTGGGTCAATACCCTTAATGTCGGAAATCTTCCACGCAATTGCCCCTTTATGAGCCTTAATAACTTTCAAGAGCTCGGTTTTTTCATCATTAGCAAGGCCTCTTGCAATAATAACCGGCAACTTGTCATCACCTTCCAAGAATGCGTATTCAAGGTGAGAAGGAAGATCTTTCAATTCAAGGATAGGCGGTTCCTCGATTGAAGATTTTGGTTCAACACTCATAACTTCCATCGGCGGAAGAAATGGTGGAATAGAAGTATCATCACTAATCAACACCTCATCTTCATTGTCGATTTCATTTGAAGTGAGATCGCCTCCTTGGAATGGAGTGAGATTTGGTGTGGAATTAGCAAGAATCGGATCAAAAATAGTGGGATTGCCACTTGACGAGCTATCGGAAAAACCTAACACTTCTTGTGAAAACTCATCGCAAACCACATCAACGATGTCAATGTGATTGATGGTAGCGATTGCATAAACATGAGAAGGTTTCGAATTTTGAGTAGCGTTTATAACAAGTTCCTCTTCGTTGAATCTCAAAGTGATAGTTCTTGCATGAACGTCGATAAGCGATCTCGAGGTGTCTAAAAATGAACGACCTAAAATTAGAGGAACTTGAGGATCCGCGGGGATGTCAACTACTATAAAATCAATGGGATAGTAGAACTTCCCGACTTTCACGAAAACATCTTCGGCTACTCCACATGCTAATATCGTAGAATGATCGGCCATCTCGATAGACATGTTCGAAGGACTAAGAGCCGGAAGAGAATGCGATTTCCAAATGGAAAATGGCATCAAATTAATGCTCGCACCAAGATCGGCCAAGGCGAGGCATTCTTTCATATCTTGTATGTCACAAGGAATGAGAAACTTTCCGGGGTCACCAACTTTTTCCGGTATGCGGTTAAGATAAACCGAAGAACAATTAGCAAGCTTTGAAAGCTTTTCCTTATCGCTCATCATACTTTTAAAAGTGGAAGCGAAACGAGGCATATACAACAACGCGTCGGACTCACATCAAAATGCACTTGTTGAAACATTTTTATAAAAAGCTCGATTTGTTGTTTGTTACGTTCTTGCAATTTCTCCTTGTTTCGTCTCGAAGGGTAGGGTAAAGGTGGTATGGGTTGGACATTAGGCAACAGCCTTGGAATCTCGGGTTCCACAATTGGTATTGGTTCAACCGTAGGTGTGGTTTGAGCGGTACTTTGTGGGATTGTAATGTGCTCCTTTTCGACCATCACCTCGGGTTCTTTCTCGATTTCCTTCTCTGTAGAAGTACTTGGACGAGAAATTGGTTCCTTGAAAGTTTTACCACTTCGTGTAGTAATAACCTTTATTTCTCCCTTCGGGTTTGCAATGGTATCTCTAGGAAGACCACCCGAGGAAGAGGGTTTACACATGATTGCTTCAAACATCTTAGCCATTCGGTCCTCAAATTTTGATTGCCTAGCATCCGCTTTTAACAACTCTTGCTTAATCTCATGTTGTCCTAATTCCATCTTTTGTTGATTTTGTTGAAGATGTTGGACATTTCCTTCCATTTTATTCGCATGAGTTTTAAGTTCATTAGCAAGTTCATTTTTAAGCTCGTTTTTCAACTCGGATCTTAAGCTAATCATCTCACGTTGCATGTTATCAAATTTAGCATCATTTGCTTTAGAATAATCCAAAAATTCTCCTTGAAGATTTTTAGTGTGAGCATTTTGAAAACCTTGTGTAGTGTTTTGAACATCACGGTTTTGATTTTGATTAGTGACTTGTCCATTCCCACTTTGATAATTCCCCTTGTCGTAGTTACGTGAATTGCCTTGGTAATTACCACCTTGGTTGTTGTTTCGATAGTTATTAGCATTTTGATTTGGTGGAGCTTGATTTGGGCGGGAACCTTGACCGTTTTGGTTGTAAGTTCCCGTTGCTACATAAGCACTCGAAGTGTTACCATCCGCGGTAATGCACTCGGAAAGATCATGAGCTCCACCACACGACAAACAAATCTTAGCAACCGCTTTAACCGAAGCGGAATTTGAAGCTTCTTGAGCTTTCCAATGGGACATAAGATTAGTAAATCTATCAAAAAACCGATTTTCCTCATTAGCTTCATCATCTAAGGCATTAATGCTACGAGACGATGACGACGATGACGAACCCAAATTGGCAACACTCGGTGTGTTAAGAGGGCTATAAACCTTAGATCTATTCTCGATGATTTGTAAAGCCTCATTGGTCGTTTTGCACAAAAAATTACCACCCGCAGTGGCATTCAAGTAATCTCGTTCATGATCTTTAAGCGCATTATAAAAAGTATCAATTTGATGCAATTCCGAAAAATCATGGTGTGGACATTCATGTAACATTTCTTTAAAGCGTTCCCATGCCATTGAAAAACTTTCATTATTTCTTTGAACAAATCGTGAAATCTCATTTTTCAAATGTGTTGTTTTAGATGGTGGAAAAAACCTGTTCACAAACTTAGAAACGAGATCACCCCATGTCAAAATCGAATTTGGCGGTTCTTTCTCAAGCCAAATTTTTGCGGGTCCATCTAACGAGTATGGAAACAACATCATCTTAATGGCGTCATGTGGAACATCCTTAAACTTGCTAGTAGCGGTAAGACGGTTAAAATTCCTAATGTGATAATGCAGGTTGTCTTTCTCATGACCTCTAAACTTATTTGCTTGTAACATCGACATTAAACCCGTCCTAATCTCGAAATTCTCTGCAAGGATAGCGGAAATCACAATGGCCTCTCCAAAACCCTCGGTGGGTGCTTGTAGCAACTCCATCAGAGTACGATTAGCCATGACGACTTCTTGTTCTACAATAGGTTCAACAATTGGAGGTTGTTCTTCAATCAACGTCTCCTGATTGGCTTGCTTTTGAAGACGTTTACGAGCTCGTTTTGCTTGATTACGAGTGATCATAAACTTCACGAAGAATGGGAGGTGAGCAAAGAAGATTCTTTTTGGGTGTTTTGTGAATTTTCAATTTTTTTTGTGTTTTTGACTGTTTTTAATTCTTTTGGATTTTGGTGTATCTTCGTAGACAACAATCTACAAAATCTCTCCTCGAATCAAACTCTTGATTAAAGAAGCCTCAAAGGAATGAAAACGATCACGTGGAGTGAACGCCTTCGAATGACTTTAGAACTTTGGTGAAAACCAAATTGTTCAAGAGGGTTTAATCACAAAGAAAGCAAGCAAATATATTATACGTAATAATACTTTGGGCGGCAAAACCCTCGATTAGCCTTCAATCTCAAACTACTCACAAGCAAGCGGGGAAACGAGGCGGTGTGAAGCACTTAAGAGCCTTTTTCTTTAGGGTATATTTTATAATACCCGCCTTATACCCACCTTATAGTTCGTATTTTTCAAAATCGAGCTTCACGAAAGTATTTATCTATTTTTGCCTTTTTCTTTTTGTTTGAGATTCGAATACAATAATTAGGAGATCAAATCCCAATTAAGGTTGTGTTTTCACACTTTTGGAGATATTGTTTATTTGTTGTGATACTTAATACAATATAGTAATAATATTTTCACAAGAAAAACCAAGAAAACCGATAATACGTATTAGTAGATTTCTACTAATACAAATACTATATATGGTTAATATTAAAAACAACAATGCAAATTAATCACGACACACCTCCCCGGCAGCGGCGCCAAAATGATTGTTGTAAAATACGACCTTTAGGAAAAGGAGCGTAAAAGCGGTAAGTATTAAGTGTACGTTTAGGAAAACGTAAACACTAATGACCCTTATGGTGTGAAAGTTTGTTTCCCAAGGAGGTATATGTGTGTGACTAAGATGTAAATGATTGGATATTAATATTTGGTTTAGAAAGGGATGAAAAAAGAAGATGACGAAGACTTGAAATTAATAACACGACGACAAAACGTAAAACCGTAAAAACTACAAAAATAAAAATTAATTCTACAAATTACCAAAAATTCAAACCTTTTAAATAATTAAATATTCAATTTTTGAATGCTAATTAAAGCCCTAAAAATCAAATAAATTATTAAAAAGCCCAAATAAAAATTTTTCAATTGGTAAACCTCTAAAATGACCTAAAAAGATTAAAAACTATTTTTAGAAATTTTTAAACTAAGAAAAACTATTCAAAATGATTTAAAAACTATTAAAACTTAAAATAATTATAAAAATTAATCTAGAAGTGATAAAATTATTCTAAAAGTTGCTAAATTCCTATTTTAATGTATTTAAGCTAAGAAAAATGTAAAAAGTTGGAAAATGTGAAATTTGAAAAATAATAATAAAATAATATTAATAATCCAAAATTTATAAAAAATTCTAAAAACTTGCAAACTAGTTTATTTAACCTAAATAATCAGAAAATGAAAGTGAAATGACCAGAACACCCCTATTGGACCCTCAAATGGGCCAAAACCAAAAACAATCAACCTAAATGGGCTTTTTAGCCCAAAAAGTCAAACCTGGCCCAATTGACTTGGAAAAGCCCAATCTAACTCAAAATTTAATTCTAAACACAAAACTCTAAAGGTCCAAAAGCTGAATGTGAGCTTATCACAGCTTAATAAGCAAACAGCTTATTCTTATTGGGCTTTTTAGCCCATTAAGCAATAAGCTAATGCCATAAGCTCTAATTTGACACACAACCTTCTTTTGGGATGCTTATGAGATCTGTAAAAAGAAATTTTGAAAAAGCACACTCAATAAGCCAGAAATAAGCAAAGTATTATTTCACTAAAAGACAAAATAGTCGTTTTTGAGAAATAAGGCACCTCAGGACTTGATTCAACTTGCAAAACGTCACAAATGGACTCAATAAGCCAAAAAAATCAACAAAATTCCAATAAGCAAAACCAATAAGCCAGAATAAGCCAATAAGCACTTATGAAAAAGTCAATTAAGTTGGTTTTCTAGTCAAACCCTAAAGTCAACCCACAAATGCTCCAGTATGAACAAATGGGTCAAATAGTGAGCCCCTATTACAAAATCCAAGTTGTTGCTAGTTAAAATAAGCTATTATAGCTTAATGATAAGCTGAAACCCAAAATACACTAGCTGTGGTAACTAGTAGGGGAAAGGAGTTCCCACTGCTTTGACTATTTGACCAAGCTTTTTAGAGAGATTTAGTTGGATTCAATTGGAAACAAGGGCACCTTTGTGATCAGTTAATCACAAGGAGTCAATATCAACAAGAAAATCACAATTTGGTTCACACAATAAGCCAGAATCAATCAGACAGTTACCAGATACACCACAGACATGGAAAATAAGCAGTTATGCAATAATAAGATGATTAAGACTGAATAAGCCAACCAAACTCAACAGGATGCATACAAAAGGTACATAAACTATGAATAAGCACAAACAAACTTGAATCATACACTGAATCAAGGTAAATAAGCAGACCAAAGCCGATTAATGTTACTGATGAACAAGGTGCATATGTAGAAACCTTTTGCTGATCTATTTGACATTAGATCCAATTTCAAGCCTCAAATCCTACTTCCCTGGTGTAGTTAACCTAGATTTAACACTTGTTAACCCTAATCTATGATTAGATCTAGGTGTCCCCTAAATTTCAGTCAATTTCACTAAGTAACAAAGATTTTATAGCCCTTTTATGAATCTAGGTGTTTCAAACCTCAAAACCTGCAAACAGATGAACAAATGCACCAAATAAACAGATACTAACACTTGCAAACACAAAACCACCTCTTAACAAACCACAAATCCAACTTATGCAGTTGACCCAAACACCCCTTAAAAACCTGTTTTCACAATTTTTCAAAGGATTATCCAGTTCTAACCCACAAATCAGACTAACAACACCTCATAAACATCAAACATCACCAAATGAACAATAATCAACCACCAAATCACAGATTCAAGAACAAACAAGCCAATATCACAAAATTCAGAAAAATAAGAGAAAAATTGAAAAGGGAAGAAGGTGCAAACCTCCAAGACCTACATCCAGGCCTTGGATTGTTTGAGCTGAGGTACTAGCAGAACAAGTAAAAACTTCCAAGCTGCTAAGAAGAACAAACCAACAAGTGATGAAAATAAACCAAACTTTCTGATTTTTGAGACCCAAGCTTTATCACTTAAAACCTTGCCTCAAAAACCTTCAAACATGTAAATGGAACTCAGAATCAGGCTATTCTAACACCATCTTTTAACAAAATATAAAAGAGATTTCTCAAAATTCAGAAAATGAAATTTTATTAATTAAAAAGGAATTACAAAGATTTAATAGCCTAAAACTGGAACAAAGCTCTCTCACAGATTGAGGAGTCTTTATATAGGCAAATGCCAAGGCTAGCACTATTCACAAACCCTAGAACTAAATTCCCTAAAATGTCCTTGAGTCTTCTAGACGTTTTGATGGAATGTGCTGTCCAAATTGATCTTGGCTGTTCAATTTAGCTTTGGAATGAAGCAAGGATCCTTAGCTGTTGATTTGGACACGTCAGATAACTTGGAGGTGAAGTTGTCATGTGATTGGTTAAACGGGAATTGGGGGTGGGGTCCATAGTGAGTGAGATTAAGGGTTTTAAGGTTGGGATGGGTTTCTGCACATGTGAATCAAGTTTGTGCAAAGGTAATTGAAAATTACCCTAAGTTTAAGTGGTGTAAAATCTGGGTGGTGAAAAAGGTAAACAGTTTTGTCTTTGATCCGAAATTGGGGGAAACCAAGTTGTTTGGTGCATTTTCATGTTTGAAAGTTTCAATTTAACACCTTTGGCCCTTGTGTTTTGGTGAAATGGGTATTTGATGTTTTCAGCCAACAAAAACGACTTTCCTTTGATAATAACTTTCATGACTTGACATTTTTGACACCAAACTTTGGAAAAGGGATTACAAGGGTTATTTTTGCCACTTTTGCATATTTCAAGGGCTGATCTTGGACATTGTGGATCTTCAAAGGTCTTCAATATAACTTTGACTTCATGAGGGACCATAATTGGCAATTTAGAAATGTTGAGGGACTAAACTTGCCATTCTTCAAAGTTGAAGGACCATTTGTGTAATTTTGACAAACTTAAGGGACCAAACTTGTAATTATGAATATACAAGGGTTTTAAGTGTTATTTCTTCATTCATTGAGGATCAATATTGCTTGTCTTCAAGTCTTCAAGGGTATTTGTTGAATATTTCATGATATAGGGCCCGGTTCTTTGTACGGCTTCGTTTCTCGTGTCCGTTTTTCCTTGTTTCTTGTGATCTTTTGTTTTTTTCACGATATCCATACCTAAAATACACAAGTAAACAAACACAAGCATATATATGGTATTTTATGACATTTTTATGCATTTAAAACCCGAAAAGAACGATGAGATCATGTATAAATGCCATCTCATCATGGTGGTTCGGGAAAAAGGCTCATTCTGGAAAAGTGGTGGTTCGGGAAAAATGGAATTGGTTCGGAATAATATGACTGGTTCAGGAAAGCAAATGGTTCGGAATAACATGCTTCGTTCGGTAAAAAGTATTTGGTTCGGGAAAATTGCCTTCGTTCGGTAAAAAGGATTCGTTCGGGAAAATTGGAATTGGTTCGGAATAAATGGTTCGTTCGGGAAAATTTAGCTGGTTCGGAATAATCAATTGGTTCGGTAAAATTAACTTGGCTCGGGAAATTGGACTCGTTCGGAATAAATGACTTTGTTCGGGAAAAACTAGGGAAACAGAAACAGTGAAGAACAAGGGGAAAACTAAAATGCGATTTATATCAAAAATCAACCAAGTTTTATCCAAAGATTAAACCAAACTAACCACTAATCATAAAATAATGATAAACCATCAAACCAAATCAATAAAAACACAAAACCCACTTGTTTTTAGGAAACCAAAATCAACAAAATAAAAACTTTAAAGCTTAGAATCATAAAGAAAAGAAGAACAAGATTAAAGGAAGGATTATATTAAAGATTAGGATTCAAAAACATGAAATTAAAGGGTAACTTACATGAAACTTGATGATGAAGAAAAGTGCCAAACACCCTAGTGGTGTTGGTTTCTACGTACCAAAAATAAAGAAAGAAAAACTAAAAAAAACTAAAACTAGTTGTAAATGTGTGAGGTTGTGCTATTTATAGGCCTTGTGATGAGTGGGATTGTAACACCCCCAAATTTATACAACTCAATACAGCGGAAGACTCGTTGGTTTTACGGGATAACACATTACTCACATCATAGACAACGCATAAAAATCGCGTCGTTTAATAATAAAAGCATTTCCATTCATAAATATCAAATTTACATAGGTCCCAAGTCATTATATTTCTTACAGGTTTTACAAAGCATTGAATGAAAATTATTTTTTAAGTGCGGGCCATGAATTCTTGTTGTCTTCCCGAGAATTACCTTCAAGTACCTGAGATAAAACATGTTAAAAGAAAAGGTCAGCGATAACGCCGAGTGAATTCATAGAGTTTAATAAAATCCATCAATATAACATCGGTATAAAATTATTACCAAAAATCATTTTGTACAAATCTTTGTAATAGGACATAAAATAGCCAAAGTCATTTTATGCAAATCCTTATCAAAAATCATAATATAGGCTTTCGCCTTCAAAATCATTATACGAACCAGTGTCGTAAAAATATCATACAATACGTTTTTATAACGTCGTGTAGAGTTAAATAAAAACCGTTATATGAATATGGTTATGTAAAACCAAAAAACAAACATAATATCAATAATATGACCCCGTATTGCTGGTCAGGCAATATATTGTAATTCGGTGCGTATAGCAGTATTTCGTTAATTGGATTATTATAAGCCGCATGACATTGTTACCTTACTATAACCAACAACGGGTAGCTAGCCCGAAACTTAATTTGCCCATCTAAATTAGCGTGTCGTCACAAAGGTCACGCTATGGAAATCTTCTCATACATAAATTCGCTTACCAATCAATGTGGCACGACGGGGATCAACCGTCAAGGCGCGAACTGGGGTGATCGTCCCCAAATAGTACTATTATATGCATAAGCGTCTACCAAATCCCGGTAGTTCACAATTCATGCTAATGGGACTTTTAGTGACATAACCTAACTTTAATAATCCATTTATTTCATCTATCGGGTCATTTAATAATTTATCGGGTCATACAATCGGGTCATATAATCATTCGGGTCCAAATCAATAAACAAACAATCGGGACAACTAGTGTCCTATTTCATAAAAACTAACATGTTATCTCCCTCGCGGGTTTATCAAACATTTCATAAAAACATTTAAAAGAGTGCGAGGCTATAAACTCACGTTGATGTGGGAAGGCGGGTTATCGGTAATTCAGATGTACGGTACGTGCTTCAATCACGGAAACTAGACAAATAATACTCGTCTTAGACTTTTGTCCAATGACTTTATGAACATAATAATTATGTATACATATGATGATTTTATATATATGATGATCAAGTGGGTTTATATATTTTCATTCACTCATTTTTGTGTTTATTTATTGGTAACCTTTTACTAGTTTACTAGTTTTACCTATTTATGTAAGACCCGTGAATGTGCCGTATGATGCTAAGTTATTGTCTCAAGAGTTGTTCAGTATGAGCATCTCTCTTAAGTTGCGACTCACTTATGGATGTGATATCCTGAGCCTAACGTCGTTTATTTAATCCTATTTTACGAATATTTTTGAAATTTTTAAGAAATTTCGTTTGCTATATATTTGACGGTTTAAGTTGAAACCAACGTTTACGGTCGTAATTTTAACATTTGACTGTTTAAGAAGAACCGATGATGACTACGATACCGACGGATGCCTAAAACTTATCTTTTATTTTCGATTGATCGATATTTGAGTTTTTCGAAGTTTTTATTTTTTATTATGTTTTAAGTCGAGTCGGAACCTTACTATTGCTTTTCGTGTGCGTTAAACCTTTGAAAAAGTTTTTTGATTGAACAAGATTTTAACTTTTATGAATCCGGGGTGAAACCCGACTCTCGTAAATTTATAAAAATCTACTAGGTACCATTTTTGCCTTTTTAAAAAGATATCTTACAACTATGGCCAAAATAAGACTAAAATGACACTTTCTACCCTCCCTTGCATATAAAAGGAATTTTTCACACACACACTCCTCATTTTCTCATTCAAAATTTCACACACACTCCCCTCTCTCTCTCTAGGCCGCCGGCCACCACCATCCACCACCCAAAACCACCACAAAAATTTAATTTTGAAAAATCTAATCAAAGACTCATGTTTCTAACATCAAGATAAGTAAATCCCAGCATTAATTTACAACATGCAACAACATTTTTTTTTAGATCTAATTTTTGAAATATTTTGAAAAATTTTATGTTTTGATCTAATTAACCTTATGGGTTTGTGTTTAATTATGTTTAGGAACGTGGATTTGAAATATGGAAGCTTGGAAAAGTTTTTTTTGGTGTTCTTGCTTATCAAAACCCACGGCCACAAATGGGTTTTTGATTTTGGTGGTTGTTTGATCTTGATTATTGTTGGTAAGGTTCTTATATTATGTTATTGTTGTCTAATTAATTATTTTTATGGTTTGATTTTTATTTTCATTATTTGGGTTTTGATGAAGGTTAATCATACAAGTGAATTAGGATGTTTCTATTTGCTTATGATGATTATTAGGTGTTATTAGAAGTATATAAATGATTGAAATGGGTCAAAAAGATGTTTTGATATGATTTTGATAGAGTCATTTTAGATCAGAAACTTTAGGGTTATTTTTCGTGGTTTTAAGTCTAAGTCCAGGTTTATATGATAGGATATTGTGGTAGAGCTTCTTTTTAGCTTCGTTTTGGTATAAGATAGAGCTTTTGACTCCAAACGAGTCAAAAGTTACGCTAGTTTGAATATTCATGTACAGGGAGATGCGTATCGACACAATACGAAATTGTTGTCGATATTGGGTCAAATCTCGGGGACTATAAGTTGAGTTTCAAAAATGGTCAAGGGCTGTTCTCAGGCCCTAAACTTAGTTTTAGTCTATTTTCACAATCAAGAGTCGGATTTGCAAATGGTATTGGTTAAGATGATCAAAATGATCTTACAAGTCGAGTGTGCAAAACAGTCCGAATTTTGCACTTCAAAGATGTGTCGGGCAGAAGGTCTTAGAAGTGAAAACTTTTTATGAAATTTGGTATGGGGTTTCTACAGATTATAAGTGATTTTTACAAATTTTATTAGATTTTTAGGAGTGATCTAAGTGGGGTAAAACAGCCCGTACATTCGGTATGTACCGGCAGAATTGTAAAATGAGTAATAGTTTTAATAAAGTATAAAAATGGCTCGTGTCTAGTAAATATCACTTGTATGGATTTTTGGCGTGAGTTTATATGAACCTTGAGTGTTCTTAAGTATATACATACAGTACTTGAAGGTACTTGAATGTGTTGATTCATTACGTGTTTATTCGTTAGGTGTTGTATTTGATTTCCCGGGGCATCCTCATCGTCGGTGATCGATTTTGTTTACGCCGTAGCTACTAATGCTACTACTACTACGCAAGGTGAGTCTATAGCCTCGCTCTTTACTTATTTCAAATGATTTTACCCACGAGGGGGATACATGCTATTTAAATAAAAATGAACATAAGTCATGAATGATTGTTGGACCCGAATGTTGCCTTGAATTGTGTTGAGTACCTAGTTGCAAAAGGCCCTAATTTCATGAACTATTAACTATTGTTTAATCCTAGTGTGGATTGAAAATAGCCGCTTATACAGATTGTATTACTACGGGGCTGACGACCCAATGCTAGCCGAGAAGCTGTACGTTGAGTAAGTTCTGCGGTAGATTATTTTTGTATAAGAGATAAGGTATAATTGCAACTGATGCCTTTAGTAGGGGCACTGGTTTCATCTGAATCACACCGGTAATTATTACGCGGGTGATTGAGTTAACGGATTAGTGTCATGAGCTTAAACACAATTGTCATATCCTTGAATAATAGATTGTGAGTACGACAATGCTATTGAACGGTCATGATTGGTTTTAATACTTATGTTCAACTTATGATTTGATAAACCTATAGATTCGCTCAACCTTTGTGTTGACGGTTTTAAGCATGTGTTTCAGGTAACCAAGATTGATAGCAGCTTAGCATGCGAGGATGGAAGTTGTTGTGGCTTGGCGGTCTACTTTGTTTTTCTTCCCTTTTAGCACTTAAATATTTTATATTATGTCATGTGAACGAAAATGTCCTTTTGGGTTGATATTCAGTGGGGACCTAAACGCAAAATCTGTTTTGTATCATCTTGGGAATTGGAAAACTGTAGACTTTGATGATTTAATCAAACTTTAATTTATGTTTAAACTTTTACGTCTCTTTGAGTCGTTTAATATAGCTTATGTGTGATGATAACTACGTAGCACCCAAATGTTGTAGTTTCGCTGCGCGTAGCATTTGTGGGGGTGTTAGAGATTGGTAATCAGAGCCATGAGTTATAGGGAACTAGGTCATTTTGAAAAATCCTAAACTATAACTTTTGGTGTCGTAAGAAATTGTCCAAGCACACAACTATCATGCATGGCTCCGGTAAGAATTCTTTAGCATTGCTTTATATTTTAGATGTATCACTCAAAATTGACATGAATTCCCTAGTATTTATTAAGTAAATACTATGATATATATTAAGATATATTGTTTTGTACGTTGAGTACTTATTATCGTAATTTACAAATTCTCCTAAGATTATCTTATATGTTGCATGTATTTGGCATAACGGGCTACATTGCATTACATGGCAACACCGCGTTGTAATCCTACGTGTATGTAGGAATGGTTGTATGTATAAGTATGTATATACTATGGTATTTAAAGGCGTACATCGTAGCGACGAATCACATGTGTATGTTATAAAACGTGGTTGAGGCGTGTTGCCATTTAATCGTTGTTTACTATTCTAATTGAATTTTAAAGATGTGTTTTAAAATAGACTAGCGTTGTGATCAATCGTGATAACTTGGAATTTGGTTGGTTTTTGTGTTAATTTTGTGGAGTACAATTTCGAGACTCATCCGAGGCCGATAACAACATTTAGTTGACATACATATTTTCGCTTCGTTTATTTCAATTTTGTCCTTGTAGTCTTATTATTTTAAATTTGATAGTGTATATGACGAGGTCCCGCATTTGTGTGAGTTAAGGAAGCACTAAACTTTGCTGATTAAATGGTTTAAACATAAAGTGTTTTACATATTTAATACTTGGCGGATGAAACTTTTGGATAAAAATGACTTAGGATGTGTTTTGTAACAAGTAAAAATAAGTGTAGAGAAGAAATGGACAAAGTGAAATTGTTTTTCCTTCAACCTTGGTTGGTATATCATAATAAGTGATTTATATTACTCGTAAAATCCTTGTTTTATATATTAATAATTTGATACTAGAATCTAGTGATGGATTTGTTAAGAATTTGTTTAATATAATTTGAAAAAGGAGTTTATAATAAAATTTACGATATGACTGTTGAGTATATGTAACTTGGATTTAGTATGAATTAATTTTCGGGTCAATGTAGCAAACTTTGGGTATATTTTGTAATATAGAACATGAGTAGAAAAATTTACCACGTATTTTGGAGCTAGAGATTTTGTAAAACTGGTTTTATCTTAAACATAAGGTCATGATTATGTGCATTGGTATAAACTAGAACACGTTACTTGTTGTAGTGAATAAAATGGGATAAAATCGGAATATACACTTTAAGTAAGAAATTATAATGCTTGAAACAAATTATTAAATATTGAGGGAACGCTATTTTATTCCGCTGCGAGATGTGTTAATTTTAAAATCACTTGATAATGGGCTAATGATTAAAAGTTGAATTTTATGTATCTTTGAATTATTGAAATAAGCATATTAATTATTTATTATTTTATTATTATTATCGAGATTCAAGTGTCGACTAAAATCAGTAATTTATCCGAAATAATACTACGTGAAACCACTTTAGCATCTGGGTCGAATTACGCGAATACTATTTAATAAATCAGTTTTAAGGAAGACATGTGTATAATAAAAAGTCAAAGTTAATTTTAAGAGTCAATTGGGCTAGTTTGAGTCGTGTTGGATACGTGTATGTATGTGATAAGGTAAGCCGTAATAATAATAACGTAAAACTTAGAAAATTCTTACTATGTACGTTTTTGGTACTTAAGATATGAACATTAATGAGATTTTGACACAAGTATGGAGATTTTCAAACCTAATGATTTTACTAGTTATGATAACCGAGTAACCGAATCAACTGATGTTAGAAATTTCTTGAAATTGTAATTTTTATAGAAATAAAAACTTTGTATAGATTGAAACATGAAAGGTCTGAAATCTTTAATGGGGTAACACAAACTAAAAATATGCAAGATCGTTTTACAATATACGAATTAACATTGATTTGAATATGCAAATGGATTACCCAACACACGCCTACTTGTATAATATTTTATAAAGATGTATGTATAATGTTTTGAGTCACGATGGTTCGATCGTACGACATCTCTTCTTCGACTTTGCGAGTCTATATCTGAGCTTGAGTAGTCATGTAAGTGTTTATTTTAATATTGTCTATGGTATGAAACCGTTAATTATTTTAAAACTACTATTTCGCTAGTACTTGATAATGAGGGTATGTCACCCGGTATATTTTGTCCTGTTCATGGATGTTGTGACTTTTCTTCTTACGGTTAATGGAACCTAAAATTCTGTACTTACTTGAATGATGCTATAAATCTTCATTAAATTGGTTATTTATTTATATTGAACAAAAGCAAGGAGACGAAGCCGCTTTATCAAATTGTAGAGGTGAAAGAACTCGACCTTCCTGGTGAAATTGTTTCTATTCGACCAAGTGATTATTCTCCTCTCCCCGTTTACCCTTGATGGAATGTGTGTGCAACTCGAGACGATGGGAATTATGATTGTTGTTTTATTTTTGACGCTTGTGCTGATATTCAAATTTTTACTCCATGCATTCGTAGATCGCTGTTGTTATCCCGAGACTTTTGTCATATATTTGAAGTATTTTCGTTTCTGATGTAGTTAATTTTAGCTGGCAATTATATTGCTCGTTTACCTCGTTCGATCCCATTGATTTTTTATTTTATTACTTGATGTGCTTGCAATGATCTTTAATCTTGAACCACCTTACCGTTATTTTGTGAATAGTCTATTTTGAAAATATGTATGAGTGTGTTAAATGGTTCGTTCAACCAAATGTAAATGGTGTCGATTTATTTACTTAATTATTTATTCATTTTTTTTTCTCATAAATAGGCAAAGTAATGTATGTTTCCAAAGTAGACGAAAAATGTTTGATGTGTTTCTTAAAACGATGGTAACAATATTTTCCCATTTCAAATTTAATTTCAAATGGTTTAATTATTTTGAAGATTAGGTCGAAAACTTTCGTAGTCATATTTGGTATGTAATAATAATGTTTGTGTCGTCACTCGATCCTCAATTATGCACAGCTTAGCTAACTATGCATAATTCGGGAAGAGTCCTGTTTTGTTAATTGTCGTTGCTTGACCCTTAAGTATGCATGATCTAGCTAATTATGCATAGTTTAGGAAGGGGACTATCGTGTCAAACAAATTGGTCATCTTGAAACTTGTAGTGTTTTGATAAACGTTTGGATGAGAACGTTTCTTTTTAAAATGGTGGATCACTTTTGCAAGTAGTCGTAATTTCTTTGATTTTTAAAGAAAATTTTTGAATTTTCTTGTGTTAATCTTTTCTTTTTTTTGGCGTTGACTTAGTAAGTCACTATGACCGAGTAATTTTGGAAATGTGTTGTGTGTAACGTGTGAAATTTATCAGAATCGTTAGGGTGTTGATGAAATACCAAAGGGACTCCTACCGACACTGAGAAGAAATTTTAAACAAGAATAGAAGACTGCCAAAGTAGAGGAAATCAGAGTTCAAGTGACTCTGAGGGGAATGACGAAGACTTCTCCTACATCAAACGCATCGTACCTTATTTATTTTCTTTTCTCGTTCTTTTGATATGTTTTATGACACGCGATAAACTGTTGAAGTTTACCAACTGTGCATCGGTAGTTGGAAGACAATTCCATTGTCGTCTTCGTTTATTTAAGTGAGGAATCCTCTTGCTTAACTCAACCATCCTTGATTATCGATGGTTAACCAATGGATAAACATAGTTGATGTTTTTATGGTGAACCCTTGCCTTTTATGTGTTTATGTGGTATGTGATCTAGTCGAGTGATCGTAAGTTGTGAGAACATAAGACGACATTGTCCAATGAAGTCCGATCATGGAGAACACGTGCCATGTAATATATATATCTTTTTACTGTGAACGATGATGCTTATTGAGATTTTGACCACGGTTAGGACGAAAGTGAGATGGTGTTCTTGTAATATCTTTTGTGTATGAATCCATGGGTGAGCGCCCTGCGATGACATATGTATGTATTTTATTTCTTTTTGGATATGCATCCATAGCTGGCAAGCTCGTAAACCTTTTTTAACTTGCAATTTTCTTTTGACTGGACTCATCCGAGAAATATGTCAACATTTCTTATTTTATCATGGCTTGGCTGATTAGCAAGCATGAGTTAACTTGATTGAACTGATTGTTTTGGCATGGTTTGGCTATGTTGCCAACATGTCGTACTATGGTTGTTTGTGCTTCATAGTGACTTTTGTGTTTGATTGGATTGTGACGTTTTCGAGAGAGTTATGTATATGTCGGATGATTCCGTATCGATGAATTCGTTTTTGACGGACTAGGGTTGTATGTACGTAATATTGCGATAAGGTGATTTTGTACGACTAGTAATAATTACTTCGTCTTGTATATTCTGAACGTTTTCGATGGGGTTATGTGTGACCCGTGCGATTTTATTTTGTGAGTAGTTGTTTTTATGAGATGATGAACCAAGTGAAAGGACGATTCGAAAGTTGGAAGACATGCTCCGAACGTGTGTGATTGATTTTGATAGTTGTTGAGATCGATACTTGCCGTTGGTAGTACCTTTGTACAACGACATTTACCAAGTTAGCATTGAAGCTGCAACATTTGAAGAATTATGTTGACGAAAGGTGGATCGCTAGTTGGATAGAATGAAGTAGGAAAAAGTCAGTTGAATGGACTTGAAATGATTCGAGAGGCTACGGAAGAGATGGTGTAGATTAAGACTCACTTGCTAACCGTGAGAAGCTGCGAGAAGAGACGTGTCGATAACCGTAGGAAGAATTTGGGAAATTGAAGTGGAGATCACGGATCGAGATGTTAAGAGAATTGAAGCAAGGTATAATACTCATTGCGAGGGTGTGATGGAACCCGAGACGTGAACCGAAGTCCACATCGGAACGTGAATACCTCTTTAGTAAGTAGTACCCTCATCTTTCTAGTAGTACGAAATGCGAGTATAAGAACCGGAGAGCGCCGGGACGTCGCTCCTTTAAGGAGGGGAGGATGTAAGACCCGTGAATGTGCCGTATGATGCTAAGTTATTGTCTCAAGAGTTGTTCAGTATGAGCATCTCTCTTAAGTTGCGACTCACTTGTGGATGTGATATCCTGAGCCTAACGGCGTTTATTTAATCCTATTTTACGAATATTTTTGAAATTTTTAAGAAATTTCGTTTGCTATATATTTGACGGTTTAAGTTGAAACCAACGTTTACGGTCGTAATTTTAACATTTGACTGTTTAAGAAGAACCGATGACGACTACGATACCGACGGATGCCTAAAATTTATCTTTTATTTTCGATTGATCGATATTTGAGTTTTTCGAAGTTTTTATTTTTTATTATGTTTTAAGTCGAGTCGGAACCTTACTATTGCTTTTCGTGTGCGTTAAACCTTTGAAAAAGTATTTTGATTGAACAAGATTTTAACTTTTATGAATCCGGGGTGAAACCCGACTCTCGTAAATTTATAAAAATCTACTAGGTACCATTTTTGCCTTTTTAAAAAGATATCTTACAACTATGGCCAAAATAAGACTAAAATGACACTTTCTACCCTCCCTTGCATATAAAAGGAATTTTTCACACACACACTCCTCATTTTCTCATTCAAAATTTCACACACACTCCCCTCTCTCTCTCTAGGCCGCCGGCCACCACCATCCACCACCCAAAACCACCACAAAAATTTGATTTTGAAAAATCTAATCAAAGACCCATGTTTCTAACATCAAGATAAGTAAAACCCACCATTAATTTACAACATGCAACAACATTTTTTTTTAGATCTAATTTTTGAAATATTTTGAAAAATATTATGTTTTGATCTAATTAACCTTATGGTTTGTGTTTAATTATGTTTAGGAACGTGGATTTGAAATATGGAAGCTTGGAAAAGTTTTTTTTTGTGTTCTTGCTTATCAAAATCCACGGCCACAAATGGGTTTTTGATTTTGGTGCTTGTTTGATCTTGATTATTGTTGGTAAGGTTCTTATATTATGTTATTGTTGTCTAATTAATTATTTTTATGGTTTGATTTTTATTTTCATTATTTGGGTTTTGATGAAGGTTAATCATACAAGTGAATTAGGATGTTTCTATTTGCTTATGATGATTATTAGGTGTTATTAGAAGTATATAAATGATTGAAATGGGTCAAAAAGATGTTTTGATATGATTTTGATAGAGTCATTTTAGATCAGAAACTTTAGGGGTATTTTTCGTGGTTTTAAGTCTAAGTCCAGGTTGAGATGATAGGATATCGTGGTAGAGCTTCTTTAGCTTCGTTTTGGTATAAGATAGAGCTTTTGACTCCAAACGAGTCAAAAGTTACGCTAGTTTGAATATTCGTGTACCGGGAGATGCGTATCGACACAATACGAAATTGATGTCGATATTGGGTCAAATCTTGGGGACTATAAGTTGAGTTTCAAAAATGGTCAAGGGCTGTTCTCAGGCCCTAAACTTAGCATTTTGAGTCTATTTTCACAATCAAGAGTCGGATTTGCGAATGGTATTGGTTAAGATGATCAAAATGATCTTACAAGTCAAGTGTGCAAAACTGTCCGAATTTTGCACTTCAAAGATGTGTCGGGCAGAAGGTCTTATATGTGAAAACTTTTTATGAAATTTGGTATGGGGTTTCTACAGATTATAAGTGATTTTTACAATTTTTCTCAGATTTTTAGGAGTGATCTAAGTGGGGTAAAACAGCCCGTACATTCGGTATGTACCGGCAGAATTGTAAAATGAGTAATAGTTTTAATAAAGTATGAAAATGGCTCGTGTCTAGTAAATATCACTTGTATGGATTTTTGGCGTGAGTTTATATGAACCTTGAGTGTTCTTAAGTATATACATACAGTACTTGAAGGTACTTGAATGTGTTGATTCATTACGTGTTTATTTGTTAGGTGTTGTATTTGATTTCCCGGGGCATCCTCATCGTCGGTGATCGATTTTGTTTACGCCGTAGCTACTAATGCTACTACTACTACGCAAGGTGAGTCTATAGCCTCGCTCTTTACTTATTTCAAATGATTTTACCCGCGAGGGGGATACATGCTATTTAAATAAAAATGAACATAAGTCATGAATGATTGTTGGACCCGAATGTTGCCTTGAATTGTGTTGAGTACCTAGTTGTAAAAGGCCCTAATTTCATGAACTATTAACTATTCTCTAATCCTAGTGTAGATTGAAAATAGCCGCTTATACAGATTGTAGTACTACGGGGCTGACGACCCAATGCTAGCCGAGAAGCTGTACGTTGAGTAAGTTCTACGGTAGATTATTTTTGTATAAGAGATAAGGTATAATTGCAACTGATGCCTTTAGTAGGGGCACTGGTTTCATCTGAATCATGTCGGTAATTATTACGCGGGTGATTGAGTTAACGGATTAGTGTCATGAGCTTAAACACAATTTTCATATCCTTGAATAATAGATTGTGAGTACGACAATGCTATTGAACGGTCATGATTGGTTTTAATACTTATGTTCAACTTATGATTTGATAAAACTATAGATTCGCTCAACCTTTGTGTTGACGGTTTTAAGCATGTGTTTCAGGTAACCAAGATTGATAGCAGCGGAGCATGCGAGGATGGAAGTTGTTGTGGCTTGGCGGTCTACTTTGTTTTTCTTCCCTTTTAGCACTTAAATATTTTATATTATGTCATGTGAACGAAAATGTCCTTTTGGGTTGAGATTCAGTGGGGACCTAAACGCAAACTCTGTTTTGTATCATCTTGGGAATTGGAAAACTGTAGACTTTGATGATTTAATCAAACTTTAATTTATGTTTAAACTTTTACGTCTCTTTGAGTCGTTTAATATAGCTTATGTGTGATGATAACTACGTAGCACCCAAATGTTGTAGTTCCGCTGCGCGTAGCATTTGTGGGGGTGTTAGAATTTACATGTTTTAGGTTCAATAAGCCTATTATAAGTTCATTAACTTGTATTAATCCATTTTATACTTGTATTATCAGTATTTATACTTTATATGTTGGGCCCAAATGGGTTAAGCCTAATAAGTAATTTTTATAAGTGTTTAACTTATTTAGTTAAATCATTAGTCCAAATATGCTAACTTAGCTCGTTAATGTATATATGTTGTAAAGTTCGGGTTTTATCGCTTTTTACTTGTTATATATGTTTATACATCAGTATGTGACTTTTAAAAAATTTACATTAGACGGGTTTGATCGTCTAAGTTTTATTTGACAAAAACGTTAATTTTTTACGGTATTAGCCGAAAAGACGTAAAAATCATGTTTATAGTTTTATAACTTATAAAACTTATTAAACTACTATTTTTATAAAATGTCCATTTATTTATCCTTATACATATTTATATAAATGTATTATATAATTTAGTGGGTTTTAATTCACATTTTATACTATTTTTATTTGAGTGCTTATATAATACTATTATACTTTAATTTCCCAAAATCTGATTTTTACTTTCACTTTCACCATTTTTACCATATCTTGAGTTCTACAAAGAGATAGAAGCTCATTTTTGGAAACCATAAACTACATGATATTTTCTACAATTAACTTAGTTTTAGCTACTGCTCAATCCAACTCTAAATATCTCTAACAGTCCGTCCAAAACTGACTATCCAGATTGGTACTCTAAACTTGTTTTAGTCATATCTCACTCATTATAATGATTCCATTGTATGACCAACTCTCACATGTGTATGACATCTTATACTTACTGTATATTGCTTCCACTTTGCCATTTTATCAGTTTAACATGTGGTTAGTTACTGTTTTTATACAGCCAACAATTTAAGCAAGATTTTAGCCTAGTTTCTTATAGTTTTTCATCTTTTTAATCATATTTATCAACACCAAATCCACACACAATACTTTTATCATCATATAATCATCATATACATATACAATAGGAAAGAAAATACATGATTACATAATCAAAATAACAAGAGGATGAGGAGAACAATCTTTATACCACCAAGATGATGTAGGTTGTGTTTAAGACATGGATTTTGATGGAGAAACTTGTGATAAACCAAGACCATCTTCAAGACCACCCATCTACATGAACACCTTGATGATAATCAGCCCTTGACTCCTTTGAAAATTCCTTGCTAGTTGTTAAAATCACCTCCAATCAACAAGTCTTCAACTAAGCTTCAACATATGTTGAACATAGCTTAAGTTCATGGTAAAATTTTTGAGGATGATGGTGTTTAGTGGTGGTGGTGTGACGGCAATGTAGAGAGAGTGAGAGAGTTTGTAGGTTGTTTTGCATGTATTAAATGGAAGGAATGATTTAGCTAGTGGTTTTTGTGGGATGAGTGGCTTCACATTGAAGCTAAGCTTACATGTGTAAGCTTATAGCTTACAAGGGTGCCACATCTTTGATGTGGTGTCCCTTTTGGCCGTCCCTTAAGTTAGTGGGGTGGGATAAACTAGTTTGTCTCCTCCCGCTAATTTATGGGTATTCCTCGATTCTAGTTTCTTCGATTTGCGTGCCCTCGGGTAGTTTTACGAAAAACGTTTTTATAATTATGAATCAACGGCACAAAACGAATCTAATTAAAATTGTCTCATAAAAAACGGAGTTCGAAAACGTAAATAGGTAATCCTAAGGTTTCCGGTTTAGTCGTAAAGGACGTTAAATTATAATCGTAAGTCCTAATCTCTTTTCGTAAATTTGTGAGTTTATGGACCAACACAAATTTAAAATCTCAAAATAAAATTCACGGACAAATTTATTTTCTGAAATGTCGGACTGTCACCAAAACGGAGTATGTAAACGTAAGCACGTAACGTTGAATCCTCCGGTTTAGACGTAGTCGATGCTACTTCAAGACGTAAATCCAAATTTCTTCCCAAAAATAAGTGAGTTCATAATATAACATTAAAATAATGTTTTTGAATAATATTTGAGAATAAAATATAAACCATAAATTGATGGATTGTCACAGCATTTACCCCTAAACAGGATCTTTCTCCTCAAAGATCATCTTACTACTCGCTTTTTATAGAGTTTAAGCCATGTGGGTGTTTCCTCCACATTCGGTCTTTTCTTACAAGTGTAATCCATTACAATACGCGAGTTTCATCAAACATAACTACGGGAATAAGATCAGGCTTATTGTTGACTTACTTTCTCTATCCATGGTGTTCATGGGTTTCTGATGAATGCAACTTTTCGCCGATCTAAACTTCATTAAGGAATAGTCATATTTTTCACTTGATAGGCATTTTATCAAGTTCGATATACGAAACATAATTCACGCAGCTCTTGAAGTCCTAGGGTAGATCCAGCTTATATGCCTTTCAAACCAACTTTTACATCATCTCAATGGTCCCATACAACGGGGATTTATATCCCATGATCTTTCAGATCATCAATTCATTTTTCCATGGTTAAAATTTTTGGCATAACTTCGCTACCCATCTGGCACTTCAAGATCTACATTTCATATTCACATAACCCCCTGCCCACTACCAGCAGTCAATAGTCGGATCCTAATTTCAACAATCATTTCAGGTCTCGCGGTTCGAGTATTTTGTAAGGTTAGGTTCGCCATCATAGGAAACCTTAAACCTAAAAGACATGTCCAACTCACAATGGGTGTATGTCGGGTGTCTTCATCCCAACTCCTGCTTACTGATGCTCTAATATATATCCTCACAAGATTCGATCTCGATCCTAATACGATAGTTTTCAATGATAATCTCTCCAAGTTAAAATGATTATACGGTTTATTGCCAAAGGTCAATCATTCAAACATAAAACATCACTTATAGTATTTTGTATCGTTACTTTACCTCGTCCCTTCGATTGGGGTGGTACAGTACTCTCATCAAGATTCGTTCTCAATAACTTCTGAGCAAATCTCTAGAAATTCGATGCGAAGCGAGGATCTTGATAGAGATGATCGATACAGGCACACCATGTTTACACAACTCCTTTAAATACAAAGAGTCAATCTCTTTATCGAGAATATATCATTAATAGGAATGATATTAGCAGAGTTGGTCAGTCTGTCGACGATGACCCAAATCGAATCAAATTCAGATGATGACCTTTGCAATAGTTAGACGTTTACTAATGTATGAGGCAGTGTCTGCCTTCATAATTTGCCATTAGTACAACTTCTTCAGACAAAGATACTTTTAGTCAGAAATGACATAAATAGAATACTTAATCTTATGAGATTCCGACATAACTAAATCTCGAAATCTACCATGTTTAGGCAACCACAAGTGACCTTTTATACATTTAACGCTATCGGCTTCTCAATTCTATTGGTTCACGTTAGCCGCTAACCCCTTTTATTATCTATATTATCCTTTTTACATAATGCGTCGGTATCTAAATTCACCTCTCCTGACGATATAATTATCATGTCCACAATTCACTCAAAAATTCTTTCTTCATATTTTTTAAGTTTTAATTTCATCTCAACTATCATTTTTATCCGTTTTACTCAATCCGACGTTTAAAGCGTCGATAATTAGTACAAGTAATTAAATAATAATTTTTATTTTTTTTGAATTTTATGAAACGTAAACGTAAAAATTTTAAATTTCTTAGTTCGACCAATTTTATAAATGTGTTCAAAATAAATTTAAATTTTACTAACAAGATTTTTGTTGATTTATCGAAAATATTAATAAGATTAGTAAATATTTGAAAAATCTTTGTTTATATTTTGGTCAAAGTTTTCTTAGTTGAAAAGCAAACATTGTCGTTTTAAATCTTGGTTTAAACGGTTTCCTCAATCCCTCTTAGGTTGTCTTGAGGTATACACGAACATTTACCCCTAAACAGGAGTTTAGTTAAATGATTTGTGTATAAGGGAATAATCCCATAAAAATTCTTTTGTTAAAACATTTGTCAAAACATATTTGCACTTTCTTTTTAGTATAACTCAAAGTCTTAAATGGCTCTAATTTTTGAAGAGTCAATATATTCCATTTTCTATTAATCACACGATCAACTAATATAAAGGATTAAGCCTTAAAATTACATGTTAATTATTCAAGGTACAGGTTTTAATTGTTCGGTCAATTTAGGGCAGTCTATAACTAATTATTAACTCATTCTTATTCTTATAAACAAACAGATGGTCCTTAATGATCGCAAGCATGAATTTTTCAATTTACAGCCTACACACGCGATTCACCAAATTTATGAATGCTACATGTGTAATAGTCAATCCAAACGACATCACATGAAACTCATAATGTTCATTACAAGTTCTGGATGTAGTGATTGGAATAGATATTCTTTTTCACGGACGCGAAATTGATGATAACCATGCCGCGGATCAAATCTTCAAATATACGCTAGAACCTTGTAAATGATCGAACAAATCTTCCATTTCGAGTCATGGATATCGTTTTCGATTGTCAATTTACTCAGTTCATATAAATATAAGGAATGATAACACCATAGCTCTTCATAATGACGAGCTCGGTAGAATAAAATCTTTCTCCGACAACTCTCTCAGTTGTACGGTAATTCCTTTAATTCAGATGGTGTTGACGTACAGTGCACACACCACAGGTGCAGCACCGAGAATATAATAAATACCAAATTCAACTTGCCTTAATGGAGAAAGTAAAGGTAATTCATCAACAAATACCTCCTAAAGTTTCAAATAACGGAAACATCTTTTAATAAATTCACTTTTAAGTTCTTTCTAGATTATAATATCTATGACTAATTCACAATCATTCATTGTATAATTTTAAGTCTAAATACAGGATATCGTCATCCACCAAGAATTATTTATATCACTTTTGATAATCAACATCTTATCTTTTAGGGGAATTCTACTCGAGTTCCCATCAATTAAGACAATGTCGTCATGTCATAATCAATCAATCTATTCTACTGGCACTATCAACTTTCTAGTTTCATTACCGTTGATAAGATGTGAACTTTCTCAAAAGACTAATAATAACTCATAATTCTTCACAAATTTAAGGATACCAGGAGACATAACTAACCTTAAAAGAGTAAGGTTAACGCATAATCTACGCGAGAGAATTTCAAATCAGATACAGACGAAAACATTTAACGAATATGAATATATCCCATGTTTTCATAATTTGAGTACGCATTCGAAAGATCCTCGGATCGTTACCCAGGTCAATCAAATGAAATCAAATCAAAAGAAATGATAGAAACGCTGATACATCCAGTCGGGTATCAACACTCGGTAATCAAATAATTTTCCTAAGAATCTCACTACGGGAGAATTGGACAAGAAAGAATTGTCAATTGTCAAATAAGACAATTTCCACAGATGAGTAAATTCGACTCAGAAGAATAGATGCTACAGGCACATATGTAGGTGTCCCTAACACTATGTCCTTATTTTTCACTTCTTGCAGATCTCATAAATTTTAATCTTTCACAATCTTCAAAGAAAACTTAGTGTTTATTAATTATTTCATGGTGACTACTAATCAGCCTTGCATGGTCACTTCCAAATTGTATGTATGCGCGCAACTATATACAATTTCATGATTAACGATGCAATACTCAGTTCGTCAAAATTTTATCATCATCTTTATAATAAGGGTTTTTGGATGTTTAGGTTACCAAACTTTCACTTTTTGTTCACCTAAGTTACCCAACTAATTTTTTGAGACTTTGGATTACTGAACTACAAAGTTTTGCTTTTCAGGTTACTAAACAGCAAAAGTGTGTTCATGTAGGTTACCGTGGGTACCGGCAACCGGTTACTTGTGGGCCATGTTATTCAGCTCAAAAACTTATTAGGTTATTAGACAGATATGCTACTCAACTTTGCGAATTTGTTCACATAGGTTACTAAACTTTGTTGTTAAGTTCTACACATATATTTTATATACATGTTTTTATACAAACACTGATAATGTATACATTTTATATACATTTTGATACATACATTTTTAACCATGTTTTTATACACATCTTTTTACAAACATTTTATATACACGTTTTTAATACACATATTTTATATAAATTTTGGTACATACATTTTTGTACATGTTTTTATACACACACTTATATACACTTCTTTTTTAGACATTTTATTTACACATTTGTATACATGTTATATATACATTTTGTGGAAACGTAGAGAGAGTGAAGGGGGGGGGGGATGAATACGTTTATAAAATCTTTTGTATCAAATGTCCAGCAAGAGGGATATAGTATGAGAAGTGTTGTATATAGTCAATGACTATATTATGAGTCAAGTAGCATATGAGTAATCACGATTAACACGCAATAGTATAAATCTAGAGTAATAAAGATAAAGGAAATGAAAATCAACACAATGATTTATAGTGGTTCGTTTAAAAAGACACCTTCCTTGCTCAACATCAACTCCCCGAGTCACCTACTCGAGAGTTCGACTTCACTAATCAACAACCTCTTTTATATCAGTGGAAAACACTTAGATGTCTCTTACAATTACCGACACCTAAGCTAGGATGTCGTGTTCTTTCACACGGGTACAATGTCTCTTCTAAATCGCTTACACTTTATCCGGTACTAAATACCAAGCTAACTCCAAGCTTTAATGTCACCCATCTTCTAATCTTCTAAACTCTCTGGATATATATAACATTCTAACCTAAATTCTTCTCTTACTTCTTGTCTCTTGTGATTTAGATTTTTGTTAACTTGAAGATCACTTACAAGAATTCTTTCTCCAAGCTTTGATCCTTCAAAGTTTACATTGTGTGATTGTTTTAAGTGTTACCTATACAATTACCATTGTTATACCCATTCTTCTACCTACTTATGTAATATTGTGGTTGGTGTTGTAGACCACAAAGTATATAGTGTGAAGGGAGTTTGTTGTACCCGTGTAAAAGAACACGACATAATAGCTTAGGTGTCGGTAAAGATTGTAAGCTAAAGTGTAAAGGTTTCTCCACCTTATTAGACCGAACCACTATAAATCCTTGTGCATTGTGGTTTGCTTTATTCTTTCTCTATCTCAATTACTTTGTCAATCACATTTGATCTATATCCACGACCTCCAGGAAACCTCCCCCAAGAAAACCACTTAGTGGAACCTTGGTGGCCAACTGAGCTAAGCCAGTTGGTTGTGTATAATAATATGTATACAAATATGTGTATAAAAACCTGTATAAAACTATGAACGAATTCAAAGTTGAGTAACTTAGGTGAAAAATTTCGTAAAGTTTAGTAACTTATCTAAATAAATTCACAAAGAATAGTAACTTATTCTTAAAAGTATATTGCTACGCTGGTAGTTGCAACCGGTTACTAACACTAACAAACAGTTTGTCATACTTCGGTATAAACATTACCCGGTTTCCATAGTTTGGTAACCCAAAGTCTCAAAAAAATAGTTGGGTAACTTAGGTGAACAAAAAGTGAAAGTTTGGTAATCTAAACATCCAAAAACCCTTATAATAAAAACATTTTCATGCTTAATTCTTAAATAAGAATCAAAAATAAATTTACAAAGATTTCCTTTGTTATGAAAACAAATAAGTTTTCCAAGGTATTTTATAAACAACTTTATTTCCATAACGATCACTTATAAATCTCACTTTGAATAATCCTTATAGTGATGAAAATTAAATTTTCTCAAAGGATACTGTTTTAACTTTATAAAAAAAACAATGAGTGATCTACAAAAGAGTGATGAAAAGTTGTTCACCAAGAACTAACTTCAATATATAAGGAAATGAGCTTAGCCACCTAATCATGAGGTTCGTGACCTCGATGGCAGTCAGAAAGAATAATTCACAACGTAACTCAAATCGAGATGAGTACTTGTTCAATGGTTGCATCACTAATGCGAACATTAGGATGAAGCAATAATAGATAGATAACATCGATACATATAGGATTTAGCAATCAAAGGTAGTCTTTTCATTAATCACAAACAAGTCAAAATTGTACCGTAACACATTACATGTCACTATGTCATACAATTTTAATAACTCATCCTACCAACTGATGTCTCAGTTAAAGTTAGGGATTTTTTTTAAAAGATACCACAATGAATACTAATCTAGAAGAGTCATTAGGTGTTCCACATGTCCCAGAAGATCCACCGGTCTCAATTCAGAAGAAGATTTCTTCAATTTCTTTCTTGGACACTGGGCATCCTCGTTAGTGGACAATGGCCTAGGAAAAACACTTAACACGAACCAATAATCAATTAAAACCTTATAATTTAATCACAGAACTTAACGAATTCCTCTTAACAATCTTTTTCCATACAAGTTAAATTTTACTTTATTCAAGTTTCAACCAATTTATACTCAATGCGATATCCTACCTCATCTTCCAATACTTTCAACTTTGTTCTTAAACCTTAAACGGGCAATAAAAGCTCGATATGATCAACACTTAATTTCCAATCCTATAGCTCTTACAACAATAGTTATCAAATGAGTCACTAGCATGAGATGAATCACACATTCAATTAAATTTCTCGGAAAGGTACTAGTGGCATGAGGCTTTTGGGTAATGGTTCCAATGACAGCCTCAAGTGCAACATTCACCCTTTTGATTTCAATTTAAGAATTGAATGACAACGAATCAGATGACATCTTTCTAGGTGGTAACGTTTTGTCCAACTCCACTCTATAAGTAAAGATCGTCATGACATCGATATCAGATTTAATCTCGCCAATTCTTCTTTAATATCATAATCAACTAATATATATATTTCTACGAGTATCAACCATTTTGTTGGGATCATAAATATCCACAACTTGGTTTAGATCTAGAATAGCTAGAATTCCTACAGAAATAGCTTCGATTAATTTACTAGGGGATTTAGGGTTCCTTGTGACAATCTACGTCGTATAAATACCTCGTATAAATATCAAAATAATCATCAAACAATCATGTAATAAAATTACATCATATATATATAATCCAAGTTATATATATATATTAAAATAACACTTCTCAGTCTGGCCTTGTCGGTAACTCGGGAATTCTTCGGCACCGTTATAGTCAAAAGATTTTTAGACATTTTTAGAAAATGTTTATAGTTAAAGATTTTGAAATGTTTTATTCAAAACCTTAGTTTTAAAAATCTTTCGTTCTCTATAACGAGAGCTCTGGTACCAAACTGTAACACCCCCAAATTTATACAACTCAATACAGCGGAAGACTCGTTGGTGTTACGGGATAGCACATTACTCACATCATAGACAACGCATAAAAATCGCGTCGTTTAATAATAAAAGCATTTCCATTCATAAATATCAAATTTACATAGGTCCCAAGTAATTATATTTCATACAGGTTTTACAAAGCATTGAATGAAAATTATTGTTTAAGTGCGGGCCATGAATTCTTGTTGTCTTCCCGAGAATTACCTTCAAGTACCTGAGATAAAACATGTTAAAAGAGAAGGTCAGCGATAACGCCGAGTGAATTCATAGAGTTTAATAAAATCCATCAATATAACATCGGTATAAAATTATTACCAAAAATCATTTTGTACAAATCTTTGTAATAGGCCATAAAATAGCCAAAGTTATTTTATACCAATCCTTATCAAAAATCATAATATAGGCTTTCGCCTTCAAAATCATTATACGAACCAATGTCGTAAAAATATCATACAATAAGTTTTTATAACGTCGTGTAGAGTTAAATAAAAACCGTTATATGAATATGGTTATGTAAAACCAAAACACAAACATAATATCAATAATATGACCCCGTATTGCTAGTCAGGCAATATATTGTAATTCGGTGCGTATAGCAGTATTTCGTTAATTGGATTATTATAAGCCGCATGACATTGTTACCTTACTATAACCAACAACGGGTAGCTAGCCCGAAACTTAATTTGCCCATCTAAATTAGCGTGTCGTCACAAAGGTCACGCTATGGAAATCTTCTCGTACATAAATTCTCTTACCAATCAATGTGGCACGACGGGGATCAACCGTCAAGGCGCGAACTGGGGTGATCGTCCCCAAATAGTACTATTATATGCATAAGCGTCTACCAAATCCCGGTAGTTCACAATTCATGCTAATGGGACTTTTAGTGACATAACCTAACTTTAATAATCCATTTAATTTCATCTATCGGGTCATTTAATCATTTATCGGGTCATACAATCGGGTCATACAATCATTCGGGTCCAAATCAATAAACAAACAATCGGGACAACTAGTGTCCTATTTCATAAAAACTAACATGTTATCTCCCTCGCGGGTTTATCAAAACATTTCATAAAAACATTTAAAAGAGTGCAAGGCTATGAACTCACGTTGATGTGGGAAGGCGGGTTATCGGTAATTCGGATGTACGGTACGTGCTTCAATCACGGAAACTAGACAAATAATACTCGTCTTAGACTTTTGTCCAATGACTTTATCAAAATAATAATTATGTATACATATGATGATTATATATATATGATGATCAAATGGGTTTATATATTCTCATTCACTCATTTTTGTGTTTATGTATTGGTAACCTTTACTAGTTTACTAGTTTTACCTATTTACATGTTTTAGGTTAAATAAGCCTATTATAAGTTCATTAACTTGTATTAATCCATTTTATACTTGTATTATCAGTATTTATACTTTATATGTTGGGCCCAAATGAGTTAAGCCCAATAAGTAATTTTTATAAGTGTTTAACTTATTTAGTTAAATCATTAGTCCAAATATGCTAACTTAGCTCGTTAGTGTCTATATGTTGTAAAGTTCGGGTTTTATCGGTTTTTACTTGTTATATATGTTTATACATCAGTATGTGACTTTTAAAAACTTTACATTAGACGGGTTTGATCGTCTAAGTTTTATTTGACAAAAACGTTAATTTTTACGGTATTAGCCGAAAAGACGTAAAAATCATGTTTATAGTTTTATAACTTATAAAACTTATTAAACTACCATTTTTATAAAATGTCCATTTATTTATCCTTATACATATTTATATAAATGTATTATATAAGTTAGTGGGTTTTAATTCACATTTTATACTATTTTTATTTGAGTGCTTATATAATACTATTATACTTTAATTTCCCAAAATCTGATTTTTACTTTCACTTTCACCATTTTTACCATATCTTGAGTTCTACAAGGAGATAGAAGCTAATTTTTGGACACCATAAACTACATGATATTTGATAACATTAACTTACATTTAGCTACTGCTCAATCCAACTCTAAATATCACTAACAGTCCGTCCAAAACTGACTATCCAGATTGGTACTCTAAACTTGTTTTAGTCATATCTCACTCATTATAATGATTCCATTGTATGGCCAACTCTCACATGTGTATGACATCTTATACTTACTGTATATTGTTTCCACTTTTCCATTTTATCAGTTTAACATGTGGTTACTGTTTTTATACAGCCAACAATTTAAGCAAGATTTTAGCCTAGTTTCTTATAGTTTTTCATCTTTTTAATCATATTTATCAACACCAAATCCCCACACATAACTTTTATCATCATATAACCATAATATACATATACAATAGGAAATAAAATACATGATTACATAATCAAAATAACAAGAGGATGAGGAGAACAATCTTTATACCACCAAGATGATGTAGATTGTGTTTAAGACATGGATTTTGATGGAGAAACTTGTGATAAACCAAGACCATCTTCAAGACCACCCATCTACATGAACACCTTGATGATAATCAGCCCTTGACTCCTTTGAAAATTCCTTGCTAGTTGTTAAAATCACCTCCAATCAACAAGTCTTCAACTAAGCTTCAACATATGTTGATCATAGCTTAAGTTCATGGTTAAATTTTTGAGGATGATGGTGTTTGGTGGTGATGGTGGGACGGCAATGTAGAGAGAGTGAGAGAGTTTTTAGGTTGTTTTGCATGTATGAAATGGAAGGAATGATTTAGCTAGTGGTTTTTGTGGGATGAGTGGCTTCATATTTAAGCTAAGCTTACATGTGTAAGCTTATAGCTTACAAGGGTGCCACATCTTTGATGTGGTGTCCCTTTTGGCCGTCCTTTAAGTTAGTGGGGTGGGATAAATTTATTTGTCCCATCCCGCTAATTTACGGGTATTCCTCGATTCTAGTTTCCTCGATTTGCGTGCCCTCGGGTTGTTTTACGAAAAAACGTTTTTATAAATTATGAATCAACGGCACAAAACGAATCTAATAAAAATTGTCTCTCAAAAACGGAGTTCGAAAACGTAAATACGTAATCCTAAGGTTTCCGGTTTAGTCGTAAAGGACGTTAAATTATAATCGTAAGTCCTAATCTCTTTTCGTAAATTTGTGAGTTTATGAACCAACACAAATTTAAAATCTCAAAATAAAATTCATGGACAAATTTATTTTCTGAAATGTCGGACTGTCACCAAAACGGAGTATGTAAACGTAAGCACGTAACGTTGAATCCTCCGGTTTAGACGTAGTCGATGCTACTTCAAGACGTAAATCCAAATTTCTTCCCAAAAATAAGTGAGTTCATAATATAACATTAAAATAATGTTTTTGAATAATATTTGAGAATAAAATATAAACCATAAATTGACGGATTGTCACAGGGATTTTCTCCATTCTTTTTGTCTTCTCGTCTCTTTAATAAAGTTGACGTTTTTTACTTCGATTCGGGATTTGTCGATGAATAAATTCAACTCGTCTTTTAATTTCTTCATTTAATAGACTTTAGTTCTTCGAAATATATAAATCTTTCTGTCTTTGGTCCTTTTCTTCGATAAATCTTCAATTAGGCCCATTGACTTCAAATCTTTTGAATTCTCGATCTTTCGACTTCGTCTTTAGTCTTTTTCTTCGATAAAAGCCCGTGATAGCCCATGTTTTCTTCCTTTTGCATCTTTTGGTCCTAAAACACAATAAAAACACAAACCACGCATAATTCCAACTTTTACAACATAAAATACACGTTTTGGTCTTGTTATTATAGGAAATAAGTGGTAAAAGGATAAGTGTTTTCACACTTATTACCTTTCCTTAGCTTGGGTTAAGCAAAGTTATCAATGTCATAAGTGTAGGGGAGTTTACCAATACTCTTAAACATTTAGGACAATGTTTATCTTAAGTGTAGTGGGTCTTCTATCGAAGTGACCACACCTAGAACTTTGCTATTGACTTCATGATAAATTGGAAAATTAATTTTACCAAACATTTTTCTAATTTTTGATCTGCTTTGGCCGCAAAAAATATGCATTCATAAGTTTTGCATTAATCGATTTTTTGCATAACACATTTACATTGTATATATTTCTCTTTTTATTTTTCATAAAAATATATAAAAAGGAAAAAAATATAATAATGGATATGGTGTAACAAATTTAGTCTTCTTTAACATATTAGGCCCGCCATGGATAGTTTGACTCAACCCGAGTTTGCTTATCTAAGCATTCTCTAGCTAGTATCCTTAACCATGTAGACCATTATTGGTTTATTAGGCTAAGCATCCACTAGTCTCATTATTTGAGATTTTAAACTGTAGAGAACAAGAGATGATAGAGTTTAAAGTAAGTGTTAAGGGCTAGATAAACCTTATATTAATTAATTATGCATTTTATATCCCTTGTTGTAAACTTTACTTTCTTGCCAACGCATGTATATACGTTAATAAATAATCCAGAACGGTTTTAATTGGTTTGTAGTCTCTTATGCATTTTTGACTAATTATTCGTGGTTGGTATAAGTACGTCTTAAGATTCTAAGTTAGAAAGTTTTATGTCTAATAGAATTATGTCATGCTTAATACTTAGCGGGTGTTTTTCCTTTTATTCTTTTCAAATTTCGTTGTGAGGAATAAATAAAAAAAAGAGCGGCTTATGAAAAACTGAGTGGCTAAAAAAAAGAAAAAAAATTATTATACAAGACTCCTAATAGGGGCAGTGAAGTGTTAATTATAGTAGCTATTGAATTCCAGTATTACTCTCACAAGGATTGCGGGGATTTAATAGTTGCTCCAATCCAATATTACCTTGACAGGTTGCGGGATTGAAGATCCAAGGTCTCAAAAAGGCGGCAGATATAAATTATTGCGTGAGTTTTATTTTTTTTCCTTAGAGAGTGTGTAGCTACTTATTAATACATGACATAAGGATCTTACACATAAGGCGAATGAATTATTATTTTGGTTCGGACTTATATCAATTGTGGGCGGTTTTTCGAGTAAAGGATAAGATGGTTACTTAGGATTAAAATTGTGCTTCCTTATTTTGAGAAACTACTTGAGGGTAAATTTGTCATTATTTTTGAAATGGTTCAACAGCTAAGACTTATCACAGGGAATTACAAATGCTCAACAACTTGTTTATAAGCTAATTACAAGCTTAATTCTGAAAACTGTATGGTCTCACTTAGTGAAACTGAAAGCTTATATGTTGAACTTTGACTAGAACCAAAAATCAGGTTATAACACTCACTAACAAATATTTGCCAAAGGATTGAAATCTACTTGTTTTTTACTTATGAAAATGACCTAATCTTTTTGAATGCAGTTTGCCTGTTTGACTTAAACTTTGTCTACAAAAACTTGGAAACTTACTTGTACTGGTCTATTAAGTGTGTAAGAACTCACCACAACTAATTTCAAAAGATGATTCAAGAAATCTATGTAAATCTAAACACCAATATTTTGACTGTTATGAGAATTTTGCAAAGACTTATTACTCAAATGGTCATGAAATCATTAGAGACTTATCAATACTTGTAAAGCAACTCAAATGAACTGTTATCAAGCCAAATACCAACAAGTTAACACTAAAGAACAAAATGTGGTCTACTGATGACATTTAATCAGATTAAGAACAAATTTATCAAGCTTGAACTGATTAGAAGCTAAGAGACTACAATCTATCTATCAGATCATAACAAATACACCAATTAAACACTAAATCAATCACAATTCAGCAAGGAAGTTATCTGGCTAAGAATTGAGCATGGCAAAATAGTTTAGTTGAATTAAAATGAGAACTTTGAAACCTTTTAGCTTGAAGCCTCCTCTGATGGAGTAGAGGAGCGTTGAGCTCTCTAAAACTAACATCAAAACACCACAATCAACTACCAAAACTCATCAATACATCATCATCATCATCAAGGAATTATCAACTCTGTATTATTCTGAACTTCTGGCAATGAAAACGCAATAGGATTGACTGAGATCAACTACAAGCTTCTAAAACACATCAAACAAGCTCTATTGATCTAATATGATCAATAGAACTAAACAGTAATAGTGAAGGTAGGATAATGCAGTTATGAGAAGTGATTTGAAGTGAAGAGTGAAAATTGAAGTTTTATTAATGGCAGATGGTTGTTACAATTCTATTACAGTACTAACTAACTCAAGTGGTTGTCAATTACTTGAGATTAGTTGCAAACTAAATCATTAACTAAAATGAGAGGAAATTGATAAGTATTTGTAATTTCACACACTAAGTACAATACTAAAATGAAATAAGAACATGAGTATTTATATAGTAAGAATGAAGTTAGTTGGTGATGAGTGACGTGTGGGAACCAATCCCCAGCTAACATGTGTACTTAATCGCTTGATTGCAATTTCTAGATGAAGAACAGCTTTGTGGTTTTTCTCTTGAGTGGATTTCAGCTCAATTCACCACTTGGAATGGATTCGTCTTGTGATTTTAAGCAAGATTGATGTTAAACACTTCTTCTGAAACTCACTCCTTCATGATCTTGATTCTTGGGGCGTTTGTAGTTTGAATATCCACGTGGCTTCTTTTAATTCGTCCAATAAATCTCACACGGATCATAATCCATTTGAATAGTGTACATTATTGAATGGCACATTCTTATTGGTTGAGAACTAAGATAGTGCGTTGCACTATTTTGATTCGGTTATTTAGTATGATGGCTCTTAGTGGCCAGCAATGGCTATCTGAGTGAAGGAAATGGGCTCCTTTCATTGGTCCATTTCAATAGCACATGGATCAAACATAAACTTCTCTTTATTTTGGCAAATTCATTCCTTGTGTTTAGCAGAATTTTGATTTAAGCTAGAATCTTTATAAAGTTGTCATTTCTGGTCCTTTTAGCTTCAAACTTGCACAAAAATGATCCTTTGACTTTTTGACTTGATAGTTGACCATGTTTGACTTTGTTCTTGACTTTTCCAATTTTGCAGCTTTAGTCCCTCAACTTTGAAAGTTGTCAAGAAAGGTCCTTTGACTTTGGTGGACTTGTCACTTTTCATCCTCCTTTTGTCTTCTCTTCATCAATAAAGGCTTGATTCACTTGTTTGCTTCATAATTGTATCTTTTTACCTACACAAGCACAAACAAAAAAACATACCCAGAATTATGCTTTTATGAATCAAAATCAAGTATTTTGTTTTGTGTTTTAGGGTGATTTGTGATATAATTGATATGAGATTTCACTCATATCATAGTCTCATCCTTTATGTTGCTTGACAATCCTTTGATGTATTGCTTCATTTTCTTGCGGTCATCCGCAAAAGTATCGGGGCACAGCAAGCTTAACTCATTAAACCTCGTTGTATAAGCAGTGATGTCGTTGTTTCTCAACACTAGATGTCTTAGTTCATCTTCCAACTGACCCAATTCCTCTTCTGGACAAAACTTCTTAGTCAAAAGTTCCTTCATAGCAACCCAAGTCCTCCCATTAGCCACTACAAGCCCAACAGTAGCGTTAGAAATACGTTTTACGTATTAAAAAGGATCGGTCACTCCAACAATAGTTCATGTAATAGCTCGTACTTTAGTTTACTTTCACTTACTAAACAACGTCCAAACCGAGCCCATGAGATGTATGGGCCGGCGGCCAATTGTAAGCCCAATCCCATCTCATGGGCTTGGGTATATAAACCATCTCCTTTGATGGAGAGGGTGGTGGTTTCATTTCATTTTACACATAGTTAATCAATTTATCTCTAAAGTGTGTGTGAAATCATCTATCTGTGTATCTCTTTCTCTCTTTAAAACATAAGCAAGATTTACATATCCTATAAATGGTATCAAGAGCCATGGGATGATTGTATTGTATATGTGTTTGTGTTCTTGATTTTAGTAGCTTTTGATCTATATAAACCCACGTCCAAATGTTTTTGGGGTTTTTATGGTTTTTTCTTGATACAAATCTTCTACATAGTTGTGGTAGAGATTTGGTATATTTACTTTGGCTAAAAACACAAAAATTTTGGGTGTTTGGATCCATTTTTGGCTTAAAATCTCGAATTAGGTGTGTTTTGTCCGAGAAAAGTGGAAAAATCTTGTACTATTGCGACAGGTTACCCATCGAAATATCTATGGTTTTGGATTACGATCCATATTGCGATTGGGATTGCGATTGGAGTTCTTTTGTCATTGTGATCCATATTGCGATTGGGATTGGGATTGGAGTTCATTTGTGATATTGCGATCCATATTGCGATTCACATTGCGCAGTATTGTTTTTGTGATATTGCGACAGGGTATTGCGACAGGGTATTGCGATTGGAAGTATTGCGATTGGAAGTATTACGATTCGAAGTATTGCGATTGGACTTATTGCTATTGGACTTATTGCGATTGGACTTATTGCGATACTTGACATTGTGACAACATTTATTTTAGGCATTGCGATAGAGTGACAAGTATTCCAAGATTTTTCAAAAACGTGTTTTTGATCGTGTGCAATTTTATCTTGGAACTTTTGGTTTATCAAGAACAATTATTAGGGGATTTTAACATTATTTCTCGACTTCTACACACAACAACAAACACATTTACTTTCTGTCATTGATCGATCAACTTTGTAAATCTTAACTTATAGAAATGGAGTACACATCTCTTACGGATAAGTCCATCCTCTCGGGTACGGATAATCGTCCACCAATGGTGATGAAGACTATGTATAAGCATTGGGCTTCCAGAATGGAACTTTATATGTTGAACAAAGAAAATGGACATCTAATTTGGGCATCGGTGCTCAATGGACCATTGGTATATGGTACTGTGACGGAAGGTGTTGTTACTCGTCCTCGCACAACGGGTGAACTAAATGGAGATGCTATGATACAAGACAAGTGTGATAAACAAGCTACAAATGTCATTCTCCAAGCCCTTCCTCTAGATGTATACAAACTCGTCAGTAAACATAAAGTTGCCAAAGAGTTATGGGATAGAATTCGTGTTCTAATGGAAGGCACATCGTTAACTAAACAAGAACGAGAGTGTAAGCTTTATGATACTTTTGATAAGTTTTCCTATGTCCCAGGGGAGACTCTTAATGATTACTATATGAGATTTACCCTATTGTTGAATGAGCTAAATATCTATGGCATGGCAATTCCTACATTTCAATTTAACACCAAGTATTTTAACACTCTTCCTTCAGAATGGAAAAAGTACGTGACGGATGTTAAATTGGCTAAGGACTTGCATAACACCAATGTGGATCAATTTCAAGCTTTTCTTCAACAACACGAATGCCATGTGATCGAGGCTCGGTTGTCTACACCTCAAGTTCATGATCCACTTGCCATGTATGCTTCTCAACAAAACATGGCTTATACTTATCAACAACCATCATACTTGCAGCTGCCACCACCACACACCTATCAGCAACCACAACAACCATCTTATCAACCACTAATGATGCCACAACAAGCATTTCAACAAAGTGTTCATCAACAATCTTTTCCACATCAACCACTACATCAGAATCACCATCACAAGCCAACACTTCTCCAATGGGCTATACTCCTCAGTAAGGATATTTTCCAATTGAAGCACAACCAGCACAAGCCTTCTACTCCAATGAACTTCCACCAATCCAAGCACCGGTCTTTACTCCAAATGATACGCCAGCTGATGTTCTAAACCATCTCACTGCCTACTTGTCAAAACTTGTTGCAACTAGAGGATTTTCACCAACAAACAATCAGCTCCGCACCTCTTCAAATCCTCGACAACAAGCCACTATTCAAGATGGTCAAGTGACGGTGCAACCTATTCGGGGAAGTCAAACTTCATATGGACCTCCTACAAGGACTGTGAATGCTCAAGCTGTGAATTCTCAAGCTAATGGAAATGGAAGCCCTATTGGTCCTCAAAAGGTTGTGACTTGCTACAATTGTCGAGAAAAAGGTCATATGGCTAGGGAATGCACTCAGCCAAAAAGAAGAAGGGATGCAACATGGTTTCGTGAGAAGATGTATTTGGTTGATGCTCAGTCTAAGGGAAAGATTTTGGATTCAGATGAGTTAGCATTTCTTGCAGACCCAGGGGCAGCAGATAATGAAGTCATTGCAGTCGTTTCTACTTCTAATGCAGCATATCAAGCGAATGGTCTTGATGCATATGATTCGGATTGTGATGACATTGACTCAGCCTCAGCTGCTCTCGTTGCTAATATTTCTTACTACGGTTCTGATGTCGTCAGTGAGGTACCCACCACAACCAATCTTGATAATGATGATAACCCACATCAAGTTGGTCATGAAAATGACAACCTCGAACAACATTCGGGAACTAGTAACTCAAATGATGTGGTACCCAATCCTACACATTTGAGTGAACCTCAACCAAATGCTACGACGGGTATGGAATCTTATGCTCAACATGATTTGGTCATGGTGCCTAAACATATTATTGATCAAATGCATATGTCTCTCAGACAATCCGTAGATACGAATTCCACCCTAACAGTTGAGCTTGCGTTGCATAAAGAAAAGGTCAAAGCTTTTGAAATGGTCCCTCAAGCTAAAAAAATAACTTATTCTAAATTTGACCAATTTTGTTTTGAAAATATTGAACACTTAAATGAAATAGAATCATTAAAAGCTAATCTTTCCAATGAATTAAAAGCAAAAGAGTCTGTTGTAAATGATTTTCAGAAACTTAAAAAGGATTTTGAAACTCTCGAGTCTAAAAAGTTTGAATCGGAAATTAATGCTACCAAACTTCTTAAATTCAAGGAACAACAGCTTTTAAAACAATACGCTTCCACAGAAAAGGTTCATCTTTTAACTAAATCATTTAAAGAACTCGAACTTAATCGTCTTCAAGATTTACCACCTAATCCTGGTTATGCAAAACAAGCTCAGGAATATATTCCTTGTCTTTATGATGTGACCCTAATTGGCAAATCGAAAGAAGCACCTTATGTTCGTAGTACTGAGGAGACACAGTCACTTGCGGAAGAAACTCATTCAAAAATGCTTTCAAAATTCCATAAGATTGATTATGATCAGTATAATAAAGATCAATTGTCTAAAAAGACCCGTATTCGTTTACAAAAGGAATTAGCTCAATCAACAGTTTTTGTGCCTCAAAGTTTGTCAACGGAAAACCCTCCTAGTACGTCTCCTACACTTGTCAAAACGGATTTAACGAAGTTAATTCCACCGGTAAGTAAGGCGTCCGTTAGCTTAAATGCGGTACACCAACACTTAGCCGATTTTGACAAGGTCATTTTGGAACGTACGACGGCTTCGGCCATAACGGAAGGTTAATGGAATTTTAAGCACACAAGAGCTGCATTTCGAGACGAAATTATTCCATTTGTAAACAATGTTAAAGATTGTCTTAGTAACATTGATCAAGATTTGATTTTAGAAATAGAAGAAGTTAGACGTGTTTTCAATGAAATGGATGATGCTTATGAAAACAGTTTACTTGAAATAGAACGAGTTTCACGCCAAAATGACCAGCTTCTGAAGCAAGTGATGTCTCATGATATAGTTTCTGTCTGTGTGAATAAATGTGTTGATAATGATTATATTGTGCATAATGTTGAATCTGTGGATAATGTGGTAGATAGTACTTGTCACGAATCTGACGGTGAATTTTTAAAGCTTCAAGATTCATATTCTTCGCTTTCAAAACGTTTTGATGAGATTCAAACGCATTGTATTTCGCTTGAATGCAAGCAACAATTTATTCAAGAAATCTTTGAAACGTCATTCGAAGGTGTTAATATCGATAATGCAAATTTTCAAAAGAATTTTCAATTAAATTTACAATCAAAAGGTAGTCAGCCAAGTGACAAGGTTGTTAAATCACTGCCGATAGACATAGAGAAATCTAAGGAGATTAACTGTGTGAACGTACTTGAGGCCGCTGAGAATTTTAAACTTGATCTAGATAATCGAGTTTCCAAGATTTTGTCCAAATTTGATAACTTAAAACAGAAAAATCATTGATTGAACAATTGAATCGAAAGTCGGTGGAAATATCTTATTTGAGGGAACAAATTTGTGATAAAAAATCTGGCTTTGACTGAGCTAAAGGAAACACTTCGTACCCTAAAAGGTAAGAATGTTGTGGATAACGCAGCCACTATCTCAGCACCATCCTCTAGTGCAATCAAAAGGAACCTCATTGCCGTCACACCATTTAACAAGGGCCTTAGGACTAAACCATCTCAAACATTGGTCACTAAAGATAAGGCAAAATCTAAACGAGCTTCTAATATTACCGTGTTGCCTTCTACAGGAGTAAGCACCACTACTAAGGCTCAAAGATCTAAGCTTAAAAGAAACAAGAAGAATGATAGGATCTTGCCCCCATCTAGTAATCAAGTGAAGAAGAAAGTAGAAGCCTACCCTAGGAATGTTATTTCTGTTTTGAATAAAAAGAATCATGTAGCTAAACCTAAAGACTCTGCGGTTGTGCAGCGTTCTAAGCCTACTGTGAATTCTAATTTGAAATGTTGGAATTGCAATGAATGTATGTTTTCTAGTCGTCATGATTCTTGCCTTATTGACCATGTGAATGAGATGTCTGCCCGGAAAAATGGATTAGAATGGAAACCGACTGGGAAAGTGTTAACCCAGGTTGGTTGGTTGTGGCGCCCCAATGGTAGAACTTTCACTATAGTAGGAAATACGTGCCCATTGACTAGGATCACTCCCACTACAGCGAAGAAAGCGTGCCCTTTAACTAGGAGTACCAAGGCTACCAAACATACAAGCGTGTCCTTTAACTAGGAACACCAACACTACCGTAGGAACCAAGTGCCCTTTAAATAGTTCTACTCCCACTGTAGTGCCCGCTATTACTCCAAAAACTCAGAAAATTGGAACAATAAAACCTGTTAGTGATAAAACTCACATTAGAAAACGCAGGAAATCTAAGGGTCACACAAATTTTAGCAATTCTGATAATAGTATATCTGTATCTGCTAACACTCCGGAACCAATAGTTTCCAATGCATTGTCTATTGTTGTTGTTGAAAACAGGTGGTCCAAATTGTTCTCTGGTATTTGGACTCTGGTTGCTCTGAACATATGACCGGAGATCGCTCTCAGCTTAGAAATTTCATCAGCAAGTTTCTTGGTACGACTCGATTTAGAAATGATCATATTGCAAAGATAATGGGTTACGGTGAATATCATATTGGGAATGTTATAATTTCAAGAGTGTATTATGTGGAAGTTCTTGGGCACAACTTATTCTCTGTAGGACAATTTTGTGATGCAAAACTAGAAGTTGCTTTTTGAGAGCATACCTGCTTCATTCGTAATTTGGAAGGGGTTGATTTATTGAAAGGTACTCGAGGGAATAATTTGTACACTTTGTCTCTACAAGACATGATGGCCGCTTCTCCCGTATGTCTTCTCTCCAAAGCATCGAAGACTAAGTCATGGTTATGGAATCGACGGTTATCTCATCTTAACTTTGACGCTATCAAACATTTGGCGAAAAACGAACTTGTTCGTGGTCTTCCAAAACTTACATTTCACAAGGATCATTCGTGTTCCGCGTGTACAATGGGGAAAAGAACTAAGAAATCATACAAACCCAAGACTGAAGACACCAACCAAGAGAAACTTTATCTGTTGCATATGGATCTTTGTGGACCAATGCGTGTTGAAAGTCTTAGTGGAAAAAGGTACATCCTCGTCATTGTGGATGATTACTCTCGGTTTACATGGGTGAAATTTCTTACAACAAAAAATGAGTCACCTAAATTCATCATCGGATTTCTCAAGATGATTCAAGTGCGTCGCAACACTGCTGTCTGACGCATTCGTACATATAATGGAACCGAATTTGTGAATCAAATTTTACGTGATTATTATGAAGAAGTTGGCATATCTCATGAAACATCCGTTGCTCGCACTCCACAACAAAACGGTGTCATTGAAAGGCGAAATCGCACACTTATAGAATCTGCTCGAACAATGTTAATTTACGTAAAGGCTCCATTGTTTTTATAGGCAGAAGCAGTATCTACAGCAATTTTCACCCAAGACCGGTCACTAATTCGTAAACTCCATGGTAAAACACCTTATGATCTTCTACATGGAAAAGTACCAGATTTATCATATCTTCATGTATTTGGTTTTCTCTGCTATCCAAATAATGATGGTGACAATTTGGGAAAACTTCAACCCAAGGCTGATATCGGTATTTTCATTGGTTATTCACCCACAAAGAAAGCATACCGAATCTACAACCGTAAGTCACGTAAGATCCTCGAAACTATGAATGTTGATTTTGATGAGCTGACAGTAATGGCTTCTGAGCAAAGCAACTTTGAACCCGCACTTCATGAAATGGGACCCAGTAACATCAGTTATGGTCTTGTCCCAAATAACCCTACTTCATCATCATTTACACCACCTTCTAGGAATGAATGGGATACGTTGTTTCAACCGTTCTTTGATGACTTATTTACTCCTCCAAGTATTCTTGCTCCAGAACCTGAGGTAATAGCTCCGGTTACCGAAGTTGTAGCTCCAACAACCAAAGCACAATCAGACACATCTGCACCTACAATTGGTCAAGATATACCCTCAACGAGTAATTCTTAACCAACACATGTTTCAACTACCCATGTCATGCCTATTGATGATGAAGAGGATGATGATGATCACGATTTGGAATTCGCTTAAATGCGTGAACTTCCATTCTTTGGTGTACCAATTCCCGACCATAATCAAGCCGGCTCGTCCACCTCAGAGGAAGCTCCTACTACGGTCTACTCCAATCCACGGATTCATGAACATGACAGCAAGTGGACAAAGGATCGTCCTATAGATTCTATTATTGGTGACCCTAATCGTCCGGTATCCACACGAAGTCAGTTACAAGAAAATGCAATGTTTTGTCATTTTGATGATTTTCTCACTGGAGTTGAACCTAAGACATGGCAAGAATCTTTTACTCAATCCTGTTGGATAGAAGCTACGCAAGAAGAACTTAATGAATTTATACGTCTTGAAGTATGGGAACTTGTCCCATGCCCAGATCAAGTGAAATTACTCACATTGAAATGGGTTTACAAGGTGAAACTCGATGAGTTATGCGGAATTTTGAAGACAAAGCTCGACTAGTAGCTCGTGGATACAAGAAATTATTGGGCATCGACTTTATGGAATCCTTTGCACCTGTTGCCCGTTTGGAAGCTATTAGATTATTCCTTGCTTATGCAGCCCACATGAATATGGTCGTCTATCATACGAATGTGAAGACGGCATTTCTTAATGGTGAAATCAAGGAAGAGGTCTATGTTCAACAGCCGGATGGTTTTGTGAATCCTAAATATCCTAATCATGTGTACAAGCTTAAGAAGGCTCTCTATGGGTTGAATCAAGCTCCACGCGCATGGTATGATCTATTGTCACAATTCCTCATTACGCAAGGCTTCGCTAAAGTCAAGGTGGATCCCACACTGTTCATGCAGAAACGAGGTAAAGATATGATTATGGTACAAATATATGTTGATGATATTATATTTGCAGCCTCGACCCAAACCTTATCCGACGAGTTTGGGAAACTCATGTCTTCCAAGTTTAAGATGTTAATGATTGGAAAGGTATCATTCTTCTTAGGACTTCAGATATCTCAGAGTCCCAGAGGCATCTTTATCAATCAATCCAAGTATACCCTTGAATCTCTTAAGAAATATAATATGGAATCTTGCGACCCCGTGGATACTCCAATGGTGAAACGAAATAAGCTTGATGCAGATCCACATGGAATTGCCATTGATCCGACACTTTATCGTGGAATGATTGGTACCCTTCTGTATATCAGAGCCAGTCGACCTGATCTTCAGTTTGCTATATGCATGTGTGCTCGGTATCAAACAAGGCCTACTGAGTTACACTTAGCTACTGTTAAACGTATCTTTCGGTATCTTAAAGGAACCATTAATCGGGGACTTTTGTATTCGAAGGACTCTTCGATCGCACTAATGGCATATGTAGATGCGGATCACGCGGGTTGTCAAGATACAAGGCGTAGCACGAGTGGCACTTTGCAACTACTAGGAGATCGACTAATTAGTTGGGAATCGAAAAGGCAGAAAAGCGCTGCAATATCATGTATGGAAGCAGAATACATAGCTATGTCCGGTTGCTGTGCTTAAATTCTTTGGATGAGATCGCAATTAACCGACTATGGTCTAGGTTTCAATAAAATTCCGATGTACTGCGACAACAAAAGTGAAATTGCCTTATGCTACGACAATGTTCAATTCTCCCAGTCGAAACATATTGACATTTGCTACCACTTTATCAATGAGCAAGTGGAAATGGAGTAATAAAGCTTTACTTTTTCCGATCTGAGTATCAATTGGCGGATATTTTCACGAAGGCTTTAGATCGCGCTCGAATGGAATTTTTGGCCGACAAGCTAGGAATGAGAACTTTCTCGCTTGAGACTCTAAAGGAACTGGCAGATGAAGTGAAAGAATAGTGGTGGTAAACTATTCTCCGTATCCTTGGTGATCATTTGTATATATTGTTTATATTTTTATCCACAAAAGCAAAATACAAAAATATAAAACCATATAAAAACCATAAAAATTGAAAAATTTAGAAATATCCAAAAATATTTTTACTTTATTTTTCAAAGGCATGTCTTTTGGTACGATAATATTTACGGCCTTAGAAATGTCGATTAATATTGACACGGCGCCATAAATAGAGTTCGTACAAAAGTTGTAAATATTTCATAAAACATGCCTAAATGGCTTGTAGTTATTTTAGACTGCAACCCGCCTTTCATATTAAAGTCAAGCATTTCACCAGAAAGCTTTAACTCAACAACGGGAATTAATTTTGTCGGGCATGGTTTACTTTATAACCATGTAAGGGATTGTGTTTACGTAATTACACAATCTAACACGAATTTATGTACGCGTCAGTGCATTTATTTGTTAAAACAAGAGAAATCTTGTTTTTATGAAGTTATCATCTCCCCCAACCGTAGCAATTTACAATTTATATCTACATACTCGACGATGCGACTACTCAAACAGCGACTACAACTCTTTCAATAGAACACGGGTCAACAATTCAGGGGGAGCAATTGTCCAGCTTTCAGAATCTTTGACGCCGAAAGTGCTAAGTTCACATGTTGGTGTCAAGACAACGATATCAATCTTACACATGGAGTCAAGAGATAACTTCAGACGTGATGAGGCGACCAACATTCGTGAACAAGAACCATGTGCTTATTTCATATGATGTTCTCCATCATTCAGATCCAACCTCATAAATCGCTAATCTTGTGAATACATTATAATATATGATCTTTCCATGTGATAAGTACCTTACACTTGTGTTTAAAAGGTACTTACTTCACGTTTCAAGTACACCCTCATTAAATTGAGGGGGAGCTTGTTGGAAATACATTTTACGTATATAGAAAGTCTCGGTCACTCCAAAAATGTAGTTTTAGGCTCGTAGTAATATTTAGTTTCATTTATTAAATAGCCCGACCCATGAGCATGTTCATGGGCCGGAGGCCCAAGTCCATTAAGGACTTGGGGTATTTAAACCTCTTTCCACCATGGAAAGAGGTGTTGGTTGTTCATTTCTTACTTTTCAATATACAAGTTTCTTTCACTTCTCTCTCTAAGTTTCTCTCTCTAGGAAAACATCAACCCCCTGGTTTCATAAAGATTATCATTGTTCTACAATTGGTATCAAGAGCATGGGATGAAATAAAGGTTGGTTTCGTGTTGTTCATACTTCTATTAGTGTGTTCTTGCATTTTTTAATTGATCTTTACCCAAGATTCAATTTTTTTTGTTTTTTTTTGTGAGTCCAAGTGTTCCTTAGATCTTCTACATAGCTGTGGTAGAGATTTGGGCACTTTGGATTGGTTAGAATCACGGATTTCTTGTCAAAAATCTCATTTTTTAGCTAAAATCTCGGAACAGCCAGTTATTGCGATCCACATTCAGATTGGAACCATCGCAAAGGAAAAGGGTTTTACATTGCGATCCACATTCAGATTGGGATTACGATTGGATATTATTGAGACTGAAGATTGCGATACACATTCCGATTGAGATTACTATTGGACGTTATTGCGATTGGTGATTGCGATATACATTCCGATTGAGATTACGATTGGACATTATTGCAATTGGGGATTGCGATCCATATTCAGATTGGGATTACGATTGGATATTGCGACTGGAGCCATTTACTGATTGCGATTGGATATTTCGATAGGGATTGCGATTCGTATTGCGATTGGATATTGCGATCAGACATTGCGATTGGAGTCAGTTTGAGGATTTTTTTTCAAGATTTTAATTTTTCACAAAAACACAAAACATCAAAAACACACATCTTTGTTTCAACAACATTAAAACACTTAACCTTATTTCATTGTTCGATCATTTTTGATAATCTTTTCTCAAGGGATCATAAAATGAATTCACATTCACATATGCCGATAATGACCTCTCTTACCGATATCTCAATCATTTCGGGTATCGATACTCGCCCACCTTTGCTCATCAAAGATTTATTTGAATCATGGCAAAGTCGCATGAGAACGTACATCATGGGCAAACAAAGTGGTCGACTTATGCTACAATCAATTGACAAAGGTCCATTAGATTGGGGAGAGGTTACCGTCAACAATGTGACAAGGGCAAGGGAGTATCATGAGTTAACCGATGCCAACAAAATCATTGCAGATGCCGATGAAAGGGCTGTTTAGACAATTCTTCAAGCCCTTCCACCCGATATCTTTAGAATGGTGAGTGAACATAAAGTGGCCAAGGATCTGTGGGATCGACTTGCGGTTTTGCTACAAAGGACATCTCTCACTAAGCAAGAACGAGAGTGTCAACTGTATGATTTGTTTGATAGGTTCAAATAAATTCCAGGGGAGACTCTTCATGATTTTTACTGGCGTTTTATCACTTTGATGAATGACATGAACGTCTATAATCTTAGGATTAAACAGTTTCAGTTAAACACCAAGTTTTTGAACACATTACCCCCTGTATGGAGTCAATATGTCACAGATGTCAAGATGATTCGCGATCTACACAAGTCCAATTTAGATCAACTCTATGCTTTCTTACAACAACATGAGAAGCATGTGATCCAAAACTGAATTTCTCAAGGACCTTATCATGAACCAATGGCATTATTGGCAAACCATCCTACACTGTCATACCACAACTCTCAGCTTGGTTTAGGACACAAATCTTCATATCAACTTGTGTATCAAACACCAAGCTTCCCACAGTACTCGATTCTGCCACCGCCGCCTACATCTTATCACCAACTAGCAACATCATCATCACAAGGAGATTCACACCCATTACCTTATGCTTCACACCAGTATTCATCGTATCAACCTCCCACCAACCTTGCTAGTACCTATCCACAACTTGAGGCTCCTCAACCTCATTACTCACAACAAGTCAGTGCTCCAACCAATAAGATTGTAGCTCAAACAGCACCAGCATTCTACTGTGAAGATGACATCCCTGTCCCTGAATTTAGACAAGGAGATAGCCCTACTGATATCCTTGCTCAGATGTCTGCTTATTTAAGTCAAACATTGAACAAACGAGGTTACAGAGGTCCAACAACAACTAACAATCAGTTAAGGAACTCGTCTAACTCTCGACAGCAGGCAACATTTCAGGACGGAAGAGTCATGGTGCAACCACTTCAAGGGAGATCTAATTCGTCTACTGCTGGTGCACGTTAATCCAATACTACTGCTACAAGAGCAAACAACACTGGTAAAATGAAGGTGGTGATTTGCTACAACTGCAAAGGGGAAGGGCACATGGCCCGAGAGTGCAAGCAGCCTAAACGGAAAAGGGACAGCACATGGTTTCAGGAGAAAATCTACCTGGTGATTGCTCAAGCCCAAGGTCGTGAGCTTGATGAAGAAGAATTGGCATTCCTTGCAGATCCGGGAGTCGCGGAAACTGATGGTCTCACAACAGTCATCACCAACAATGCTTCATATCAATGTGATGATTTGGATGCATATGACTCTGACTGTGATGATCTTAACACCGCCAAAGCAGTTCTTATGGCAAACCTTTCACTATATGGAGCTGATACCATTTCTGAGGTACCACATACTGCTACAGATACGAGTATTGTACCTTATCAAGTTGAGCAAATGTCTGAGTATTCGGAACAGCCTCCGGTGGTTAGTAACTCAATCGACGAGACAAACAATGATAGCAATATCAGTGCAAGTCCTCAGACTTTGAGTGAACCACAACCGGAAGCTATTACGACTACCAATTCGTCTGCTCAACCTGATTTAGTTAGGGTCCCGACATCTTTGCTTAACCGAATGAATAATACGATCCTTGAAACCCTTAATGCTAATCAGACTTTATCGACCGAGCTTGCTTTGCATAAGGACAAGGTTAAAACCTTGGAAATGACTCCTGTGTCCACTACCTTAACCAATCCTGAAGTTGATAGGTTTAGGAAAGTTTAAATGGACAATTTTCTAGAAATTGAGAGTTTAAGAACAAATCTTTCGAATGAACTTAAAGAAAAAGAGTCAGTCGTTACTAATTTTCAACAACTTCAAACGGATTTTGAAATTCTTGAGTCCAAACAGATTGAAATGGAAATTAAGACGTCTGAAAGAATAAAGGAAACGGAACTTAAGCTTTTAAAACAATATGCCGCTTCACATCTAGTACACTTGTTTCATGCATCATTTAAAGAGATCAATCTATCGCGTCTTATAGACTTACCACCTAACCCGGGGTATGCAAAGCAAGCGCTTAACCACAACCCACGAATTTATGTTGCAACCATGTTAGGATTGGTATTAGATCCGATTGTGTTCTCAAATGATTCTGAGAGTATGACACCATATGATGAAAAGCGGTTAAAATTACTTTCTACATATCCTGAATATGATTATGCTCAAATGAATGCAAAAAATGCCACATTAGATCTTAGAATTCGTTTTAATATGCAAAAGAGAACTCTCCAAACATCCACTTTCATGCCTACTAGAGAATGGCTTAGTATAATTCCTACACTCGTTAACTCGGACCAACCAAAGGAAATTCCTAAGAATCTTCCACCGGTTAGTACGGTAAAGCTCAGCTTGGAAGAGATTGGGAAATACCTTACCGAGTTTGACAAGGTCATTCTGGAATGTACGACTTCAACGGTTCAAACCGCTGGAGAATGGGCGTTCGAACACATGAAAACGGTGTTTGAGAAAGAGATCGTTCCGTTTGTGGACCATATTAAACAAGG